>VZTN01036659.1:23343-67543 GCA_013400515.1 Erpornis zantholeuca
AGGTGTAGGAGAAGATATATTTATGCCTGCTTCTGAAAAGACTAATTTATCTCTTAGTTTCAAAGTGCTACTGCACGTCAAAGGAGTGGAAATGAAAGAAAAAGTGGTATCTGAGTCCTTTGAGTGAGTGCAGTTTGCAGTAAGAGCTCTATCTGGAGTTATACAATGGACACAGGAGAGCAGCACGCTCTGCAGCCTGCCCTAGTTCTCTGGAAATCCTCTCCCATGGCCTTTCCATACAGAAGAATTGTCAACAGCAAGACTTGATGAAAATAGGTAAGAATTCTTACTAAAATTTGTTAAACATGCTTTACACTATCTAAACCAGTTTGAAAGCCCAGCATATTTTGCAAGGAATACTTCCTTTTCCTGGTAAGCAGCATATTTTTTGCTGAAAGGATGCCAGTATTGACATGGGAAAATACAACAGTATATATCATTTCTAAGAGATATTTTGACTCACTTTCCCTGCTACTTAGAGTAAAAATACAGACACATTTCTTTTCCTCAGCTAATTTTCTCTTTCAGTTTCTTCCAACAAAACACTTTTTCAGGGTTACCTGTCTGTGTGACAGATGTCCTAGTTTTTCATTCAAATCTGATTTTTGGCAGCTTTTCTATTAAGCTCTGTGAATATTCATGAAGAGATTCTGATGTACTTAGAGTTGACTTAACTGGGCAATGAATCAATTGCTGCTAAAACTTATGCAAAAAGAGAACTAAAAGAGAAGAATAAAGGAAAAAATACCCTAACCATCTTTCCGTCTTTTTACAAATATTACATCGATTGGGAACAATTTGGGGTTAAAAGAATCTCTCATGGGACTGAGAGTGAAACTATTGTCTTTCAACTACATGGTTGAATCTAGCAGGATCTGAATGAGAAACAGAACCCTGAATTTTATTTTGTTTGTGCAAATGCTTTTGCTGTTCAACATGGCATTCTGTGTGCTACATCATTCTCCCCACTTATTGCTCTGCCCCTGCTGATTTCCCAGTCATTGCCAAGCTAAATCTATGTCAGAGTTAGTGGCCACACACCCCCTAATTTAGCAATTGCATTACGCATATTAGGCATTTCATCAAAGAATTTATAAGAGTTATTTTTTCTTTCCTAGATAAAAAAACTTTGTCTCAGCTTAGCATTCACAGAGACACTGCTCTGTCTGCCTGCTTGATTTTTTTCTATCTATAAATAGAGTTTTATCTCCAAAGAGGTTAATTTATGAGGGAGATCAGCTCTAACCAATAGTGTGAATTGAACAGATTGGAGAAACAAAGCTTTGGAGGGAGGCTAAAATAAAACAAATTAACTTCGTCGCTTTCATTTGGTTTTCATTATTCAAAGTAAGATAGCATTGTGGAATTTTTTAAAGGAAAAACACTGGAATCCCAAATACCCAAACATCCACAGTCAGCCACTCTTTCTGATGAATTTTCAGCACCTTTACTCCCCAACTACAGACTTGCTATTACTCATATTTCCATTAGTTGTGTTATCCATTAGTGTGTTATTCATGTGAGACTAACAGTTCACACAGTCAGTATGTAAGAATGAAAAAATCCTCAATAAGAATAGTCATGCTTTGGGACTGATGTTGAGTATTCTCCTTTAATCCACAGAATCTTTTAAAACTTGAGTTTGGAAGATTTTTCATCCCATGGGTGAGACTTCACCTGATGCTGTTTCTAGCAGAATCGCCTGCATCTAATTTCTGAGTCTCATGTACCATCTCCCTTTAATAATTTTTTTCCTTCAGAGACGGAGATAACATATCTGTGTGTCTAGAGATACTGGTACATATCTGACCTTTATGTCTTCTGGTAAATGGTGAGAATTTAAATTGCTTGGCTGGTGGAAATGTTTCAACTTTTCCTCACAAGAGCTGATCTTCTGTATTTGTGAGGCCCATTAAAAGTAGTACATGGTCACATCCTAGGAGAAGGGCTAATTTATTCTTTTTTATTTGAACTGTCACTGAAGCCAGTGTGATTTCTGAAGTTCTATTTATTACATAACAGTACTAAATAGCATCCTGCTTGATATAATATAGGATATATCTCCCCAAAAATATATAACTCTTTTTTGTGGTGCACTCTAGAAAAAGACAGATCAACCTCCTTTATTCAAGGTTTACAGCTATGTTTATGAAAAAAAACACAGGAGCAAACTATATACCAGGTACAACTTAAAACACAAATTCTTTTTTTTTTACAGTAAGTTTCTCAAAATCTCTATAAAAGAATGCTCTCATTTTCATCTTAGCCTGATGTCTTTCTCTCCCATATTGCCTCCAGTCATAGTATACACCAAATATTTAAGTAAAGCTAGCTTCGTATTCTTAGTTCCAACTGTGTGTATACATGTATATATATATGTGTGTATATATATGTATATATATAAAAGGGAAAAAAAATCAGAGCTCTTCAGAATGGGTGATTATATCTCCTTCTATGCACTGGAGTGGTTTGAGTGGAATGTCAGCTTTCAATAAAAGAAAGAACTGTGTTAGTGAATGTGTGTATAGTAATCTTTCTGAAGAGAATGAGAAAATAAAACTGGATTGCTAAAGTCTATGACTTGTTCTGACAGAGCCAATAGCTGACAGGGCTCCCCCAGATATCACAAATGAAACAGAACAATTTAGAAAATGTATATGGGAGACTAAGAAAAAATTGTGTAGAATGAAACACTTTAATGCTTTGCATTTTTTGCAGGCTGTCTTTCCCTGTGACAATCTCCTTCAAGAGTAAAGCAACAGATATTTAAACATCAGCAAGTTTTATCCCTTAAGTTTCAGAGAAAACCTGCAAATCACTTCCTTTACTAAGAAACCTAGAAGGATTAGATAGGTAACAAAGCTATGATGAACAGCTGACTCTTGTTTTTTTAAGGATATCATAAGATACAAACATGGATCAGCAGAGCATTGCAAATATTCTTACAGAAAATAACAGGTTGTCTCATGATTTTGAAATGTTCGTCCCTTCACCTGACAAGTTCACAGTCTGAAATGCTGTCAAACTTCACCTGGATATCTTTTTTTTATTATTATTCTCGTTATTTGGGCTTCTGTAAGTCTTTCAAGACTAATTACTGGTGAATCACATACTTGACTGAAAGCAATTGCGCTATGGTTTTTATTTGCAAATTAAAGATCTCATCCAACAAGAGTTATTCAATTCAATTGCTTTAATTCCATGGGAATACTAGAGGTATTTTTAGCTCTAAGGGCTGCTGGATCATTTTGGCCTGAGATCAGAGAGCACACCAATATGTATTTGTCAGTAGTATAATTTAAATCATTTATTCCTACCTGCCAGAGTTAAAGAACCATTTGGACAACACTTTCAGGCATACAGTGTGGTTTTTGAGACTGCCCTGTGCAGGGCCAGGGATTGGACTTTGATGATCCCTGTGGGCCCCTTCCAACTCAGGATATTTTGTGATTGCAATAATACTAGCTGTATTTTGTAAATAAAGCATGTAATTTTTTTTGAGCCTGGAGTCCTCAGTAAAATCAAGCTTCATATGACTAAAGGTTACAGGGCCAG
This sequence comes from Erpornis zantholeuca, assembly GCA_013400515.1. Taxonomy (NCBI): domain Eukaryota; kingdom Metazoa; phylum Chordata; class Aves; order Passeriformes; family Timaliidae; genus Erpornis; species Erpornis zantholeuca. Next base: position 26,899 of record VZTN01036659.1, read on the forward strand.
GCTCTGACACCAGGGACATTATTTTAGACTACATCAATAACAGAAGAATAACTTAAAAACAAGAGACACCCTACCATTTCGTCTAACAGATATAACCAACCTTGCCCATGGATCACATGTGGGCTTATTAAATAATTTTTTCCTCTCTTCCAAACATGCCGGGAGCTTCAAATTTGCTTTTCAAAGGCTGAACATGGATGCAAAATATATTTTACAATTTCTCTCTAAGAAGTAAGGAGAGGGAAAAAGGTTTATAAATGCTGAAAAGATGATTATATTTCTATTGCAGCCATTTTTGGCTATACAAAAATTTGGAAATCTTGGGCTAGCCAAAGAAGGTCTTGAGACATAGGTGCTGCTATTTCTTGTCTGGTTCAGGGGCATGTGCTCACTCAGCGTGAAACACTGGCCTTTTCCAGCCTCACTTAAAGTAGGAACATTAATTTTGATCTCCCAACTCACAAGAGTGAGTCTATATCCAACTTCGACTATTGTGTGTAAGAAAATACCTATATGCTTATATATATATTTAGATGTATTGCATTTCTTTGTAATGTGAAGTGTATCAGGAACACCAAGATAAGCATATTTACTTTTTTCCCTCTTGGCAGAAACAATTTGGTTGTAATTTTGTAGTTTTTGGCCCCTGACATAATTAATTCCAGTGAACCATCCCTGACTGTTTCCTTTCTCTGGAAAAATGCCCAGTTATATGCAATGTACTTTAAAACTATGGCAGCTTTTTGAAATTCAAATTTAGATATCCCCAAATCACCAAAGAGTTAAGAAAAAATTTAAACTTTAGAGGAATATGTAGAAAGCAGGAGGGCATGTAACCAATGAGCATGCTTCTTGTCCTGTAAGTTTTTTATTCAGGCTCTTTCTAAGAGACAACTTTAGTAGCACCTCAAATTCAAAATTTAGAAGAGAGGAAAATGTATTTGTAATATAAGAACAGCCATGCACAACAGAACTTAATTTAAAAATTAACCTGATTTGGGAAGTTTTACTTTTTATTGTCTTATTTTGACAAGAATAATTTGTTCCAGATTTCTGAACAGCAAGTTTTCTAGTCATTCTCTGGACTCATGAAAGCTGCTTTGAAAAATTTGCTTTTGTACTTAGTAATTAAAATGTTAATATATAATGAGTACTCAGCAATCAAGGTGATATTACATCATGACCCATTGTTTTAGGTTCCACTTCTTGCTGCTTTCTTAGTATTTCTCTATCTGTGTATATAGTTGAATATATTACTCATACATTTTTTTCAGTGTGAGAATGAATGTCTGTTTTCCCTTATAAATGGGAGCCCCTTTCTTTGAAAGAGTTAACAGCAGATAGCCACTTTGAGACACTGAATTGTGCAGCAGTGCTGTCACTGAAGTTGGATAATGCTGGATTAGGCAATACTGTCACCATCCAACTATAATATACTGGCTCTGTAGACAGTGGTAAATTAGGTAAAATTAGAAGGAGTAGATCCTGCCTTAGGAAATACACACAGGTGTTTTTTTTCCAGTGGTGAAAGTGTGCTAATTTAACATACTTGGGACTGTGGCCAATGCATTCCATTGAAGAAAACTGGTGCAAAACTGCAGTGCCACATTTGTAGTGATACACACAAATATAACAACAACTTGACGAATTTGAGAGGTCAAGGATTATCTGAGCCTGTCCTGAGATATAAGGTATAATGTTTCATGGAAACAAAGTTGATTTTATGGGTAAGGAAGACCTTCATTGCAATGTTTGCTGTTTAATTTACAGCTCCAGAAGAATTCATGTGATTGAAATACTTGATTCCATCTGGGAATTGAAATCTCTGAAGTCTATAACTATGAGTTACAGTACTCTGACAGCCTCATGGTGGGTCACCGAGCATAGTCCTGGCATTGTAATCATACACAGCCTTTTCACTTTCACATAGCACTGTGCGGCATGAAAGTTAGAGACTCTCTAACCAGCCTCTTTCTACTGATATATGAGTTTTCTTATGCATTTTGGTAGGGCATGTGTGATCAGGCAGTCTGAAAAACGTTGCCAGACTAGATGAACCACACATCTGATTTAGTGTAGTAATCCCTGTGTTACTACAATTAGGTGCTATGGGAAATAATAATTACACTGTAATCCAATACACTTAATAGCAGGAGACAATTCAAGAACTGGAGTTTTAAAGTTTTCTTTAAAATGAAAAACATGTACTAAAAGTCATATTGATTATTTTAATCCAGTCTCCCATAGCAATACTGTTCAGCACTATGACTTCTCCTTGCCTGTAGTGTGCCTGGCAGGAGAGGAACAGAGACATTGATCTGCTATTGACTAAATCTACTGGAAAATATTTTGTACAAACCATTTCAATAGTAAATGGAAGAATGCTTTAAAATAACATTTGATACCATGCCTCATGATATTACCATAGAAACTGAGAGTTTGGTCTGAATGCTTTGCTTTTGTATTTGTATTTTCACACAGAAAAGGGACGTTAGCAACTGGTCTTAAATAAGAAAACTGAGCATTAATTTTGCATTTTGTAAAGTCCCACTAACCAGAGCACATTTACAAAAAGATAGGCATCAAACAAAGAACATAGCAATTTAAAATTACAGAAAGCTGTGATTCAATACATCATAAAAATGGTTTATTTAAACCTCAGTTTTAAAATATAATGATATTGCAGAGCCTTTAAAAGTCTAACTAAAGGAAAAGCGTCTAGATAGCTCAGCAGCTTTCAGTAAGATGTTGAAGCATAGGTCTATTTATGTCCTTTCAAAAACAGCTTGTGTTGGCAGCAAAGGGAAGCTGTTTCAAGACAGTGATTTGATAGCACGAGTTAAATGCACTGGTGATGTTCAGAGAGCTGTCTAAGTATTATGGAATATATTTCTAATGGTAATGAATTGGCTGCTTTAGTAATGGTGATGGGAAGTTGCCATGAAGATAAAATATACAAGTAAGGGAGCTTGAACTTAGAGATCTCTCTGTGGTGGACCAATCTGAAGGTGTGTGTGTGCTACGGATTCTGTGTTATATCTCCACCATCAGAGTACAGCCAGCTGTCAACTCCTACCAGTGTGTTTCATAATCCAAACCATGTTAATCACCTGCCTACAATTATGATTCAGGTAGTCACACTGGCTTTAGTAATTAATATTGGTAGTAAAAATGACAGTAGGCTTAGATGGTAACAATTCCTGTAAGTTAAATTAGGACAGTAATTTCCCCCATCCTATGCAGGTCTAGAGAACTACAGTGGGAGAGGACTAAGGGCTTTAGTCACATATCACACCATGGGAAAACAGTGTAATAAATACCAAATGCTCCTGGAGGCTTGCTTGTCCCTTTAGCAGCTTGGCTCCACTAGGAGTGTGACACAGCAGTGGGTTTTAGAAAGGAAACAATGGGTGAGCCCAAAGTGGAACAGAGAAGGAAGTAAACAATATGGAACGGCTGTGCTGATTGAATCTTAAGCAAATAAAAAATAAGTAACTGTCCCTGCATCAGAGGCAATTCTCTTTCTTGAGCAAAGAGAAATTCCATCACAATGATGCAGCTTCTTGATTTGTAAATTTAGAGGGATTAGGCACACTACATGAAACATGAAACTGGAATGGACTCTGTGATGACCCCTGAACTACTAGAGCTGATGCAGAGCAGCAGCAACTTATACATCGTCAGAGAAAAGGCTGGCCTGTCCCAGCTGAAGTACTCAAACTCCTGATTGGTACATATGAAATTAATTTTAAAGGTTTACTCAACATTCCCGTGCATTTCTTTTTTTTTAGCATGTGTTTCATTAAATCCACAAGTTATGATTACCATGCAGTTAAAATAAGCTTTTCATAATGGAATGCATGAAATTGTACTCTTAACAGCCATATTGCTTGATTTAAAAACTGACATTAAGCACGTTTAAAAATGCCTCTATAGAATGCAGTTAATATATATATAGCACAAATGTTGCCATTAGTGTAACACACTGTAATAAGTTTAATAGCTTAGCAGAAAAAAATACTACAGCAAGTGAGTGGTAACAGTTTACCACTTTGAAAAACTAAGTGCTTTAGGTTAAAATCTTTGGAAATATTGTCACTGTTGGGTATTAGTGCAGCCCCACATATATATCCCTTTAGGACTCTTTAATAGTACAACAGTCCACCATGGAATAGTAATGAAAAATTTATGTAATTTCAAATATGGATAATATTCATTCATTACTGGTCAAACTTTTCTGGATGTTAGAGAAGTGAGTTAACTGTAAGTGCTTGTTTCAAACTAGATTTCACACTGGAAATAAGAAAAGACATTTGCCTTCCAGGTACTTAATGATTCCATTAGACAATGATGGATTTTTTGTATTATAGAGATTCTTAGAAGATGAAAAATACTGATTGCTTCCCTTCTCTAATATAGCAATAGTTCATGTCTCAGAACTAGTTTTATTGTCAAAGTGAATAATATTTTAATATGTTTAGAGATGGCCTCATTCTTCTTGGTGGAAAAATGCAATTACTTTTGACATTAGGGTGTTTTGTTATCTGTTCCTTGAGTAGCATCAATATCACATAATTTTGATGGTATACTTCAGGTGTGATTTCTGGAAACAAAATGCAAGGAAAAAATGTCCTTAATGCATCAAGGTTTACATTCTTTCTCTGTAAATAGTAATTGTCTGTTAGAGCAAGAATATTTGGGTTTTCTATAGAGTGAATATTAACTAAGCCAAAGGTCTCTATCAGAATGTTCTCTAAATTAAAATAAAATTTAAAAAATAATTAATCTTTAAATTAAAATAAAACTAAACTTTAAAAAATTTTTTCTTTAGCATTAAAATGGTTACTACCTTATCATACAACACTGCTGGATTTCTAAGCCTGACATCAGTGAACAATAATAGTGCCTAAGGGAAGTTCTGAATGAGAGTAAGACTCTACCCACTTTAAAGATAGGTAACTTACAGTCTCATTTATCTTTATTATAAATGGCTGGTAACTTTGTTGAATATTGTAATTTCAGTAAATAGTCTTAATACTTAACAATTTTTTTAAATCCATATACATAAATACAAATTTTTCTCATATTCTTAGTATTATTATGACTGGTGTTAATCTTCCTAATACTCTGATGAGATACTGGTAATATTTACTGGTTACACAGTGAATATTAAAGATTAATTACTTTCCCTGTGTCTTTTGAAATCTTCATTGTTTCTAATAGTATCCATTTTGTTTGCTTTATGATACACTAAAGTAACTTTCAGTTGGCACTTCCTGTCTCATGAGCCTTGTATTTACAGCCCATCCCTCTTTGAATTTTGGCAATGCCATGTCATGGTAATATGGTCTGTTCTGAGGTCTAAACTTTGGATTGGTTTATTTCTTTTTATGTTAAATATGGTTAAAGTTACTAAATAGTTATGGGCTTCATTTTTGTATTCATTATTCCCCCTTCATAACCATCCTATACTCATATCTAAGAGTAATTAAATATCAACACTTAATAGAACACTCCAAACTCTTCAGTGGAGGGTGTATGTGATCAAACACCTGCCAGTGACAGAGGTAAGCACATATTTGTTGTGATATCTGGATTATTAGATTTAGTAATTTTTAAAAACCTAGTTTCACATAGAAGTGAAATATCTCAATGCATCTATACCAATTTTGGTATTAATTTTCAATATTTTTTATAAATCTTATCAGTCTCAGGGAGGGGTTTTTTTATAAGCTCCCTTATCTGTACTCCCATTCTGGTCCTTCTGTGGTCCTTCTGACATTGATTAAAGTCCTCAGAACCACATAATTATGTCACTGTAAATTAAGTTCTTCATCTGCTTTAACATCTTGAAAATTCTCCCAGCTGGAAAGAAACAAAATAGCTCGTCTAGAAAAGCCGGCTTAATGAAACTGAATCGCTCCATTACTACAGGTACCTTCATCTTCTGGCTCGTCATCTGCTCTGCCTCAGCATTTGTTTATAAATTCACCGGAGTGGAAACTAAAATTTACTATATAGCATAGTCTTGATTAGCTTAAAGATCCCTGGGTGTCTCACCAATGTAACCACTAAAACAGAAGAAGTGAGACCTACCTTGGGAGCACAATAGCAGGTCATGTAGAAACTTCACAATCGGTGTCAGAGTAGTTCGTGATCTCTTAAAGAGAGACACCTGAAATATAAAGATTTAGAGTGAAATTACGGCTCCAATGAAGTCCATGCTTTATTTTTTTCTATCTTATTTGGATAATAGTGTAACTTACAGAACATCTGTGCATAAAATTAGCTTTAGAAAATGGCGTATAATTTTCTTTTCCTCTGTTGTGCAATGGCCTTATCATTGTATTTACAAGTAGTATGACAGAATGTTCTTGTTTTCATCCTTGGTTTCGTAAAAGAGCTATTTCTTCTTCCTTTCAAGCTTACGAATCTGATAGCCGCGTGTCAGTTTTGTAAACCTGGCAGATGTGTTCTGTTAAGGGAGGAGATCAAAGGCAAAGCTAGTGGGCCTGAAAGTTTTGGCTGTGACAGGAGGAGCTCATCACAGAGGACTGTGATGACAAGTGTTGTTGCCAGGGCACAGCAAGAGCGAACTGCTTGCTTAGGGAAGGGGAGCCAGGAGCTGAGGGGACCCCCGTGCTGGCTGTGCTCTCACAGGCAGGACATCATCCCCGGGATCCCAACACGGCAGGCAGAGCACAGCGCTGGCAAGAGGGCCCATCATTAGCCCAAGGTAGGGCAGTGAACCAAGCCCAGATATATTCCTGTCAGGAGCAGTTGGTGATGGGACCAGAGACAGGGCTGGAGAGAGGTCTGCGCTTCAGGCAAGAGCTTCGCCGGGCTTGAGAGCTCCCAGGTGAGGCTGGTCAAAGAACCCATTAGGGCTCATCAGAGAAATCAGGCCCCACAAAGAGCTGTTTGCTTTTAAGTCTTTCCTCTGGTTCCCTTTTTCCTTCCTTTTTCTACCAACTGCAAAGTTAACAAGGTGAACACAGGTTGCCTCATTTCTCTTGTGAATGGCATCCTGCGCACATGAATAACATCTATGAATAACACTTAAAAGGAAAAATGCTGAAAGTCTTCTTCATACTTAAGGGAAAAACAATTAAATGCTCTATTGGATATGCTGAGTTCCCAGGTGGCCCTCTAAACAATGTTTTCTTAAACAGAGCTCCATCCATCTGAATCTACAAATCAGCACATAAGATATCCTTTTTGCATTTGGACTTTTACATATACAGTTCTGAAAACAAAATGCTAATTTACTTGCACAGCCACACACCACAGAGGAAAAATCTGGATAGCACTGAAAACAGAGGAAGTTTTGCTCAGTGGAGATGGGATTTCTTACTTACTTTTTCACTGTTCTAATGGGTTTATCCATTAATGTCGTGGATGAGTTTGGAAAGACTGATTAACACCTCCCTTGGGAGCTGAAATAAATTCAAAACAGTAACAGAAACTTTTGCATTTCAAAGGAGGTTCTTGAGACCAAGTTGGTTGCAGAGAAATATAACAGGGGCTCTTTCCTCATTCTTTTATCTAGGTTAATACAATGCTTTTGAGATTAATTTCTCTCTTACTTATGCTCCAAGTGTTTGTCAGGCAAATTTGCTCAGTTATTAACCATTCATTTGCTATCCTGTAACTTACCATGTTAATTTATTTTACGAGACAGCATGCAGGGAATCTTCCTTCTCTATTTAAATAAGATATAAAGCTTTATGCTAACTTTCACAAGTCATGCTGAACTTGTCACAAATATTTATCACCTGAGTTGAAGAGGTATCTACACAATTTTCAAGTTAGCAATATTGTTCATTAGCTTACTTCTTTTTTTTTACTGATCTTTCAGCCTGTATTCATATGGAATTTGTGATCCACACAGTTCACATTTCAGATTTAATTATGTCAAAATAAGATTAGTAGAAGTTGTTTGGTTATTTTCATTGATTTATGAGTTCTAATGACATCACACTGAGTGAAAGTTTTCAAGAATGCCACATAATCAAAATGAAACAATCTTGCCTCAACATATGATAGTCCATTGTATTGAAAAGTGCCACAGAAAATCCATTTAATGTTATCATCATGTTATTGGAAACATTTTGAAAAGTAGATACTTAGTTATTGAATTTATCAGTTGGAAAAATATAAATGAATATAATGTTCTTAGCCCTAGAATATGAAAACAAAATATTTGTTTTGTCTCACTAAAACCAATATATACTACTGAAGTTGGACTAAAACCAAAATGTGACAGTGCTTTTCAATGATATTTAAGAGCTTATTGGCTAAAAGAAAGCTTCTTCTGAAAGAAACTGGGTACTTTGCCACATATATCTCATTAACTTTCAATGGGCTTTTTGGAAAATTAGGTCACTAAGTTACCACTATAAGCAGTATTAATGTAATACTTTCCAACATTTTCATATATCTTAACCCCATTCCTTGAATGCCTAAAGGTACATTCATAAATCATCAATTTCTAGGTTGATTTTCCATTCTGTAATTTAATTGAAGCTCAGATTGACCCCAGCACTTCTAAAAATGCAGCCTATGTTTACTTATAACTCTGTATCTCAAAAGAAAGCCTAAAATAGGCATCTCAAATAGACAACACTGGTTTCATTTATCTCATTTAATAGTTTGTTGTCACCAAATTTTTCAATAATTTTTCTTTGATTTTACCAATATACTGACTGTTGAACAAAATACTGGGAAGCAGAATGTACACACTATTAGCATTTTGGATCCAAGTAGATTTTAGGTCAAAGGAGGACACAAATATAATTGAAATCAAAATTGTTCATTTCTTTCCCCTCATTAAGGACTCTTCCTTTTCTTACTCAGGTAAGTCAGTGCTATCTGTAAGAATCCTTCTGGCATACAGAAACGCATGTGGAAAACTACTTATTGAAACTGTTGTATGGAAACTAATAGAAAAGTCCAAAATTATCCAAACAAGAGAGTTAAATAATTGAAAATACTCACAAATGCAAACAAAATTATTGCAGAAAAGGTCTGTTTATGCGGAACAGACTGACAAAAATACTGAGCAACTTGTGACTGGGGGGAAAAAATCAAAGACCCTTGTGTGACACCACTTTTAGCAAAGGAGTCATCCATCCCAAGAAAATTTTGAATGCATTAGATTGCTATGGTTGAAATGGTATTTACACCTCTTCTCTTTAATGCATTTAAAATACAGTTTAGCTAATTACCCTTCGGCCTGCTGGAAAAATCATCTATGCATGTTCCTAAAATCATTTATGGATACTGGCTCCCTCAAATATGGATATTAACTAAAATGTCTAAATTTGTGCCATTTACTGCTGACCTGGCTATTATAACACCATAGCTCAGGTTTGTCCACTACTGGTTTGTTTGTTTAGCTTTTTCCAATTTATCAGACAGCATGAGAGGCATGTGTTGCAACAAACCTCCTTCAAAAGGAAACAGAACTCTGCTCCAGCCACTGCAGCAGTTCAGTCTCATTATTTTAATCACTGTGCAGCATTTACAGTTGGAAAGGAAAAGGGTGGCTTCCGTTGGCTCCATCTGGCAAGATGCCTGGCATCTTAATGGATGTGAATTCAAAGTCTTCTTACACCCATAGCCACGTTTGAATCCATCCCCCTCAGCACAATACTTAACAAGAGTACTTTGTAAAAAAAAATAGTTGAATGAACTATCAAGCCTGGTCTTCAGAGTTAACAGCTATTTACCTTATTAAAATTCTTAGAAATCATTTTTTTCAGGCTTTCTATGGCTATTAGCTTTTTGGTTTTTTGGGGGATCATTTCCCTCTTTTTTTTTTGTCCTCCACTAGTTATCAGTTTCCATCACCAAGAGTGACTCTTGTTTTAAGTAGTAACAGGAGTAAAGTAAGGTATGGACCTAATTATCATCCCCTCAAAATTTATAAAAGGATCCAGCCATAGAATGGGGATCTCTCATGTGGAGTTCCAGAAAAGGTGTGACTCAGGGGAGCTCAGTGGTACTGCCCTCCCTTTTGGGAAACTGCACCATTCCCCAGAGCTTGGCCAAAACCAGAACAGAATACAAGACATATTAATCTGGCTTTATGTTCTTCTAGATTTAGAAAACTGAAAGGAGAGGAATTTGTGATTAAGGTATTTTTGATACCCCAAACAGGAAGTTTGGCACTTGTTGAACTAAAATTGTGTTATTCGTGTAAAGTCTAGTAATTAATGCATACGTACTCATATATGTGCATGCCTAATAATTTGGGGAGAGACATACATTGAGAGAACACAGAAAAGTCTAGCCTAAATAAATATTGATTTAGAAGACAGAAATCAGTGTTTTAAAAGGAAGAAAAAAATCCAAAAGAAGAGGAAAGGGGAAAAAAAAAAGAGAAGACATGACTGTAATGACCTATTTTCATAAAGCAAGCGAAGTGATAACTGAACAATAATTGGTTTTGTAGTATCTACACCTCAGCTGTAGGTAGCTGAGCCATGCTGTGAATGAGACTGCAATTGTAAATCAGATTCTAGTTTCTAGCTACCAATAAATCAGATAATTTACAAAAATTTAAGCCTCACATTTTGTTTTATACATGTACATGTCCACATTCCATTTTTAGTTTCAGTAGATCATTTGCAAATGAATTTTAGGCTGATAATGGAGCTTCATAAAACAAACATTTGCAATAATTTAAATGACATTAAAGTAGTTTTATTCATCCCATTTGCCATCGCTTTTGTTTTGCAAATTTTCTCTGTGAATTCGCATTCCTAAGATTAATAAAATTAATATTTTCTGAAAATTGCAGTGCCCCTGTAATTACCTTGGATACAAATTGCACACATTTCATTGCCTTCATTAAGCCTGTAGTCATATGTGGCTCAGAAGATTAGTAATTAAGTGGTTAATGGACAGTTTACTCTACTTTTCCAGTCTGCCTTTGAATTTTTTTTACCAACCCCTCATAGCTTCTCGAAGCATCTGTAGCCTTCTTATACTGATAGATCCCTTCTTTCCTGGGTGAAGGAATCACCTACATAGAGTTTCAGAAAGCTCACAGTCTTATGAATCAGCACTGAATTGCACAGAAATTAGTTTATTTCATTGAAAAGCTTTCTTTTTAATTAAATGTTGCTGCCTGTAGTAACAAAAAGTGCGAATCTGTAAATCATTGCCTGGCTACTAACAGTTAATGAACTACAAGAACATTTTTATTCCCTAGAGTATTAATGTAAAAGGGTATGTAGATTAAGTAAAGATTCAGTTTAGATACCTAGCAGGTAGCCCACGAGTTCTTTGTTTACCACTAGTTTTGAGAAAGTGACATGGGAAGAAAGAACTAGGTAAAAGAGCAAATTGTAAGTTCTACTTGTGCTCCTCCCTCAAGCCAGGGATCCAAAAAAATTGCATTCTACTCCAGTAGGTCATATGACAGAAGATTCACAGACACAGCAGATTTCTGCTTCGCACTCTGATGACCAAGTCCAGATTTTTCCTACTCATATCAAAGATTATTTTGAAGAGAACTAAATAAAAACCTCTCTAAAGCATATAAAGACGTAAGACAAACACTGGTTTACTTATGGGAAGCCTACCCATACATCCAACGCCTTCACTTTGTTTTCTGCCCTAATGAATGAACAGAAGGAAGCATGTCAGGATGAAATAACAAAATAACACATCAGAACTGAGTAAAATCAGTTTGTGTATCTAATCCAGAAAGGAAAGCAAAAACTTGGAGTTTTTAAAGTCTCTGGTTAAACTTAAATTAAATATCTTATATGCAAGTGTGTAAAAATCCATGTGAAGTAGTCATTGTTTGTGGCCACAAGAAGTCCATCAGATATATCAGATTAATTGTTTGTAGGTGTGGGTTATCTGGTGTGTAGGCAATATGGAAGTCATTTTTACTGGATGACCTCTTAAGATGCTGAAACATTTGCTCTTTGCAGTGTGAGCTTCAGTTTGCTGCTTTTTCAGCCATTCTGCAGGCCTGCTCCTTCAGCACCATGAGGATGCACTCTTGGACCAAGGATCTAATGCCAAAGTGAATACTGATGGAGTTAGAGGCTTTCACTTCTTAAAAGCATTAAGCTTTCAAACACTGAGCTGAGCCCAGGCTAGAGCTGAAACAACCAACAGCTAACAGAACATGACAACTGTTCCAGTGTGGTCTTGGTCCTTCAAACACATCCTGCCCAGCCCTCAGAACAAAGATACCTACAGGACAGACTCAGAACCAGCAGAACAGACATTTTTCTGTCTTCAACTGTATCTTCAGCAAATCAGCTTCACACCAACTTACCTTGTCAGAGCTATGCTTTATCCTCCTAGCCTCAAACCAAAGGACATGGCACAATGCAAGAGTGACCTTATTTCTTGTGTGCTGGGTTTGTACAACCAAGAAGAGCAGGGCTCAGACAGGCCTCCAGCCTCTGCTTTAGTGTGTGTATGCCAGAGATGGGAAGAATGGGGCAGGACCTTCTGCTCAAAAGTGTTTATTGGATATCCCTCTAGACATCAGATATTTTCTCTCTACACCTCTCTGACAATGAATAGATGCATAAAACATTCTAAGCCATTTCAAATATCCTGAAAAATCATATTCTTATGACCTCTGGTTAGCTATCAGTTAAGTATGCCCTGCCTACACCACTGACAGATCAATAAAGGATGCAAAGAGCCAAGTGTTTTCAACGGTGTAAGGTTTGGTTTTTGTTTTGGCAGTCAGGATCCAAAAGAGCTAAAGCTATTGAAGCTTTAGAATTTCATGAAACGCAAATTGTCAGCTTTGGTACACAGAACGTTAACACTGTACTTCTCAGCTGTGGAGTGATATATGAAAACATACAATCACTGACTTTGGAAAACCCATCTAAACCCTGCATGTGTATTTTTCACTTCACCAACTACTCTGGTGGTAGCCAGTAGATCTAATTTCATCAAGCTTGTGCTCCTGACAGCAGTCACATCAAATTAAAGAATCTTCCAGACTTAGCTGGCACTTTCATCTAAGCCTTTATATCAAATAATATGCCTGTTGCCTTCATCATCCAATCCTTAATTATGTGAAAATCAGCAGACTGCTGCTTGTGCCAGCAAAGAAAATGAGGAAAGAATAGTACTCTTTCCAACGCACACGGCTGGACACCTTTCAGAGTCATCTGATTTGATTAGCAGTAACAATATTCCATTGATGTTCTTTTTATACATCTATAACTTAAGGCCCTTTTCCTAAAGAATTAGGACATATTAAATGCATGCACATATTAACACCTGCATAATTTTTTTTTTCTTGGTGACAGAGCTGCTGCAAATTTTAGTTCTGGTTTTTAAACAGATGCTACTTGGTTAATAAGTATGATGTGCCCCTAGGCTGACTATACTTTGCTGAAAAAAAAAAGATTAGGAGGATAGGTGAAGATTGTTTACTATGGAAACATGCCATGCGTAAATCTCGTGGGAGACTCACAAAGTATCTTATCCTAGTCCCAAACAGAGATGTTCTAATTCCTTGGAAGCAAACACAAACCCCAAAGGGGATCGAGGCCAACACAAAAAACTAGATGATCCATCAACAACCTGATCACATTCCATTGACCCAGAAGAAATTCCAGAAGTAACATAGATACCTCTGGATGCTGGAACAGTATCTATCAATCATTGGCCTCTGGGTCTTGTCATTACCTGACATCTCCATCCCTAGGAATCTTCTCATTTCTATAACCTGATCATTTAGCCTGGATGCTAGTACCTAACAAACTGTTCCATGCTAAATTCCAGCAGAATGCATCATAAAAGGGATTTTGTTTCTTGCAACACCCTTCTTCTCATTACCAATGTAAAATATTTTAAAGGAAGCTTCTTTGGAAATCACACTCTGATACTTGCCATGCATTTCAGGAAACCTGGCCAGAGGGAATGTCTGAGGACTCTTGTCTGCCTTAGTTATAAAAGAACCAAACCTCAGTAACTTCACCAATAAGAAAGGGAAATAATTAAATATTTTAAAAAATGGAAAAAAAGAAAATATGCAAATTTTCTGGTCTATATTAGATATGTTATAGATCCTCTTCTTTTGTTTGCCTGATATCTCAGTGGGACAGGGATCTGTTCTGTGTGCCCACAATACACTATCAATTACAAAAAAATGTAATCAAATTCTTGCATGACAAACATGCCTTACAAATGATTCTTGCTATTAGCTAAACACAACTGCTCTTTTCAATGGTGTCCACTGGTGCACTGAGGACAGCTGAAAAAGCAAACATGAAAACCACACTGGAAAAATAAAAAGAAACTACTGCAAGGGTTATCTGTTTCTCAAAGTCTGATGACTTCTCAGGAGGAGAGAAGCAGACAGTGTTATTGGCAAGAAATTAATGTTAAAATATAAAGTAAAAGGTACACTAGGTCAAGTCCCAGGTCTGTGAAGCCCTGTGAGTGTGAACTGTAAAAAGCATTCAATTGTCACAACTGCTTTAAACTGTACACTGTGCATTTCTTTTTGTTTATTGCCTCATGCCACAAATATTCCCTTATTCCAAATCTCAGCCACATTCAGGAAAACATATTTGTGCCACAATCTAAATGGACAAATAAAAAGCAACATTCAACCATTTGGAACTGAAATATTCATGAGATACACAGGGAAGAGTGAAATTGAAGTGCTTCTGCTATCCTAAAGGAAAAAGAGTGGAGAACACACAGGATTAACTAGAAAGTGTCCTTTTGTGCCTTTAAACTCTGCTCTATTTTTTCTTCTACCTTTTACTACTCTTAGTTCAAATCAAGCAGCTTTAGTACACACCACTTCTGGCTACCCAGGTGGCTCACATCCATTTATTTAAATTTTAGCCTGTGCTAAATTAGTATGAAAGCAAAACAGGAGACTCCTCTGCCTACCTGAGTGAACTCCCTTTGCCATGGTATAGTCACACAGCCAGATGATGTAATTAGGTGCGTGTGTGCATCTTCACGTGAGTCCAAATAAATATTGAAATTGATATTAAAATTTCCTAAACTTGAATCCTCAGTCTCAGGGAAAATTGCATATCCCTTGCTTGTTATAATTAATAACTTTGCTAAGAACTAGCTCTAGCTCAAGCTTCTTGAGACATTTGTATTAGCTGAACATTTCCTACTTCAATGAAACATATGACCCAAATAAGAAAAATGTTTTCCTAATTAAAATTGCAAGCAGTAAAAACTAAATTATCTTACACCAGAAATCTGGGCCAGTGTTATTCTTCCCAGGAATTAAATGGCTCTAGAAAAAATGTGCAATGGGGCCAGCTATTTTAAACCTCTGCAGCTCTGTGCCTCAGACCCTTATGCCTGAGATCTGTGGTTAAAGAGGATGTTACCTGTACCTCTTCAGTATCTGCTGGTCTGGGCAAGCAGAAAGCAACTTCACATAATTCTGTTTATAATTCTTTATTCTTAGCATCTGCCTAGCTTTCAGCAATGGCAAATGTAATTGTCACCTTCCTCTTCTTTTTAATAGATGCCCTTTTTCAGAAGGGAAGAAGGAGAGCTCCAGCAATAGCACAGAAGAAGCCTCTGTTTCTCCCATTTCACAGATGTCTTCAGTTACCCCATACTTTTTATCTCAGCCTTATACACAGGAAGGCAACTAAAACCCAAATAAAAAATAAAGCAGGTAATCAGCCTGCTAAGTCTGGAAATAAGAGATATTTTTGAGAATTTCCAAGGAGACTTTCACCTATTCTGACCACTTCAGATGATGTTCAAGCTGCCAGGATTACCTTTAACATCTACATTACAACTTTGCCTTCCTTTTGGTGCAACAGCCAGCACTGCCTGCCCACAACTTTTCTTTTCTTGTCATACATCCTGTAAGGGCAAAGGCTGCTCTGGCTGCAGCCAGCCTCCTCTCTTCCAGCTCCTCAAAGCTGTGTGTCAGCAGCGTTCTGCACCACCTCTGTGCATAAACACCTCTCCCCAAGTCCCAATCAGGGCTCCTGCCTCAACACCTGATCAATGTTTAACGTCAGGAAATATTAACATAATTCAAAACCGCATCTCTAAAACCAAGATTTACTTCAAATTGTTTAAATCCTTGCCCATGAAAGATATTTCAATAAGGAGCCTAAAAAGGTCTGGCATGAATTATCCTCAATTCAGCTGTTCTTTTTCTGAATACAAGAAAATAAATAGTCTTGGGTGGGGGAGAGGGAGGGAATGGTCCAAGTTTTTCCTCTGGAAAACTAACTTTTCTATTGACTTGTTAAATGACAATTTTTGACATGATCTTTAATGCTGGTGACAATTTTTTGACAGCGTAAAATATCTCTTTCCAATTTCCCACAGTTTTCAAACCTTAAGTAATCTTCACTGTTGAGAGAAGTTCCATGGATGCAGGATACAAATATCAATAGAGGATTCAGAAACTGAAGAACTAAACACTAGCTTCCCTAGATTTATGTGCAACTTACTTTTGTATCAAGCTGTCACATGCTTGCAGCAGTACAGTTAACAAGGGATCTTCATGTTTTTGCGCCAAAGAAGCTTCAGTAAATTCATTTGTCTGGTCCAACTCACCCCAGAAGCCCTCCATTTGCCCAGCCTTAATCATGAGCTCTTAAACATCTTTAGGGGGCATCCAAATTTCCAGAATATAAGCTTTAAATAGTTTTGGGCTGGTGCGTTGTTCCACCCTGGTTCTTTTGCTAGATTTATGCTGTGTATTGGCTGACACATTCAGGAATCCCTTCTGGACACCAAGTGTTTCAAAGACATGAGAATGTGCCATCCTCACCACTGAATCTTGGCTTCAAAATTGAGCCATACAATAATTTTTGTTCCCACTTTCACAAGCATTTGAGGTATAACATGAGAGAAGAATTATCCTCTGTTTACCTTGTAGTCATAAAAAACTGTGTGTATGTTTAGAGTCTTCATTAACATAAGAACTAATAAGAGTTTTCTTTTGTTTTTTAGCAAAACATTTACTGGAAAATAATTTAAAAATGAAGAGTACTTCAAGTTATCATACAGAAAAAAAACCAAAGAGCAACTTAAACAAGTTTTTATTTCTATTTTCTGAAGGCATTCCATGTAACAGAAAAGTAATATATATTGTTTCATCTTTGTAAATCAACCATCAGTTTTGTCTATTGAAATTATTAATCACCAGTGCTGTTTGATTCCAAATGTGAAAAATAATTATTGTGTTTCCATGCCTATTAACAGAATTCTGAATCCAGCTCAGTTAAGTCTCCTCAACTTTGTGGTTACTATTAACAAACCTAAGTATTTATATCAGAATTTTTCTTTAAGGAATGGCATAACTGAAACAAGACATATAATTTAAATGTAAACTTTAAAAAATCTTATAATTTATTTCAACTATGTAGAAACTGACACAACAGTATTTATAAAAATAGTGTAAGAAGGTACAAATAAAGGAGAGAAAATTAAAGCAAAATATAGTATTTTACTTTTGACAACTTTGATAATAATAATTATCATCCTCTAAAATACCAACCTCTAAATATCTGTTCTGAAATATTTTTTTAGTTCATTATTTTGGTTGAAGAGCTGCTCAAAACATTGGATTTCAATGCATAAATGTCTTGCTATGAAGAAATTAATGACAAATTATATTCTTAATCTCCCCTTTGAAGAACTGCCAGCCAGCAGTAGTTATATTAAACATTTATCTATTGAGTTATTGAAGCTTTAGATTTGAATCTTTACTATAGCTGATACCTTTATCTTCTAAGGTATCTTTTTGCTATTTTCCTAAAGAGAAAGTCTGTTCTTCACAGCACATGTGCAATTGAAAAACAGCTGTTCTGCATGAAAGAAGACCTAGTTTTTCTGCCTCATAATGGCAAATCAATTAAACCTTGATTTATGTTTGGCTCTGTGTCACATAAATTTGTCTAAGAGCTGATGCTACACAAGATGGCTGGATGCCAAATCTCTTAAAACACTGCACTAAGTGCATCCTATGAACCCCTTTAGAAACACAGGTTTGCTTCCTCTCACTGCCAAAAATTGCTAACAGGCAGAATGAAGACTTAGAAATACCCATCACATATCTTTGGTTTGCTATCAAACACAGCTAAAAATTCAACCAGAATTATGATCACAGTGCAAATTGCAAGTTTCAGTAATATACTTTAGAGTTCACACACTATTTTCTACTCCTTTTATTTGTGTGACAACATAAAGAACACTAAACAAACTGGAAGGTTGATAAAGCTGTCACATTCTTTCAAAATAAGAATTCTTGATACATCTCAAATACTTTGATTAAAAATTCCATAAGTTTGAGTCATTTAGATTGTCTGACTTAACACATTTCTACAAGCAATCTGTCTTTATACTCAGACAAAGAATAGCTAGTGCTGTGGTGAGCTTCCTTTCAAAAAAGTAATAAACTGATTATTATTATTCTGGTTATTTGGCAGTGCCAACCAGAAAGTGTGTAATCTTATAAATATGTGGTTCTAAATAATTTACATGAGTGCAAGACACACAGGGGGAGATGTGCTAGAAAGGCAGACAAAGAAAATGAATTACAGTACACAACAAATTACGGGTTAAGAATTCAATTGTCATCTTGATAATACTGTGATAAGCAATCCTACTCAACATGGACAAGGTATATACAACATCTTTAAATGTACACTTTCCATCTTCTGATCACAACAAATGTGGAGTACCATCTCATATTTTTAACTAAACATGGCTGCAGTAACATGTCCAAAAATTCACTGAAGTAGAAAAAGCATTTCTACGATTATGAAGTCATTAAAAAGCAACTAAAAATAGCAAGCAGTAAATACACAATTTGTGACATTAAAAAAAACCCCAACCCAGTCTAATTGACAAGGAGTCATTTGTATCACTTTTGATGTATTTAATCGATATTGATTGTGCTGTTTAATGATACTCATTGTGGTCAACAGCTCCACCCTGTGCTCTACAGAAATATGAAGCTCAGTATCTGATGTAATGTGTTCTCTTCAGTATTTATGGCAAAGCCATCTGTGTCACCTCTACCACTCAGCAATGGGCAAGATCCACTTACAGACAAATGCAAACTGTAATTAGAATGGCAAGAGAAGCCTACACCTGCACAATGGCAGGTATCTATGAAGTGACCAGAATTCTCAATTATTTCAGATTACTTTTCTCAAAATGTCTAAGAATTTTCATCAGTGTCTGCATTTAGATTTTAATTAGATATGCAGCAGGCAATTAGATATTTATTTCAAATGCTGTTAGAATTGTTTGCTGGCTCCCTTCTCAAAAGGCCAAAGCAGCTGACAATGGCTAATGACTACATATTTCACGTGAAAAAGTATATGCAGACATAATTACTGCTGCAATCTCATCAGAGCAGCCAAGTCTAATTAAGTGTCAAACTAGAGTTACAAAAGGATTACGAAACTTTCCCTCAAAAATGACGACTCAGCTGTGGTGACACATAGACAATAAAGCAATCTCAAGAGCAAGAGAAACATGACTTTTATGTAGGTTTGTGAGTAATTTTGTGGAAAAAACCCTCTTCTTTCACATTATTTATAATATATTATTGAAATAAAAACAAAATTACAGTATTCAACCTGTAGCCAGGAAAGAAAACTTACTGTAATATTGTCACTTTCATTAACAAGTCCTTAAAGCTGTTAATAACTTTTAAAATTGTTCTTCTCTCCAAATCAAACATAGGAGGCTTTTATAAGCCTTATCTTTCTTCCACCTGTAATTATTTACATTTTTAACAACCATATATCTTATTAATGAGTATGCTAATTATTATTAAATCAATCCTTAAAATGTGTTCTATATTCTGTTTATAGGCACAAACAAACCATATGAAAGAGAGAAGTGTGTTAGGTGTTCAAAAGCAAAGATGGGAAGGAAATAATATTTTTGGCCCATCAATCTCCTAATTTTCAAACACCTTTTCTCATTCTACATTGTTCTCAGACAGAGCTTTCAATTTCTCATAAAATCTTGACAGAGTAATAAGCCCAGTTGTTATCTAGCCTTACTGAAGTCTGGTTCTTAAGAATAGAAGATGTAAAGATGACATATTTTATATTCTGTTTATCATCCTGCACATATACATAGACATTCTTCATAATTTCTTCTTCAATGCAGCAGTGACTTTTCCTCATTTGAGAAACATCCACCAGAAATAAGAGGCAATCAGTGTGGCTTTATCACATCCAAATATTTCTAGAAGTGGCTGCCCATCTTAAGTTAGAACGAGGATTCTTCTTTCACTTCTTCCACAGTGCTCTGTCATTTTCATGATATTTGTGCTGAATAATACTGATCCTTTTTTAATTTAAAAATGTAATTGTGTTTCAAGCCAATTCCTGCTACACTACTTATCATGTAGAGCAACACAGCTATGCTAATGCTTGCTGTGGTAACAATGCAGAATTTGCTCAGATTTTACTATTAGGAGACACTAAACTCTTCATGTGTGGCATGCTAATCTTGCTCTAATTCCTCATCCATCTCTTTTGAACCTTCCTCCCTTCCTCACCCTAAATAAGCTGACAATCCCACAGCATTGAACATTATTACAGTTCCTAGAAATGTTCAGTATATATCTTATCTTGCTCAAGGAGTCTTCCTAATAATATGAATATGTACATGGAATATCTTAAACTGATTGGCAACAATATCTTAAACAGTCACCTTTTCCTCAGTCAAGACAGCTATTTAGTATTTTAATATCTTCTATTAAAAATGCAAGAAAGAATGCAGAAGTTTAACACTGCCTCTAACCCAATCAAAATTCTGATTTTCCTTCCTATTCAAGCAGTGGTGTCTATGCTATGTTATAATCAAACACCATTCAGCCAAGGGGATGAAATACCAGGCTTACCTAGAGGAATTACAAACAAAGCTTTTGGGTTTTTCAGTAAGATTTGGTTGTTTGTTGTTTTGGGGTTTGGGGGTTTTTTTTGGGGGGGGGATTTTTTTTGTTTATTTGTTTGGGGGTTTTGTAATTTGTCATTAGTTTTGTGATCTTTTGCTTTGTCATGCCATCAGTTGGAGTGGGAAGACAGGGCAGAATTCACTGGCATAATGCAGCCCAACTCCTACTGGTGATTTGAATGCAGGTATTTGAGATTTGCACTTTTCACATAATAACTTTGCTGCCCTCATAGAATACTCCTTGCCTGCAAAAGCAGATAGGCTTTTAAGCTATTTTATTTTTTTCTCTTTAAAAAAACCATGAAAATCACTTCAGCTTTTTAGTCAAAACACCTCATTCAAAGTACAGTCAGTGTTGAAAAGTACACAGTATTGAAAACAATCCTTCACCACAGAGTCTGACTTGAAGAATCAATGTATGCATCCCAAAACAGCCTGATTATCTGCTGAGATAAGGGCATGCATCATCTCATCCTCTCCACTCTTACTGAAAAGGGCATCCGTGTGCTCGAGCTGAACTGCCAAGCAGAGCAGTTCGAGATGTGAGCTGGGTGATGCTCCAAAATCTCGTATCAGCAAAGAGAGAGAGTGAGTGAAGAACTTACAAAGACAAGAGTACAAGTTGAGGTAATATGCACTGTTTATGTGCTTACATTGAATATATTTGCTTTCCTAAAACTTTTATTTTCAAAAGGGAGAGTGACCAGATTTTGAGAAAACTTCAGGAAAGGATTTGCAATTCCTGAGCTGATGTGGGCTGTAAGATACACTACTTCACAGAAAAAGGCAGTTTAGTTTCCACTGAAATTAAACAACATTCAATAAAAACCAAAGAAAACTTTTCTCTATGTGTAAGTACTGTTTATATACTTCATTACGGCTTCTCTTTTCCTGTATGCAAGTTTTACTTTACTATTGATGCCATTCATTTAATTTTGGGATATCACTCACGTGAGTAGACGAAATTCTATGAGCTCTGGAGAATATGAGAGAATACTCACACTCACATATGAGAACAGAACTTGTCTGTAGAAATGCAAAACTGCAGCAAAGAATTTACTGTCTAAATGTTTTTTCAGGCCTTTGACTCACTGGAGTCCATTCAAGTAAGCCTACAATGCTGGCCACAGTAATACTGTGAAATAGCTCTGTGAAATAAAAATAAAGTGGAAAGAAAATAAGCTATTGAAGTGACACTCATATTTCAAAGGCATTGTCTTTGAGGGTGAGAAATAAATTTTTAGAATTTTCCAGTCATTTTTAAAACTCCAGTAATCTAAAAAAAATTAAAATATTTCAGATAATTATATCTCTCAATTATCATAAAAATCAATCTCTAAATTTTCTATAATGTTTATCCTAACATAATTTTCAGAACCACACAGGTAATATATGAAATTCACTTGCAGAAGGAGCTTTTAAAAGGACCATAAAAAAAGCAGACACCTTAATTTTTCTCATCATCTCTGTACATGACAAATAATCTGCTTAAACTATATTGCAGTAAAACTCTTGCTAGAGCAAAATTTTAATACTTTCAAATCATTGCAATTGTTCCTTATATTTGGTGCAACACTCAGCACCTCTGCTGTCACTGGCTGTTCCACAGATATTTAAGAAGAGCAAAATACAAAATCATGAAGACTATTTTTCCCATTTAAGAGGTTAATATTAAAAAAAAGTGTATCTCCAGTTTTAAATTCGTATTTTGGGGGTTTTAAGTAACAAAATACAAAACCCAGATATAACTATGCTGTTGCAAAGACCAAATGTCATTTCTACAGAAAGGCTATTTTGAGCAATGCATATTGGAATTGAGTTAAATATTAATACACTACTAGGCTCTGAGAGCCAAAATTATTATCTGCAATACTTTGTAAGCAACACAGGAGGGTTAAGCATAATTAACTAAACTGCAGCCAGAAGATGGCCCTTTCAAACAATGTTAAAGAATGAAAGGCTACAACTTAAAATAGAAAAGATATACGGAACACAAACATTTTGTACCACGTGGTCTGCAGATATTTGTTGCATCCGTAAGAAGTAATAATGTTTAATATGCTTTGAGAAGCAGACAGCCTCAAAGAGACTGTCCCCCTCTTCTCTGCCACACTGGTTTTCCATCCACATTGTTTTAACACCTAGGAACCCCTTAGTTCAAAATTCCACGAAATCTTTTTTAGAAACAACATACTTTTTTTTTACAAATTTAAGTTGTTATTACGGCTGTCAAATACTGTCAGTGAAGTTTAGCTCAAAAAGCACCAGACAAGTCAGGGCTGTTGGTTGTACAAATTTGAATCACAAATTTAAAACCTGCCTTGTCCTTATCATCTATTTACAGAAGACAAATTTCTCAATACCAAAGAGATTAATAAATTTGAGGGCTAGTGAGGGGATCAAATATCACAGTATAAATTGAATATTTACTTTAGAAAATTGAACAACTATTCAGGGTCTCTGCACAAGTATTAGAAGTTTTGCTCCACTAATATGATACATTAAAAGATAAAGTTTTCATCTCTTCATATACAGTCTTACACCTGTAGAGAAACCTCTCCAAGTCCACAATCAATAAACAAAAATTTACTTTAATAAACTTATTCTTAAGGGTTTTGTGATAGAATTCCATTTAGAGTGTCTCTCTCACAGAGAGGATTGCTTCATTTTTATCTCACCTGAATATAGGGAGAAAGGCAGTTATTCATGAAGGAAGGAATACCAGTGTCACTTGACTTTATTACAAAAAGAACTAAAATAGATCAAAGCCTATGCTACTAATAAAAACCAGGTTTGCTAGACGTACTATATAAATTTTATTTTTTTTTCAAAAAGATGGGAGTTTGCCAATTTTATGAAATTATGGCCAGATGCAAAAAAATATATAAATGAAACACACCTTGCCTTAAAAAACAGAAAACATTAAAAAAAGCTGAAGTCTCTGCTTGTCTGGTAGTGTCTGGTGACATACTAACTCAGTAAGGAATTTATACATCTGAGATGTTTGGGATCAGAAGAATGAAGGGGGTTTAAAGGGAATTATTAAAATTTGTGACATTTATATTACTGTGAGGAAACTTAACTCAGCCTTTGAAAGCATTTCTGTATTTGGCGAAAACCAGGCCCTGAAATAGAGCAATACATTCTCTTCTGTCATTCGGTGCCTCTCCAATTACCAAGCTTCAATCCACTTCTCAGAGGAGTAAGAAACATGAAAGACAGCTTTGTGAATGACTGATTAACATGGAAAAGATCATTTCTCCAAGATTATATTGTATTCCTAACAAGACCAAAAGTGTGCGCTAAATTATTATTATGATAATTAACTTTGGCAGACTTTGTCTTATTGTTAAAAAGCAGTAATAAAGTACCTTAAGAGGCAGAATAATTACACTTAACTGCTGTAATTAGTAAGTTAATTCTCAGGTAAAAATTATTCATAACATAGGAATTATGCAACTGCTGCCATTTAAATTCTTACTGCAATGCCTTAATATAATTTAAATCAAGCATTGTTAGCATTTCTGAACCTTTACTTCAATAAGGTAAGAGAAAAAAAAAACATTCAGGAAGGAGAGCATTTCATTTCTGTTTCAATGGACTGGAATGTCTGAAACTAAATATCTAAATATGCATATATAATCCAAATGAGGAAAAAGGAGGGAGAAGAGAACAAAGTTAATATCTGCACACACAACTTTTGTGATACCAGTTTGTTCCTTTTCCAGTAAGTGCCATAGTGCCATTCCAAAATCCTTCTTCACTTTCATTGGTTTTTGTAGTTTACTGCATGATAACAAAAAACAACAAACAAACAAAAAAAAAAAACCAAAACAAAAAAAAAACCCCAAAAAAACCAATTAAAAAAAACAAAACAAAAAAAAAAAAACCAAAAAAAATTCACACAGTTTAAAGTGAATTTTGTTAATTGACTTATAATCTGTTTTCCTGATGACCTCCACTGCTATTTCTGGGTGAGCTTCGGAAACCAAAAAAATGAGTGATTTCAGTCATGTTTTCTAATAAATGGTTCATTACAGTAATACATTTGTATCCCCAAATTCAGAATCTCAGGGGGTGTCCTCAGGTTTCTCCGGGTACTTTCTGCCAGAGGCTCCAGGAAGGCCCATTCTCACCAGCTACAATATAGAGTGCATTTTTCACATCTTGTCCTGACTTGACTGATCTACTGGGGCTACTTGGATGAACAATCTCCCGTTTAATTTGTTCAAAAGCTTGCTGTTCAGGACCCCTCTTAAAATCATTTTTCTTCCAAGTCACTTGACAGAGAGGGCTTGCAATACTGATGCCTTAAATGGCTACCTAGAAACAGAGACTAGACAGGAATAAAGGAGGGATTTATTTGAAAGGCCTTCAGAGGCACACTCTGGGCTCCAGAGGCTCCTGCCTCAGTGCATCCCAACATGGACAATGACAGCTCACGAGTTCTTCCCACTTTGATATCAGTATCAATTCCCCAAGCAGAACCCAGCCAAGGATGGAATTTGCCCAAGCTTGGCCCCCTGTCCCCAAGATTGTGGTTTGCAGTTGTTGGGCCTAGGAGGGTCTGGGTGTCCTTGGAGAGCTGGAGAGGCTTTGTTGTGTGTGTGTGAGCATGAGAGAACAGCATTGAACGAGCTACAGGAAACTTCAGAGTTACACCAGCAGTGCAGGAATTGAAAAATATAAAAGTTAAAACCTAAGGCATCAATATGACTGTAGCCTGGAACACACATCCTCCAAAAATCCACCGTGCCTAGGAAAGCCTGTGTTTCCTTCTTGCTGGTTGGTGGGGATGTCAATGTATTTCAAGTGTTGTGGAGCCTCACCATCTTCCAGAGCAGTCTGGATCAGTCCATGCCAAACAGGGAGGTTGTGTTTCCACCCCTGGGGAAATCAGTTCCAGGTGTACTGCATTCCCTTCCAGGTAAAAGCAAACTGTGGCCTGCACTCTGCTGCTAAAGGAATGGGGAGAAAAACATTAGCGTTTGATGATGGCACACTCTGTCCAAACTTCTGCCACAGTACTTTTCTTTCACCTCTTTTATCGCTCTAGCCGGGCAATTTGGTTGTTCAGGGGTGAGCTTCCAAACCATTGGAGCAAAATAAGCCTCAAAAAACTGGCCCAATTTCTCCCACCTTCCATGCCACTCAAGGCTATCCACCCTCAGGGTAGATCTCTGAATAATTTCCTGAGAAATCTCCATCTTGACTCTAAACCTGGAAGTCTTAGCAACAAGAAGATGCTTTCCTTAACATCCAAAGGGAATCCAAAATTCTCAAAAGCTGTAGTAACTGGTAACAGGCCTGACAGAGGAAAGGGGAATGAAAAGCTGGGGAAAATCATCCTCCCCCGTTTCCCTCACAGAATGTAATTAATGGACTCCCAAAAGCAGTGCCTCAGGAAAGGGTATGAGAGCAACACCGAATACACATCCCAAATGACCCTCATTTTCCTTGATGTTATCATGTCACAAGCTTATATCCCACAGTATATCAACAAAGCAATCCTGATCCTTGCCCCTGCTCTGAAAAAGAGCACCATGATGGGCACACAGCACATATATGGAAACAGATACAGGGTTAGGTACCACAACCATCTGAACAGACCAAGCACCATTGTGACCAGGGCCTCTGGCTATAATACAACAGGTGCTTAGATCCAATTTGCTTCCGATGAGCATGGGGTTTTAAATGAAGAACTTCTGTCCATCATAAAGAAGTCCATATTCTGAGACCTAACACAGAATCATAGAAAGGTTCAGGTTGGAAAGAATCTTACAGATCATCTAGTTCCCATATCCCTGCCACAGGCAGGGAACTTTTTATTAGACCAGGTTCCTAAGAGCCCCACTCAACTTGGTCTTTAACACCTCCAGTGGTCCTCAGATTTTGTTGTCAAGTCACCTCTACAACTGGACATAGACATCTTTTCCAGAAGAAAGGTAAAATGACCTCTGAGCCATAGGTACAGAATTTAATTCATGGGAAAACCCCCCCTGTATTATTTTCCTGGAACACTTTCTCTGTGTCTAAACCATAACACAACATTCAGCTGTATTGACTCAGGTCTTCTAAGCTTGCTCATTATAACACTAGCACTTAATTTTAACATGTTTCATCTCAGACTACATATGTAAAGGTTCGCTAAAAACTTGGATTACTGGGAATCAGACATACAGAGAAGAAAAAAATAATATTGTGCAGATACGTGACGGAAGCCTAATTATCAAAGCAGAATTCAAGTTGTGTCTTCTGCTCTCTGCCTCTCTGCTTCATGCCTGAAAGGCCCATTTTCTCGATGGCCTGACCCCTTACTAAGAATCATCGTCAGTGTCTGGTATTCTACAATCCATTTCTGTTATTTTTATACCTGAATTCCCCAGTTAAGGCTCTGGCTCTTCAAGGACAAAATCTCAACATATACAACAGGAAATAAGTACTTCATTCAGTTTCTACTTACAGCAGCAGACAAGGAGGCTCCATGATAGTGTCTCAGCACTCCTTTTGGCTTTAAAAGGATTGGTTAATTCCCAGTGTTCAACCCTAAAAAAATATAGCTTCCAGATCTTGTGATCCTACCTGAATCTATCACCAATAAGCAGCGTTACTGATATGATAATTCCTTTTATTTAAACATTCTTTTACCTCATTAAACATTCTTAAGAATCAATAAATACTTTGACAGCAAAAATAAACCAACTGTTACATGATAAATGAAGCAGGTTCCTATAAATATGATAAAAGTTTTAAAGCCATAAAGGGTTCTCTACAGGTGCTAATTTTACTACTTGAATAAAATTAATAAGACTCTCCATAAAACAGCAGGAGATCTTTAGATTACATGAGTAATCAGCAAGAAAATTTATTGTGGATTCATGAAGCACTAAGTGTTTGTGTAATGTATGCAAAAGTGGTACTTTATTCTCTGCAGTGAACTATTCTGAGTCCTTATAATAGAAAAATATTTAATAGCTTGAAAACTCTTGAGGCATAGTTTTAAAAAGTTGTTCAACTGTGATTAATTCAACTCATGACAAACTAGTAATGAAAGGTCTGCCTTATTTTAATATTCAGTAGGAGCCATTTTTAAAATAACTACTTAAGGTTGAACAATGGATATAGAGACAACAGAAAATTCAACTTGATGTGTAGGAATGTAAGAGATAGGAGAGTGATATTCACAAATTGGGTAGTGCATTAATCTGAAAAGCTAAACTAACTGTTCACTTTGGCTGCTCTATGGATAATGTATTTATTTACATGACTACTTGCTCCTGCAAACTTCATGTTTTATGAACCATTTCAGATGAAGAAGTTCCAGAAGAAGTCCCATAGAGGAAATCCTGTCACATTTGTGCTATCAAATTCTCAGTAAATTATGCTCTCCCAGGAATAATATAGCCAAGCTTTAATAATTTTTTCAAAAATCTTTTATTACAATGTACCATGGAATCATGAGTTTGTGTTCAATACTTTACATTTAATATTTATTGATTGCTGCAATTAATTGGTTTTGGTTTCTAGCTTGGGGCTTAATTAAGTGGACTGAAAATGTCGATACACTGCAGCTGTTCAACTGACTGACAAAATGAAACTAAATAATGCTTTACCATGACTAGTTATTAATGTTCTGTCAATAAAACAAGCAAGGGGAATGCATGGGTCAGGGAAGTAGTAATAATAATAAAATACAGAGCTTTTAATGTTTAGATTAGCTGCTCGGCACAGATTAACAGTAGCTAAAATGACTGTAATCTAAGGACCCCCATTCATTTATGTTGTATTATGTGTTTAAATGAGATTACTGATACCAGTACAGTGCTTAGAGATATCTCACGTCCTGAACAGACATGAGCAGACTCTGCCCAGCTTTGGAACTGATGGAAAGGCACATGGTTGTGTCAGTAGTGTGCTAAAACAGAGTAAACACATCCTGTGGACGAGGCCACAATACTAGCTGCAGTGTGAGAATGTGTTCCCCATGGCTTTTGAACTGAATCTGTGTCGTATTCCACAGGCCTATAGTTTGGGCAATGGCAAGGTTCAGTGTGGATGTACAATGTACATCCATTGGCTGTTCAGGAAATCACCTAATTTGGGGACTGATCTACTCTGTGACCTTTGTAACTGTTCACTCCTTTACAAGACTCTAACCCAATAACCCAAATAGGCTCATTTCTGCACTTGTCAAGCAGAAAATATAAAAAATAGAAAAACGTATTTTTAGAGCTTTGGCACTTTTCAGGAATATTATGTTAAAGCTTATGCAAAAAAAGATGCTAAGTTTGTGGAGGTCAGTTGGTACATCTTCGTTGATAACATAGCTTCAGAGAAGTGAGAAAACCTAGTCCGGATTATGACTTAAAATACAGTTTCCCTGCTTAAAATACAAGTTGCACATTAACAGATGTTATCAATTCTAACTTAGTAACTTCTTGTACCTGTTATGTGCAGATTCTTCTAGCCATC
The DNA here is from genome assembly GCA_013400515.1 of Erpornis zantholeuca. Taxonomy (NCBI): domain Eukaryota; kingdom Metazoa; phylum Chordata; class Aves; order Passeriformes; family Timaliidae; genus Erpornis; species Erpornis zantholeuca. The sequence goes on from VZTN01036659.1 coordinate 56,302, forward strand.
ATTTAAAAGTCTTGACACATACGGTTCCTAAGATCTAATTGGTTAACTTACCCTAAACCACAGATGTTCACAAATTGTACATCATTAACTAAAAGGCTTAAAGTGAAACTTGCCAGTGTTGCAGGTTATCCATGAAGTTGCTGCCAATCATTTTTGGGCATCACTGTGCTACTAGACCAATTTTTCCCAGGCTTTCAAGGTTTTCCCTTTCCTATGTGCAAGGCAATTTGCCATTTATCAGCTTCCTTTCAAACTTACATGCCTCTGCCCTTATCAAAAGACAGTATTCAGCTACAAATGTTCCTAAGACACTTAATTTTGAAAAAGCTGATGGACTTGGCTCTCCAAATATCACAATTTCACAGAATCATAGAATATGCTGAGTCGGAAGGGACTCACAGGGATCCTCGAGTCCAACCCCTGGCCCTTCACAGGAGCCCCCAAGAGTCACACCCCGTGCCTGAGAGTTGTGCAAACGCCTCTTGGACTCTGTCATGCTTGGTGCTGTGACCACTTCCCTGGGGAGCCTGTCCCAGTGCCCAACCACCCTCTGTGTATAAAAACCTATTCCTCATATCCAACCTAACCCTCCCCTGACACAACTTCAGGCCATTTCCTCGGGTCCTGTCATTGTCACCACAGAGAAGAGATCAGTGCCTGCCCCTCCTCTTCCCCTTGTGAGGATGTTGTAACTGCAGTGAGGTCTCCCCTCAGTCTCCTCTCGTCCAGGCTGAACAGACACAGTGACCTCAGCCACTCCTCACATGGCTTCCCCTCAAGGCCCTAGTTCAGAACTTTATGAATCTTTTTTACCAAGGATTAGTGTTTGCATGACTCTTCCCTTCAAATACATTACCGTGCTGAATATCTGCTTTTATAACTACTTCAGCCTTTATTTCCCTCCCTCTACACACCAACACACATGCATATATCTGTCTGTGTATTTATATATCTATAGGTTTACTGGGTCTTATCTGATGCAAATCTCCTGCAATGCCTTTGGCCATTGACTAGGGGAAAATTAGTCTCACTAACACTTCAGTTTAGTTTTTAAGGACAAATAATAATCTTGTGTTCTGGGCGAATAAAAGCACACCATCTTCAATAATAAAGCATAGGGTTTAATAATTTGTAAGATACTTGTATTTTGGAGGGATATTTATGTTTTTTATATTCTCTGCAAATAAAAATACAAGACATGAATCATGCCCTTTAACATATTTCTCTGAGTGTTCTGAGACTAGATCAGATGGAACATTTCATCAGAATCCTTGAAATCATGCAAACAAACATGAGCCATCTGCATTTTAAATGTTAACTGCTAAAGCACCATGAAAACCTCAGTGTTGTCAGGTTTGCTCTGATTCCTCTGGCAAAGCATGGGCTCATATTCTTTACCTTAAAAGCATTCTGCACAAGAGATGAATGTGAAATTTAGCTTTCATAGCTGACACACATATAAGAAAAAGCCTTACCATCATTAAATTTAATCCTGATAAAGAACACAGTAATTCCTATGCTGCATTATTTATATATGATTTAAAGAGACTATTCAGTAGACACAAATGCAAATACTTATATCCACCTTTCATCTTTGAAGCCTATCAATGTTATTTCAGCATCTGCAGAAGTGACTTCACCTATAAACACACACAGACACTTTTCATCCTGATAGGCTAGTTCCATCCCTTAGTGGCCTCTTTAAAATTTAACTTCTTTGGTATCTTCTTTGGTCACTTCTTTATTCAGGCATTTAGGAAAAAAATAAAGAAAGAAACAAGCAAACAAACAAACACAGGCTGTTCCATAATAAATAATGCCATTTATTCACAAAGTCCAAAATATTTATGTAAAAGGCATGGCCAGCTGTCTGCATTTTTCTGCTTTGTAGATTACTCTCAAGTTTTCAGCAATGTCTATACTGGGCAACATAGAACTAGGGCAAGGATCCCTGTGTTTGGGTTCAGTCAGACTAGTAAATCTGGAGATGATATGCATACAGTGCTCTGCCCAAAGTGCCCACTCTGAAAAAATGCCTGGGATGATGAAAAAAAGAGATGGCTGAATAGTATGTACAATGCCTCTGAGGAAGATAAAGACTTTAAAAGCAACAATAACCACAAAAGTATGCAGACAAAATCTGAATGGTCACACAAAGTAAGATCTGGAACAGAATTTGTAGCTTGGCAGAGTTGCAACTTCAGTTTCTTCCTTTCTGCATATAACCATATATTCCTTCTGTCATATATCATTCCCTACAGTTGTCTAAATGATGTGGTCTAATTAAAAACAGCACAAGCCCTAAAGAAAAGAAAGCGGGCCTAAGGACTGAGGATTTTATAATCAGCCCAAGATTCCAGTCTACAAAATCCCCAAGGCCACTTTGAAAATCTCAACCTAAATGTTTAGCTGAGTTACTATCTGCTTTTCTTTCAAACTGCAAATCCCAGTTGTTCTCACAATTTCCTACTGCGCACCGTGCTTATCCATGAAACATAAGCTGTGGTTAGGATGAAACCTTTGCCCTGCATTTTCTCTGTGGATACACACTGTCTGTCAATATACTACAGCACTGCTACCATTCCCCTCACATTGCATTTGCCAACACACGCACTTTAGGATTTAGGAGGCTTCAGAAACCATCTTTCTTAAGGATTTTCAGCAATGTAAAAAGCATTGTCGGTCGATTTCAAGTTTTTAATATGATGCAAAAGAATGTGAGGTGGTTGCAAATACAAAGTGCTGTGGAAAGGAAGCAGGCATTCTAGATAAAAGTACTTAAGATTAATTTAACATGCACAGGATTTCCCAATTAAAAATTTCACATTAGCACTGCATTTTAAACAGTTAATCTCCTAACGAGACATCCCCAGCAATAAGAAGTGAATTGCAGGACTGAATAAGGCCCTGAGGCCTGCATCTGGAAAAGGCTGTGCTTTGTAAATGTTGGATTTATGCTGCTGTCACAAATACTGCAATGAAAGAGCTGCACTGCCACCTACTGCCAAAATGTCTTTTCCCATCAGAAACCACCACCAAAAGTGAGACACCCTCTGTGCTTTTGCACAAAATGCTAACCAAAGAAAATTTTGCAACTCAATTCTTCACGCACACAAATTTTATGCTTTTTTAAAAAAACTCTAGCAGCTGGAAAGGCAGATCGTTTATTTTTCTGTGCCTTTTCCTCATATTATGGTAAAAGCCAAAGAATGCTGTGCTGAACAATGTGGGAGAGTCTATGCAAAAGTCTGGTTTTCCTTCTCTTATTCCCAGATCTCCACTGTCATACCTTTGAATCCTGGCTGACTTGCAGTCTCTCAGGTAATGATACCCCGGCTGGCTCATCCAAAAGAGTTACACCCAGGTTGATTTCTTCCCTTCCCTTAGGGGCCAAAGACAATACCTCTGTGATGTCCCTGATCCCCCAGAGTCTAGGTGTGAAGGAGTCTTGCACAGCATCTCAGAGCACCGCTGTGGCAACACTGCCTCAATTGAAAATGAAGTTTTACTCTGGTTTCCTTTTGGGGTCTTTTTTGACAGCTAAATTGGAAATCAATTAACATTTTGAGAAGAGCTACTCTCTTTCCTAGTAGACATAGTAACTAACAACTGCTCGTGAAATAAATTTTTAGAAGTAGCAGAAAACAAAGGGAATTAATATTTCAGAGTGCAATGAAAGACACTTAACAAATAGTGAAGTAGGGAAGAGAGAACATCAGGATTAATGAATGTCAGCTGTGCTCTATGTAAATTCTAGTCTTTCTAGTCTATTCTAACTTGAACAACCATGGATCTAGGATTCAAGTACAGTATTCTAAAGCCATGTGTTTTTTCTGCTCTTTGCTTTAATTGTATATACAAATAACATTACAGGTGTATAGGTGAGAGAATCCCCATCCTCCTGTTTGTAGTTGTTAGGTAACATTAAAGCACAGATCTCGAGCTGCTGCTAGGAAAATCACAGCATTAAATATCATCTGCAAGCACCCTGGAGGGAAAAATATCTTCAATTCACTGTGAAGTCAGTGGTGTCTCAGACTGAAGTTGTACACACACACTCAAGAAATATGTGCCCTTCCAACATTACCATCAAAATAAGTAAAATATCAAGCGAGACAGCTTAATTGCATTTTTTAAGACAAGACTGTTTTTTCTTTTAGACAGGTGCTCCTGCAAGTACAGATATAGTGAGATTCACTTGTTTAATATCTGGGGAATAAAATTCCAGACATCCTAACACTATCTCCTCCTCTGCCTTCAGGCTTAGCAATACTCCACATTTCAAGTACAAATTCAGCTACAAAATTTGTGTGTCTCCATTCTGTATCTTTTTAGCTACATAGTATCTAACAGCACGAAAGGATTTCCATGTTTAGGGCCTAGAAGAGAGCCGTTTCTTTTATAAACCATGAATACAGCACAATAATCCTTGAGAAAGCATAAATTTTCATACATTTGCACTTGAAAAGTGTCCTCTCACTTTTCATTTATCAAGAGAGTAGTTGTGAAGACTTAATTCTATTAGAAACTATACTTTATCTGTTGCCCTGAAATTAAAATCTTGTATTCTTCTGTTTATTGTCTTATGTGCTTTAGGGTTTTTACTGCAAATACATTCAGAATTTTTGTCTCCATTACAGAACAGTGGCAATACGTAACAAAAAGCAAACAATTCCTTGTTCTATCTTTATCAAAAAATTACCTTTTCTTCCCACTGAAAATGCTTAAAACATCTTCCTTCCAGCAACAAGTCCACATGATAAGGTTTATAAGGCATACTACGTAGTGTTAACAAAAGAACGTTGTACTTCATCTATTCCTTCTATCCACTGTGTTTAAACGCATCTAATGGAATAGTTTCCATCAGCAATAACAGACTATTAAGATATCTCTACCAAAGCCCTTCAGCCACCAAAGTCTGCCTATACGTTCTCATCTTATATTTTTACCCAAAAGCAAATAAGACAAATACACAGCAAGAAAAGTCCAGAAACAACCTGCCCCTCTACACTTTCAGTATCTGCTGTCTTGGGTTTCATCCCTAGGTAGCTAGACCATGAAATACTTGGCCAAATTCAGTTGTCACTTTTATCTATGTAAGCAAGGTGTGTCCATGAAACACTTCTGAGCAGAAGACTAATGCCCAATAACACAAGTATTTAGGCAGTGCTTAATCCAAAAATATTTTGCAAATGCAAAGCCAAAAATATCGAATTCCATTCTGTATTTAGTTTCATAGAACTAGGTCTTTTTTAACTCTGCTCTTTTCTATTTCCTCTCCCCCAAACTGACTCTCTTGGTATCCTTTGTCTTTACATAAAGAAAAATCCAACAGTTGAACCTTCTACAGTGTTCAGCTGTATCCATGGTAGGAAAATTAGGCTATCCATTTTCAAAAGAAACTACAGAAAATATGAGAATCAATGGAGAACTGAAAATAAAAATCTATAGGAAAATTATGAAGATGCTTTTGAAATGCAAACAATTTCTAACAAACCATACATATTATTTTACATTATTATTGTTTGTGAATTTTTACATTATGGTTTGCAATCCTGCTATGCATTCCCTATTGTAAGTTAACTTTTTTTAGTACTAGGCAAAGACAAAAGGCCAGAACCTCAGATCCTGTAAATTATGTGGCTTGCTGGCCCATAATAACACTGTTCTAACAGGAAGCATGATTAAGGAAAATCCTGATGTACTACAGTGTAAACCCGGGATTTCTACTGTTTGCAGTGAACTTGAGAATTCAGTTAACAAGAAGCTTCATTAACATAGAGCAGATATGTTGTTATACAGGCTAACAGAAGAAAGCTCTGGCTCTCGTGTAAAGAATGAACCTTTCAGAGCCCCAGTACCACTTTCTGACAGAGACTGAGTGCCCAGCTCCCGGCTGATGAATGTCAGGATGTCCAAATGACAACACAGACACTTCCCTGAGCAAAACAAAGGTACAACCCTCCGAATGACAAAGGTTAGCCACATACAGAGACATGTCCAGGCTCACAAGAATGCCATGTTACAAAGGCTTTAGCTGTAATTTTTCTCAGTTTTGGTTCACCATTAATAACCTGATCCCTACTACAACAACCAACACCATTGTCAACCATTACAGCTGAATATGCTGGCTGATCAGCACAGCATTTTCACATCTTTCTCTCCTTACAAACTGCATTGCTGTCAGGCAAAAGCTAATTAAATAAATGCAAGATCTGCACCCACAATTGTATCTTTTCTAACTAAGAATTTAAAGTTCCCTTTAAAAAATATTAGTGGCAAGTCCAGGTCATTTTAAGGCATATCTTCCTGGAAAAAGTAGCATATCCAGCAAAAGTATAGAAAGGAATGTGACCTTTTATACAGCATTTCCGTTTACTTGGAGATTCAGGTTGGTGTGGGCTCTTACAGATCCTCCAGTTCTGCCCACCTCACAGGCAATTATTTCACCTCCAACTTAGTCCTTGGATAGAAGTAGGATTGCAGCAGGATTTCTTACTCAGAAGCTGATATTTCTTGAGAAAATTAATTTTAATGTTGCTCATTATTTAGGCTTCAGCTATTAAGTAAATTAAATAGCCAAAATTCTTAGAAACTAGTGGTAGATTTAGTACAGAGTACTGTCCCTCATTTTTTACTATATGCTTTATTTTGCACACTCATATTTTTGATAAGGATCCTCAAGAAAAAAGAAGAATTAAAAAAAAGTCCTTCAGATTTCATTATCACCTTAAAAATGTAGTTCTGTTTCATAAATGCTTTACAAACAGACTTCTTTGGTTTCTATTCTCTGTGTTGGTTAGGAAAGAAACAAACACATTCAAGAGCTGGAAAATATTTCTGATATACAATCTATTTTCAAAAGGAAGAAAACATCTCAATCCTAGACATAAAAATAGTATTGCTACTTTAGTAGTGTCTTTAAGTAAAAGTGGTTAAGCTCAAACCAACACAGTTTAAGGAAAAACACTTTCCTTTGATTTTTTTTTTTTCACTGTAATATGCACAGGGAGTTGCAATGAATTGTTCTTGACATTAAAGAGAAGATGATCAGTAAAATGTTCTGCACTTCTTCCAGATGCTGGCAATAAAAAGCAATTTATTTACAAAGCAATAAATACACTGTACATATTGATGTGATCTTTGTAAATACCTGGCAAGTGTGGAGCATACTTGAGGTGAAGTCTGCTCCACCATTCTTCCTACCACAAAGAAAGCAGAAGCTGAGATGAAGAAACAGAAATTCAAATGGTAATTCTGCAGCTGAGAGAGATAGGATCCTGTTGAGCTGAGTGACACCTAGGAGCTGAGACAAAGTTAAACTGGAATTACTTATCCACATGCAATGTCTTTATACACTTATTGTGCCATCAAAGTACCTGTGCCTGGCTTTCAAAGGCAGTTCTTACCCAGTCATCTATGAAGCACTTCTGCTGAATATAAGTAATGTTCAGAGATCCATCTAATCCCCAACTACATGAAAGAACAAGTTAGATTTTACTTTAGTCCTCATTATTGTACATGATCAACTGCCTGAATTTGTTTTAAGATTTACAACTATATTTACGTATAACTAAGTTTATGTGCCTCTTACTTGGACAACATTGGTGTGAACAGTGTGCTGGTTAGACACAGAACACTCATTTGTTTCCACGTTAAACAATTAGGTATCAAGTGAACCTCTTCATTTCCAAGTTGCTTTCTCCCACAGCTCTATCAAGCTGCAGTGACAATCAGGTTTTGCAATTGATGACACAGGTCTCCATAGCTTTGGCAGAATGCTTTAACAAGCATTTTCCCCAGGAAGGAAAGCTATGACTCTCCTTACTTGGCACTTGAATTATTAAGCTCCTGGTTTAAAAATTTTCAAGTCAAGTGAAGAGGAAATTTATGAACAATGAAAACTGAAAGAGCTCTCAGGTTTAAAGAAAAAGAAACAAAAACCCTGCAGTGTTTAAACAAGAAAAGAAAGAGATTCAGAAGCTCTGAAGAGATTTCTCACCATCTAAAATAAAACTAAATATTTCAGAACCCTGAACAAAATAAGGTTAAGTTGAGAGCCCTCCTCCTCATGCTTGAGAAACCTGCATGTTAATGTTGTTTCCAGCCTAGGATGACCCATCTTTCATCTAAAGTGTGATGAATGCAAGCCCCTTTACCCTAGGAACTTTGCGTGGAGTACAGGCTTGAGTACGTTTTGGAAAGGAGATTAACTGTGGCCAGGACTGACAGAATACCTGAGGATGTAAACAAAGGTCTTCATGTCTCCTTTCTCCATCTTAAACATATTCTATTATTTTTGAAGGAAAAAGGTTAATGTCAAGAAAACTTGTCAGAATTTCTTCTAGATGGTTCAGTCACTTTCTTTGATTTTAAGGCCTAAAACACCACTCTTTTCTGCTGTGCCACACCGATGAATAAAAATTAAAGATGCCAAGCCACATTTGTTAATTACCCAAAGCATATGCTTTGCAAGAGCTCCAAATGTTGTGTCCTGGCTCTAATACACAACAGGAAATTAAAGCAGAAATACCACCAAAAATAAGGCAGTATTAAGAAATGTACTGTCAAGACAAAAACACTTGAAAAGTGAACCTCTCATTTCATGTTTGACAATAGCAAAATGAGAGCTCAAGGTGAAGAGAAAAACATTATATTGACAAAAAGATCTTTGCTTCATGTCTTGTACTAAAATGCTCTTAGTTTTAATGAACTAAGCAAAATTGAGAAAACAGTCCATTATTTCAATTATTTCAAGAGCATCACACGTCTGAGAAGCTGCTGCAAAGGCCAGAGTGCACTTAAAGAGTACTCTTATTCCAGAAGGCAGGGCAGCAGCCAGAAGGACTCAGCAGTACTAGGGCAGAAAGGAACAACACAGAACACACAGACAGACCTGTGTCTAGAGAGCCTGAGTACAAATGAAGATTCTTGGTCTTCTGGCAGGAACTTCTGGAACTTCTGGTAGCCAGGGTATGACAGATCCCTGATGGGCTGAATCCCCACCCCACAGCTCATGGAGGACCTCAGCCAGGCACTCCACCCTGGCCCTTGGACCTCACTTCCATGGTCTTCAGGATCTTCATACACACAACATTTTTAGTGTCTCCTTGCTCTTCACAGGTTACACTTATTTTTAGAGTTGTGCTCTTATGTCCAGGCCAGCAGCTGTAACAAGTAAGAAAACATATTCTATGCTGGAAGAGCAATGGAGTGTTTGTGCTTCAGTAAGACAAGCAGCCAGGCTCTGCATTAAATCATCCAGGTGTCCATCCCTCTAAAATATGAGCACAGTTTCTAGGTAATTGTATAGAACAACTGTTAAGCATAATTAAATATAATTTCAATCTCATCAGATCCTCATATAATTTTCTTTAGGATTTGTTTTAGACTTCTAAAAACATTAGATTAAGCCCAGATAGAGAAAAGGCGTTAATTAGCTCAGTTTGTTCATTTTATGAAGTTCTACCATGCAGCATTTTGCAAAAATGAGATACAGTGAAGGATGTTGAAATGAATGAATTGGTATATTAAAGATATTCCCGTTGCTACCAACATACTTTTAACCAAAACAGAATGTAATCCTAAACTAAAAGCAGCTAGCAGGAAAAAAAACTCTCATATTGTAACAAGCCCTCATTTAAATTTCTGTTATTTTCCTTCTTCCCCTGCATACATTTATAGAAATTTACCAAATTCATGGAAACAGAAAGATTTTAGGATGAATGAGATAGATTTAAGTGCTGAGGAATATTTAGAGGAAATCTGTCCCAAATCTGCAGCTTCAGAAAAGTTCATTAAGAATGTGGGCATCTGAATACTATGGTACATATCATGTTACCTTTCTTGATTAATAATATTCTATATGGATTTGTCACTAATGTGGTAATCCTGTATCATATACCAGAATGCGCACTGTAGCTCTGAAGTCTGAGACCACCTTTGCATCAACCGGGTTAGTACTGGAAGTAGGTGACCAGCTGAAATTAATACCTTGTCTCACTCTATTATACATAGGGTAAATTGTTTTCATATTCTGATATTTTGGAAGGGGCAAAAGCTTTTCTCACTGTACTGTATGCACACAACAATGTGAGGAGAGGAAACCATGGTGCTCTGCATCGAACTTAATTAATGAACATTTAATAAGGAAGTTACTATGCAGCAACAATCAATAATTAAAAACACACATTAATTTCTGTCCCTTTCCACAGGTTAATTAAATAACATCCTTGCAGAATTTGTGTGTCTAGTAATGCTTCTCGGTTTGAAAATCAGAATCATTCTTGGGAACCTTCTGTGATGGGTTTCAGATGGTCCTTTCCTGGAAGGTGGGATGTGGCAGATGCTGCTGCACGGTGCTTTTCTCTTTCTCTTAACTTACTCACTTGCCTGCATTTATGTGTCCTGAATCACCATGCAGTGGCATTACAATTATGAAGAACTAAGATTCTAATTATGAAGAACTATGATTTCCTTGTTAACTTTGCTGAAATCTCTAAAATACCACAGTCTTATTAGACAATATTAAAAGTTTACATAGAAGCCATCTCTTAATACAACATCATAAATTAAATCAGTAGCACCACTAAGCATTTCCAAATAGGCATTCAGTTATAGATGAATCATGATGCATTTCTGACTTATTTCAGTCACTTTCCATAAACATTCAAATGAACACTATTATTTTGAAACAAATATGCTTTGAAAAATACAAAAAGTGAATAAAGATATGGCCATGCAGCTGCATAAGTCCTTATGTTAGATGTCTTTTGTGTGTAGTTTGAAAGCTTTTTCATGGGATTATGGTTCATCAGAATACAGTACAGAAAAAAATAACATTCAATTTGCTCTTCAATATAGTACTGAAATTCAGACAGTCCAGAGATAATTGTTTTGTATTAAAGGCAAAAAAACCCACAAAAGCATAGACTGAAAGCGGTAGTAGAGAGGTGCTTTATGACTGAAATTCAATTGTAGGAGAAACTTTAAATAGCCAAACTATAATTTGCTAAGTCAATTTGCACTGTGATCAGGATACTACGATATGGCTGCTAATAATAATTTCAAACATTTTTTTCAATAATGCCTGGTTTAATTTAATATAAAAGCTTGTCTTTTTATGTCAAAGTATCTTCACATTTCAGATATGAGCATTCCATTTAAAATATCTTAATAAATACATTTATAGAAATTACAGACATTCTGCTGCTATCATTCCTTTAAAATGTGTATACTTATT
>VZTN01036660.1:584-25046 GCA_013400515.1 Erpornis zantholeuca
TTACTTCACTGGATTTGTTTTTCCTATTAATAACTCCTAGTGGTAACATTGCTTATCTACAGGTAATGTAAAACTGATAAAAGATGAGGAAGAAACCTCAACTTTTTCTTAATGTATATAAGTTTTAATTTGGAGAGAGTGTTATTTTCTGGATATATTTTTCTTTATTTTACTGTGAAATTGTTTACTTCAAGGAGTTTTTCATAGCTGGGGTTTTGGAAATTATCCCACAATATTTGGAAAAGAGGACTTGTGAAAGGCAAAGGTCACTCTTATAGCAAGTGTCATATATTAATGGCTGAATGGTACATTGGGGTTTTTTTATTTATATGTGAAAGGCATCAGGTATCAAGTAGTTAGGACAATTNTACAGTACAAATGCAGCCCCCTGTAGTGTCAAAAAATACCTCCAAATTCTCAGGTTCCAAAGCTTAATGTACGTACTTCTGACATCTCAGGAAGAAAAGAGGCTGGGTGGGGAAGGGTAGGGTGCCGAGGAGACGAAAGGGAGAGCATCCCTGGGAAAGGTAAAGCAAACCACACGCCAGCTTCTGTCAAAACAGAAATAACTGTGAGACTGGGCAGCACAATGTTTTATGTGTAGGTGGGATTGCACCACAGAACTCCTTTGGGGTGTTGCCACCCTGGGAAAGAAAATGTGTGGGTATACCCTGCCTACCTCTTCTAATGTGGTCTGACTCTAGGCAAACCAGACTGCCTGCCCTAGAAAAGGCACAATTGTAAAATATCTGAACATTTTTCATCTAATAATAAAAGCATAATAATTAGAATTTGTGCTTCACTATATTGCACTTTTATTGAGCATTCTCTGAAAAAAAAGCGAAGAGATCCCTGCAGCACTTTGCCATATGAGAATGCTTACCTTGGAGGTCACTGGGACTGCTTGTATATGCTAGTGTTGTATAGTGTATATGCAGGCTCAAGCTGTTTATTTTGCAGAATGTTTTGGAAGATATCAGGAATATTACCCCACTTCTGTGGTTTTAAAAATAAATGTGAAGTCCTTAGTTACAAAAATTACCATTCTTAGAAATTATGTTTCATTACTTCTTTTGGAAATTAGACTGCAGCCTGCAGTAATATTAGCTTGTCTGATTCACTCTGTTAATGTTTGTATTAATACATTAAAGCACCTCTGTTACTCTGTAGCAACATAACTCAAACTACATGCTTATTATGTATTTTATCTGAGTAGTCTTCCGACTGTCAAACTGAGAGCTTTCATTATGATGGAATTACATTCCTGTTTACCTGAGGTTTAAAAAGACATTGTGTTAGGACTTTCACAGACTAATGCTGCTCTCACAAGTCAGTGGTAACTCAGTCTGGTACTTCGATGATAACCCAGAATACATATGTAGGATACAGTAGCCAGCAGTGCAGATGACCGTGGAGGATGTGGAAATCATACATAGGCTTGGTTGGCCCTCTGCAGAAGAGTCTTTTGAAATGTAAGGAAATAGATCTGTGGGTGTGGGGTTTTTTCAGTGGGAAAATCAGTGAAAACCAGCACGTCGAAAATTTGATGGTTACATTTACAAATACTTAGGCCAGTTCTGCTCATTACATATAATCACACTATTATTGCAAGTAAAGAAAGCAGACTCAAGCATAGTGTCTGAAGTGGAATTTTTTTCTAATGAATGACCAATTTTGCCTCAGCTCCTATTTCAGTGTGTCATTTATCTTGATTAAGTAGTAAATCTCTTCCATCGTGTTATTTAGGAATCTAATTCTGATTTCATATTTACAATAGTTAAAGTATCCTACTAAGCATGATGTTTTTGTGGGAATTTGCAAAAGTTCAATAGCACTCATTACTTGTTTACAACAGAAATAGACTCATTTCTTAAAAGCTAACAAGAAAAGTTTGAAATGTAAAGATGTTTCATTATTGTGCTTTTCTGACAGAACCTGTAATCCTTGTGTAATTTATGTCCTCAGAATAACACCTGTATGTACGCTCTTTCATATTTAATAAAACATTGTTGTAAAAACATCTTTGATAATTATTGTTCATTGCTTGCCTACTCAATCTCATGGTGGGAAATAGCTTTCATGTAAACTGCTCCCTATACTCAGGAATCAACCGAGATCTCATAGTGATGATGCTGAGGAAATGGTTGCTACTAATTTTGAGGTTTGTTACTCTTTGTATTTTGTGTAACAGTTTTCAGTGAGGACATAGTGCATTAAAGGGTCTGAGGTCCTATTTCTAGAACTGTAAATTTAGTTGAGCTGGTTATTTTAAGACACATTTTGAAAATGTTACAGTGTGGTATGACACAAGTACTGCCAGTGATACACATACCATTGCCCAGTAGAATTTGTGTGAGCTGGGAAATAACTCTCACTCTAATCTAATGCTTCTTTGCAGGGCTGTGTGCTTGACAGAGACCTTCTTCTCTTGCTTTACAAAGTCTGGCTGAAGTTCTGCCCTCTGAAATCAGTGAGGGCTTTTCTTCTCTCGAGTTGTTTTTCCAGCTCTTCAAACACAAGCCACTAACATGGCCTGGCAGTGGTTTGGAGAGGAGCTCAGCAAGTCTCTCGCAGCCAAGTTAGCCTCAGTGCTCCGTCAAGTAAAGGAAAGGAATGTGTCCTGAAGGGAAGAGTGCATGACACATAAATGTGTGTAATATATGTCTACATAGAAGCCTCTGATGTGTGGGTATGTATATATACTGATATCTATCTATATATACTATATATAATGTATAGAGATGAGTTTATACGTACGTGAGTCTGTTGTTCAATACACCAATTCTGTGAAAGTCCAGTTAACAGAAAAAACAGACTCTATTAAAGGCTTAGGAATAATATAAAAGCACTGGAGATTATTTCTACCCAGCATTCTGAAGCTTGTAAAACAAGGAAAGGCACATACTGCATGACTTTTCCCCCTTTGTTCCCAGTATAAAGTCTAATAGCTCACAATAACAATCTCTTTTAACTACACAGCTGGACATATCTTGACAACTCGGGTAATTCCAAAGAAAAAAAGATGTTGTTTGGAGCATGACAAGGCTCCATCTCTGCTAACAAATAGTGTGCTGCAGTGGTAACACACTTGGTGTGCAGAATGCCTATAGCTCGGTGCTTACCACCCACAAAACACTTTCAGAGATGCGTAGTTTAGACAAGCTCTCCGGTGATCCTGTGGATAGATTGGCCATTAGCTTTCCCAGCACGGTGGTTGTGCTCTCCCCTTCATGTGTTTTATGCCTTATCTGTAGTGTTATTCAAGAGGAATGTGCTCTTGAGACCACAAGGTGTTGAGTAAGAAGCACTGTGAACAGGGACAACAGGGAAATGCGCTTTGATCTAACAAACACATTAATGTTGGGGCACCTTAAAACACAGCAGATGCCTGTGCTGGTTTCACATAATCCTCATGGGAAACACAGCAGTACCTAATGTGCATACTTTTAATAGGAAAATTTATTGCAAAATTTGTTTTTTCAAACACTTTTGTGCAATGCATGTTTTCCATCAACAAAATAAAGTATTTTTTCAGAGGACTGGGTTGTAAGTACAGCAACAAGTGAATTAATGCAAGGTCCTACACTGAAAAAAGCAATACTCCAAGGTTTGTATTTTGATTTAAGAATGGCAGTTCATTTTATCCTACACATACATAAGAGACAAAGAGCAGTGAACCCTTCAGTTATTGTCCAAGTGTACAGGAGATATAAAAAGGTTATATGCCAATGTCTGAGACTCTAAATACAGTTTACAACAAACTGTTCTTCCCTGCCCTGGACTGCTTCACAGTCCACCAGTTATTTGCTGGTCCTATTTCTTAAGCAGTGTTCACTGAGTCTGAAGTCACTTAAAGTAAGCTATTAATTAAACCAGCAAAAAAAAGGAAAATACAAACTTTTAAATCCAAGAATGTAAATGCTTTCAACTAGTTGGCTCTCTTTTTCAGAGGGGAAGTGTGAAGCACCATTTGCAGAACTATCACTGCAGATTGTATGCAGGACAGGCTATAACCTCATTCCTGAACGGTGACTTTATACTGTCCTCTCTCATCTCTGTGCCAAACTTAAATTGAAAATCTTTAATCTTGACAATTAAATGGTCCTGGTGGGATCATCATCAGATCCTCGAAGGATAAATCCCAGATTCTAATTCTTGGGGCATCAGAAACTGCCAAACATGTTCAAGATTCCCAAGTATATTAAACTGGCTATCTTCTCATCTCCTCTGGCAGACAATCATTCCCCTTTGGAAACAAAGCTTCCTTCTAAAAAATATAGTCTATGCTTTCACAAAGCACAGGTTGTGAGCTTGAGTTTTAAACAAATCACTTTGTTGATTTACTAAAACTGGAGCAATGTTTATTGCTGTAATCTTTATTACTTTGAAATAATATATAACTAAAGTAAAGTCAAGAAGGTTTTGAAATCTGTCTGCTGGCTTTTCTCTTTTTCTTCTAGGTCGAGCATCTGTTTTAGCTTAGAAAAGTGAAATTTGGAGTTTCGGGGAGTCTTGGAAGCAGAGTTGGTTGTTGCCTGTCCAGATTCACGTGTCCTGAAAAACAGAAGACTCAAATGTCTTAATGGGGAGAAATCAGAATTAACATAAGCTAACTGTGAAAGCACACATATATAATTTGAGTGAAAAATATTCAGGAGAAATAGTGTGTTCCTATGTGCAGTCAGAAGTATAACTTAGTTATGCAGATTTTAGGACAGACATTTTACATTAATGGCACAAACAGGCATTCTTTGCACATGGGGGCTTTTCATGAGAGACTTTGATTCTAAAGGTTGTTAAGTCAAAATTGATCTTGTCAACCATACCAACGGATAAATACACTTAGTTATCAATTTAAACTTTATTAAATGACTGATCTAAAATCAACAAGATGTAATACACTCTACTTGGCGAAGTGCTGCTTAAACAGGAAAGCAACAGGTACCTGGAAAGTGATGAGGGACTGTTCCCTTTAGATCCCAACCTACTGCAGCTTACAGGTGTCATTTTCTTTGCAGACTGAATTTTTACATCTGGTGTCTTCAGGCTAGATTTGATACCTGGAGTGCCACAATTTTGTGTTTTGGTTGCCAGAAAATCTCTGCTTTTACCATAATGTCTTGTTGTTTTGTTGCAAGATTTGCAAGTAACCAGCTATGGAGAGAAAAAGAGAAATATCAAGCTAGCTTTCAGTCTTTCCACCTTTGTTATAAAGCCATTAGAAAAATTATCCTAATTGTTTTCCAAATACCATGACTCAAATTAAATATTTGCTTAAGTAAAACATGACAAACTAAAAGTAACATACACTTTATACCTAGTATTTTATTTCAGGCTGCTTAAGCCAAACACATCCTTTGGGTTTATCTAGAAATTACTCCAATTCCCTACCAACACAGTTCAGGAGACCCATACCTGTGAATGTAATACTGTACAGTAAAATACAGAGAACAACCCCATCAAGACAGATGAAACAGCACCTGAACTGGGCAAATCATAAGTGTACAAGATTTGCTGAGTATACAAGAGTAGTCCTAGACATTAGGTATTTGCCTAAAAAATGTGACATTCTGTGTCATCTAAAGTCATTAGCATATTCTACCCTCAATGAAGTTATAATGCACACTTTTCAGGGAGTCTTGGGATAAAATATTTAAACTACCAAACTCTCAAACCCAGTCATCCATTTAACTAAAACCAGCAAGTCTCAGTGAACAAAGATGAGGTTTTGTGTTAGGGAAAAAGTACTTACTACAATAAAGAGAATGTTCTAAACAAAGGGCACTTTCTCCTTGTGTACCTCTAGGCTGCAGGGAACTTCAGCAGCACAGTAAGCTCAGAGGTGCATGAGAACAGATTATGTCACACAGTCACAGAGACTGTCAGACATTCCTGATATCCCTTACTGCCATGGCAACTACTCATACTAAGAGATATGAGAGTAACACAGCCAGACAACTTTCTGAGGCGCCAATTAGATTGACAGAAAAACAGTTAGGTGATGCTTCTGGTTAAAAAAATATACCCAAAAGACTGTCACAAAAATGTCTAACCAGTTTTGAAAACATCTACACCAAATCATTCTTCATTTCAAGGTGTGTAAATTTAACATAATGCAGATTGTTTAGTAAAAATTACATTTAGAGATGCTGAAATGAAGCATTTTTAGTTAAGTGTTTTGACTTCCTCTAGATATTATTTTGTCAGCCTAATGAACTTAAAAAAAAAAGAAATAGCATTAACTTTCAGTGCTCAGGTACTGATATAGTTTTAGTTCTTCAAAATGAAATTCAGGTGGGAAAGAAACTCAGCATCTCATGGTGACTTAGCACTGCACAGAATATAAATGGAGGTGACCACTTTACAATGGAGGAATTACTGGATTAATCATAGCACTTCACAGCTAATTTCCATTCCCTGAAATGGATCAGCAGTTAACTCTAAAAAATTATAAAGCCCTGAAACAGCCCCTATGTTATATGCCTTTTTATAGCAGAAGCAATCTAATATTAAGTTCTAGTTGCTAAGAAAAGTCTCCAAGGTACAACCTGTCACTTTGTTGCTCGCTTTAATTTTCAACCAC
Source organism: Erpornis zantholeuca (assembly GCA_013400515.1). Classification (NCBI taxonomy): domain Eukaryota; kingdom Metazoa; phylum Chordata; class Aves; order Passeriformes; family Timaliidae; genus Erpornis; species Erpornis zantholeuca. Next base: position 7,168 of record VZTN01036660.1, read on the forward strand.
ATTGGAATTTTCATTTTCGTGTCTCAGGTATTAGATCTACACTGCTAATTTTGAAAGCTGCCAGTTGCTGACAGCATTTTAAAGACTTAAGGAACACTTAAATCAAAATCCGCAGGACAAATTCAAACCGAATGGAACACAAGTACAGCGAACTGTAATTACATAACAGAGTTTAAACTGGGCCTATTTAAACTGAATTTTAAACTATTCATATGAATGCACAGTGTGTCCCTACAAACACTCTCCAGCTGCACAGTAAGTCTAAGAGCCCATCATAATTTCATAGGACACTGCTCTGTACATCAGTTGCTTAAAGAGACAGTTCAGACCATCAGTATTTGTAATCCCAGAAAAATAAACCAAAGACTTCAGCTTGCAGAATCACAGAACATCTTGAGTTGGAAGGGACCCACAAGCATCAACAAATTCCAACTCCTGGCCCTGCACAGGCCATCCCGGGAGTCACACCATGTGCCTGAGAGCAGTGTCCAAACAGTTCTTGGAACTCTGTCAGGCTGGTGCTGTGACCATTTCCCAGGGGAGCCTCTTCCAGTGCCCAACCAGCCTCTGGGTGAAGAACCTTTTCAGATGACCTTTCTGAAGATCAAGTGTGATCTACAATCTGGGGAGAGTGCCTTTATGAACCATCTTATTTTGCTCTGACAGCTAAGAACCTTGGTGGTATTTCCTCAGTTTACATTTTTTTTCATTGACTCTTTAATAATTCTTGGTTTCACAAAATTTACTCCTGAAACCACAAGAGTCTCATCCAAGAAAATGCCAAGTGTGCCAGCAACTGCTGGGCCCAATAATGTGCCATCTCATTTATACCAATAACCATTCACATAACCTGTTATACCTAGATTAAATGTATACTATTATTCTTCCAATAGTAATTAAATGTCACATTCCTGAGGAAAAATAACTGAAGCCTCAATAAAAACATCAACTTGTTGAAATTGCCTCTGTGGTTTAGTTTTGAAAGACTTCCTATAAACAGAAATATTCAGACAAATGCAAAAAATTCTATTAATACAGACGGTATCAATAATCTGATGTAGCCATGAGAGTCCAATGTCATTTATGCATAGAAGTTATTCCAAAAAGAAAGGCAGAGTCTTATGCTCATGAAAAAAAAAAAAAAAAAGTGTGGGCTCCTCTTCTAAGAGAAAGGTTTCCATAACTTCTTTTTTATGCCACTGAAATAGGGACATGAAATTTAGGGAAATATCATGTATTTGTCACTTCCAAATAAATGTCCTTACCAGAATGCTTCTTGATTCCCTGTACTTTCTCAAAAGCTTCGTCTGTTTCATGTTAAGTTTATGGTTCTTTGCCTCTCGTTTAAGAACTTTCTCTATCTGTGGAGTCACTTTCATCTTTGGTTTGAGGCGCACCCGGTAGCTGTCAGGAACCAGGAACTGGAAGCAGTAAGGACATATCCTTTCTAATCCACGTTCATTAGCTACAGATAAATGAAGGCAAAAGGATGAAATAACTATGTTTAAAAGCAAACTTTGAAATGGTATGTTTCGATTTTAACATTACCTAAGTACACGTTTTTGTGTTTAAGAAAACACTAGAACACAAGAGGAAGCTGAGCACCGGAATGTGGTCAGCTGAGTACAGTTCAGGCTAAGTTTATGCATGGCACAAGTTTACACAATATGTAATTGAAGATTTTCCTGAAAAAATGCAATTCTTTGCTAAAAATCTTTAGCAACGGAGGCTCACAATTCTGCAAGGAGCTCCACTTAGGGACAATCTTCTACCAGATCAGGGACACCAAAGTCTGGTAAAGGTCTGTGCCCATTTTAAGTGTGGAAAGATGACAAGACCTCAGGCTGGGATGAAGAAACGCTTTAAGATAAATTTCAGACCTAGTAAGAGGCTCGCTCCTGCATCTGCCTCACTAGCTCCTGTTGCCAGAGCTGGACTCGGGCGACTCTCCCTAAACCCCCGAGGAACACCAGGCCCAGCTCCCTGGCGAGATGGCCATTCCCGCCGGCAGCCCCGAAACACTGCCCTGCGGGGGGCAGCGCAGGGGAATGGGAGGACGGAGGAAAAGGGCGAGCCGGCATTCCCACGCTCCTGTCCTTCCGCAGCTTCCACGCGCTGCTCTCCCACCGCAGGAGCCTCCGCTGGAGCGCGCGGGGTTCACGGGCCGCCCGGCTGCGGAGCCCCTCTCCTGCGGCCCCGGTACCACCACCTGCGCCCGGGGCCCCTCACTCGCCTCGGGAGTTGCGGAGCATCCACCTGCGCGGGAGAGAGGGAAAGCGTCACGGCGCGGCCGCGGGCACCGGGCGGGGACACCCCGCGCGTCACCGCCAGGCTCTCCCACCGCCCCTCTCCGCCCCGCCGCGCCTCCTTACANTGTGGGCCCGGGTTGGCGACCGCGGGCGGGGGGGTCGGAGGGAGCCGAGCCCGCCCCTCGCCCGCTCGGAGCGCGGTACCTGCCCCAGAGAGCCGCCTGTGTCCTCAGCCGTGGGAAAAGTTTTTCCCATAGGAAAGGAAACTTTTACCTTAGAGAAGAGACATGAGGAAGAACTGCTTTACGTTGAGGGTGGCAGAGCACTGGAACAGGCTGGCCCGGAGAGGTCATGGAGTCTCCTCTGGAGACATTCCAAACCCACCTGGATGCGTTCCTGTGTCACCTGCTCCAGGGGACCTGCTTTGGCAGGGGGGTTGGACTCGATGATCTCCAGAGGTCCCTTCAAACCTTAACAATTCTGTGATTCTGTGGAAAAAACCCCAAACAAGACCAAACCAAACAGATTTCTCTGTTTCTGTGAGGGGCTGTCAGCAGCATCTCCAGAAATCCGCCTGATGCTTAGCAGTGCTGAACTTCATCTGTCACCCTCTCTATCTGAGGTGCCTTTACCGTGAATTTTGGCGACCGCATTCTTTGCTTTATCAGTCTGCAAATGTGCTTCCATTAAGACCAAAAAAAAAGAAAAAAGAAAAAGAAAAAAAAAAAAAAAAGAAGCAACCTCCCTTCTCCTCCCCTCCGCCCCCCCAAAAAAAACCCCAAAACCAACCCGTCAGCTTTTCACCGTTTGATGTGTGTTTTATTAATTCCTTCGGCTCTGTTCATTTGCTAGACGTTTTTATCCTTTGATCTATTGGTAATGGTGTTCATTTAGGAGAGGTATTTAGCTGAGCCAGCTTCAGTATTCTATCGAGGAATTTGAATAAATAGAATTCCTTCTTATTTTCTGACACGGAGTAGCCAAAGGCTCTAGAAGCAGAAAAGCAAGGGGGAAAAAAGGAATTTTAAGACTTGCTTTAAGAGACCTTTACTGCACAGTCAATAAATCTGGACTTGTTAATGAAATGTTGATAACAGCTACAATTAGGGCCTCTGCTGACTCTATTTTTAAACTGAAACTAATTTTTTCAATGAACCTTTCAACATTACGTTTTTGTTGCCATGTTGCTGGCTTTTTTGTGCTAATTTTTGAGTGAACTACCTTTTCTGGGTGGAAGAGCAGGAATGTCCCATAACACCTATTCAAAACACAACCAGTGTTCATCAGTCAACAGATTTTTTGGCAAGTGAAATATTCCTATTTATTAATAATGGAGGGGGGGAAATGAAAGTACTTTTTGAACACAAGTAAGCAAAAATAATTCCAACACTTTCTTGAGGGGTGAGCCTGTTTTTATAATTTTTAAGCACATTTGTTCCCTAGGGAAGTTGGTTGCAGAGGAAGAATGGTGAGGCAAGATAGTGCCACGTTCTTTCTCCGCTTTTGCCTAGCTAAAGAGAAATGTGCAAGGGATTTCTCCTTTTGCCTGGAGCTGGGAGCTGACTCCTCCCTGCCCCTGGGGTGGTGCAGGTGGGCCAGAGCATCTGCACAAGAAACGTGGATTAACTTTTTCTTGTGAGAACAAGTGCCTGAGTGACCTAATTAACAGGCATGTGCTATACTTATTAAGCAGTGACTAACACAATGCAAAGGATTCATTTATATTTACCCCCCCACCTTCACTCTTACAGTCCTTTTATCGCTGCCTTTTTGTCCCTCAGTCTCTTCCAGTCTGCCTGAAATGCTTATACACTCTTTTTCTTCTGCTCCTAAGAAAACACTGGGCCATTCCTTTTCTTATCTTAGTTTGCTGGATTCTCTTCGCATTATAGATCATCTTTGTCCAAAAAGCAGGGTAAACAGCCACTCCCAGTTCCATGCACACACAGGGTGCTGTGCCTCGTCCCGGGTCCTGTCACATGAGGCTTTCCCATGTTAGGTGTGGTGCTGAATGTGCTAAACAAAGCTCTAGAGACAATGGGGAAATGGCCAAAAACCATGGCCTCAAATTCATGGCTTTCCACCAGCCCCTTCCTGCTCAGCTCCCATCAAAAGGCAGTATTTCTGTGCATCCAGTAGTGGCAGGACCAAACCCTTAAAACCAGACGACCCTCAGATCCCCAGCACATTATTTATGGCATCAGTGGCATGAATTCATCCGCATTGCAAGGCAGATCGCATTCGTCTCTACTTTTTCCTGGCTTTTGTTCACCAAAAAAAAGCCCACGTTAGCAGAGCCATGTTACGAACTGCTTCCTGCTTCTGTTGTTTAGTGTTTTGCAGCTACCACGGCTGGCCAACAGGCTGTAAATCTTGCCTGGTGTTTTGTAACAAAGGAAAAAATAGAATGATTTGTGTTGACTTTTGGTCATCGTGTATCATTATCGATCCGGGGGCGGGCGGCGGCGAGCGCGTACCGCCGATCTGTTGCTCGCCGCTTCTCCGGGAAGGCGGCGGGAGCCGGCAGTCAGTAGAGGGCAATAGAGAAATACAGTTTGTGATGCCTAAAGGATTTGAAGCCCTGATTATGTGTTTACAGAAAAGAAAAAGAAGAAAAGAAGAGCCAGGAGGATAGGTTGTTCAGTTTACTACCGGAGACCTGACTGTGACAGACCACCGAGGAAACAAAATTTTCAGAGAGTAAAGACCTTCTGCAGCATCTGCAAGTCTCCCCTTTTTTCTTCAGAGTTACGTAGGATAACTTAGCCAGAACTTATTGATGTCTGCATGTTCAGTGTACTCCGGAATGGACTGGGAGATGCGGAAACGTACTCTCGGAAGAAAGAGAAGAGGAAGCATTTCAAAGATCCTGCAAGTGACCAAGGTGAGCAAACTCACGGCTTCTTTTTCACGTGAGATAATAAATGTTCAGTCAGCTGTATAAAAGTCATGAACAAACTGAGTGATTGAAATTATATGAGAATTTTGCTTTTTCAGGCATGCTTGTGCAAGATTCCTTTTCTCATGGCAAAAAAGACGATAGTGATGCTACAAGGATAAGCATTGGCAAGCATATGTTATTTGCGAGACATGCTAAATCCGGTGACCTGTTTTATATGTCGCATTTTGTATTAGAACTGTTTGAAACATGCTCATCATTTTTCAAGGTTTACGTGCTATAGTTCCTAGACTCTAGTTTACAGAGAAATACATAAATAAGATGTGACCATTGTCGTTCCTTTTAGAGGGGATCTTTGCTCAGTTTTTGGACAAATGTGACTTGGAGGTTTGGAGAAATTTATTAAGAGATTTTTGGATCCATAGTGGGAATGCCCTCATGTTTTTCAAAGGCTTTGTAATCAGAAAGATACTGAGAAGTGATTACAAAGAATATAGTAATAACAAAAGGCATTAAGCCATAGAAATCAGGGGGGTAGCAGAGGCTTGGGAGAGCAGAAAAAACCACAAGAGACTAAGTTAGAAAATAAACATATGAAACACTTTTCTATTGCTAAGATCTCAGCTGGTGTCACCATAACACTTGGAAAATATCCTCAGGATGCCGGGAACCATTAAAGCAGTACAGATTATCAGAGGATAAACTTCCACTTCAGCTGCCACCGCTACCAGAAGTGACCAGTAAGAAATGTTTGGGAAATGAAAGATGAAGAATCAAAGCATTGACATTCTGGGGATATCACAGAGCAAATGCAAGGGTATCTAGAGGTCAGTCAGATAGTACCCACTTGAAACAAGGCAGGCTGATAAATAAAAGAAATAAATCATATTCTGAAACAAACCATCGGCTTTTAAAAGCCAGTTAAAGGACAAGTTATCTGGTGTTCCTCCTGAGCCTGGATTTATTTTGTAAGTGGTCTGCTAGGTAAGGCTATGACACAGTGATTTATCTGTGCCTTGAGTGCCAAAACATGTAAAAGATTAGAGTGTTTATTGTTAGTTTATACATTGTTTAGAACACAGCTTCCTTCCAGTATGTACCTGAGGGAGGTGAAAGATAACATATACAAAGCATGTCACTATTTCCCATGGGTTGGCAACATCCGTCCGATAGGGAATGGACCCAATGAATATCAGAATCCACCTGATCTTGAAAGCTACAAGTTCCAGTTTCCAATTTTTTTCTTCCTTTCATTCAGTTTCCAGTACTCTACATCTTCTTATATACTTGTAAATCCATTCTCTCAAAAGATAATAGAAATTAAAGATGGTATTGAACAAAAACCTCAGAGAGAAATATTCATGCAGTTTAATAGTGCCAACTCTTCTTTAAAGTGGTCTGCTAGAAATTATTGACTCTGTATCTAGGATGTGAAGCTCTAGGGCAGTAAACATTCTCTTATAGCTGATGCCTATTTTCAGTGAAATTAGCAGGGTTGCTTTTTGGTGTTATATCTCTATAAATACGGTCAAGGGGATTCTTGTAGTGGGGAGCCACGCAGGTCAGCGGCTGGGGCTGAGGAATGGGAGCTACTGCTCCTTGAAGTCCAGGCCTTGCTTTGTCCCTGTGTGACTTTGTGGTACATTAGGTTTGCTTATGGTCAGCTCATGAAGTGGCCAGCCTGGCACCTCGCCCGTGCCAAGGGCTGGGTTTAGAATGGCAGGGTGCAGATTGTACAAGGAGGCCCTCCTTCCATGGAAGTTGTGGGAATAGCCATCACCAGGTTGCAGTGTCCTTCAGTACACAGACAAACATACTCCTATGCCAGTTCTGCCTCTAAGTCCTTGTCACCTTGAGTCATAATAAACTATTCTTTAATTTTCACTCACAGAACAGTTGTCTAAAAATGTTGAAATCTCAAGCCAAAGTTTCACGTGTGAAAAAGATGCTGCTAATTAATGTGTTAATTGTCATGTAAACCCCTTTGCTTAATGAAATGTGAAATAGCTCCTGCTGTTAGGAATATCAGTGTGCACAGGAGTTTGTCCCAGGCACTTAGGGTCATTTATTGCTGTGCTGCAACACAACCCAGGGCTGCTATTTCAGCCTCTTGCCAAAATAGAAACGTTTTACTTTCTGATGAGTCATCTGGGTTTCACTGAGATCTTGCAAGGTTCCCCCACCCTATTCTTCTTTGCCATAGAGTCCAGGCCCTGCCCTGGAGGCCTTGCATTCCTAGGGAAAGATGGGGTGGAACCCTCTTCAACAGCTGTCGCCTCCGTTTCTTAATTGACTTGGAGCAGACTGCTAATGAGTGATAGGGAGCGTTTTCCCTGTCACTGGAGCTGAACATGCAGCATTCCTAGCCTTTTCTGGCCAGCAGTGTGGCAGAGCAGTGCTGGCAACTGAGTCGGAGTTTGTCACACATTGTGCTAAACGTTACCTGCATCAAGGCAGGAAGGGAACTAGGTCAACCAAAGGTGGCAGCTTTAATCTATTTTCCATGTTGGTCATGTTTATTTACAAATAACACAGAAGAGCTATATGTTTCAAAAAAACATTTCCCTGTATTTTTTTAAGTTCTAGTGCAAAAGGGGGTCGAGGAAGGCTTCATTTTTAATTTTTTTTTCCTTTAAATTATTTCCTTTCCCCTTTAATTTTGGATGATCTGTTCTAAGGTGGCACTGGTTTGAGCATGACTGAGGCCGGACTAGATGACCTCTAGAGGTTTCCAACCTAACCCTGTAATTTTCAACAATCATGCTGTTATTTTGGATTCCTCCTGACTCCAAATTACCTGGGATAGAAAAAAAAAAAAAACACCACTATTTAAAGATAATTTTCTTTCCCCTTAAGTTATTATTTTAATTCATTTGAAAATCCACCAGGGAGAATAAAAGCCGGGTACTTCTAATAAATAACTGGTGTTATGGAATAGTTCTTTGCAGTTGTTGGTTTCTGAGTTTTGTCATGAAATGCTTTGATTACCATGTTCAGGCTGCTTTACAGAATTGCTATTAGGCAGAAATATAGTCAGCTGAGGGATAAAGTGTCTGAAGGCTGTACTCCCTGCTGCTATCAAAAAGTGGCTTTTCACACATGTTTATAGTATCCTAAGTTGGTCTTGTGTTTGAGAAGCTGGTGTCACTGCTGATTCTTCCAGTTCTATGCCTGGTGACTCAGATGGTAAGAAGGGGTGAAATATTTACTGCTAAAATATGTGAAATAATATGAATTTGAAAAATCCATATTGCTTTCTCAGTAATCCAGTTTAGCTAAATTCATTCCAAATTAAACTGTTTGCCCAGCTGACATCCTTAATTCATCACCCTGGCTGAAACGGAGGTCTTCAAAGCCATTTACAACAGCTAAACAAACATATCTTTCATTAGCTTCGATTATAATGCCTGATGAAGTGCACAGACGATGTGAATCTTTAGAGATGACAATGATGGATATAATTTAGACACAGGAGAGGTAAGAGACTCAGGCTGATGCTTAGAGTGAGCTCTAATCCAGAGTTTTCAAATATAGGTGGGTGGTGCAGCGCTTTTTATATACTTCAAAACTGCTGCTGCTGCTGAGGCACAGTGATAGCACAATATATTGTACCTGTACTAGGAAGTAAGCACTTGAGTTTTCATTGCTGATAATAGGGCCTTGTCCCCAAAACTTACTCGTCTTTTAAAGGATAAACTGGATGTAACTACCTCCTAAGTGTGAAGCAGCTACGGTAAAGAGGAAAAACTCCACGAGACACCAATTTAATTAGAATGCAGTATCATTGCCTTAATTAGTGATGGAAAACAGGAAACTTTTTCAGTGAGGGTTGTATTATAGCTGCACGATTCCCCAGTACTGAAACGATCTAACCTTTGTCAAGTTGGCCTGCATGCAAGGCCCTCTGCTCTCCTGTGCCCCTCAGAGACTTCGTACAGAAAACAAAACAGCAAGGCATAGATGATTCAACAGAAGATTTCTTTTTCTAAAATCCAGAGGCCTCTGTGTAAGCATCACAAGCCAGAAAAAGCTCACACTAGTTATATGCACATATGTTAAACAAACATAATCAGAGTTGTTATTTCTTGTGTTATAACTTGTTGCTTATTTGCAGTGTGGAGAGGGGCTGATGCAATCTCTGGTGTTTTTCAAGAAGGCACATAGCCATATGTTTTTATGTATTATTTTCATTATTAATAGATACAACTAGCAGTGGTGTTCAAGTGTGGTCTGCACCAGTCCCTTGAAAGGTCATTTCCTTAGCAAGCAAAGACTTGTTTTCCTTCTTCAGAAAGGTAATTTTAAGGGCTAGGTTGATAGCAGGGCAGATGGAATAAAGTTTGTCAATTCATAATCAATTTAAGGAAAAGAAAATTATTTTTTTTCCCTTACTGTGTGCTTAAGCAATGTTGTCCTGATGAAAATGTATGTGTACTGGTTTTTGGGTTAGCTCATTGGGGGTTTTTTATCTCCTTTCTCCTAAGCTAGTCTCTGTATCCCTAAGCACTGTTTGGATAAAATGGTCTGGTTATCCTAAGAGCGGGAAAGATAGACAGTGGAAAGCCTGAAGGAGTAAAAGTCCAGACAGATATGCAAAGGCATACATAAGGTCTGTGAAGGGTTTGTCACAGTGCCTTTTGGCTCTCAGCTTCTGTTTCATTTGCTCTGCTGGTTAATCATTGGCTTGAGTGCCCAGGTACCATGGTGATCAACACACTACCAGTGCCACAAACCCAGCATGATGCATATTCATTGAAACACTATTTTTGAAAGAAAACCAAAAATAAAAGCAACTTTTGAAAATCTTCAGTGAAGCTAACATTGCCATGTACTTTCCTCTCTAACAATATAAATCAGCATGGTAGGATTTAGGCTCCTTTCTCCCATTTTAGATTTTTCCTTCTGCTGTTGATATCCACAGCTTTCTCATTAAGTGGTTTGAAAGGCTTCAGACTTCTTCCATATGTTGAGTACAGCGCATTTGTGCATTGGCCTTTCTGTGCAGCTATTGAGATGTTTGTTCCACTGTCATCTATACTAACATCAAGGAGAGAGCCAAATGCATCCTTGGTCTGTTAAGCCCCAACAGTTTGCTGAGTGTGACCTTTGTGAAGCTACGGGTGTAAAGTTCAACCTTGAAAATCTTGGCCAGCAACTAACTGCTGGAATGCCAATTGGCAAGCGCTTCTTCCTTCTCCAAATGTGGAGCCTTCTGCCTGAATAGCTCCAATGCAGCATCTCTTCCTCAGTGTCACATTTTGAGGTCTGATCCTCACACAGACCTCTGATGCTGTTGTTAATTTTTATAATGCTGTGCTATTTATATCTCTATTTGAATATGTTAGGTGGCCAACACTGGGAAGTTAGCAATGAGCAGTAGTTTCCCACTGAGGGTGTTACTGTGCCAGCATCCCTTCAAGATAACTGTGGGGAATATAGGAAAAAATGTTACCTCTTTATCATGAGTACCTTATGAGTTTGCTCCTGGTTTTGGTATTTTGAACTGTTTCACAACGCTGCTCTCTGATCATCGGTGCCTGGAGCAGATTGATAGCATGCTGCCAGTCAATGAGCCCCCAGTACATGGCATGCCCACAAGGCAAATAAACCGCAGAGGAGGGCATTAGATGGAGCTAGATGCAAGGTATGCATCCGCTGGAGCTGAGTAATTGTTCCTCAAACTCTGCTGATCATAAAAGCTTGCTTTAACTTTTGTTTCAGGCCTCGGAAAATAGAAAAGACATCATTTTCCTCTTACATTCCCCTCACATGAGATAAAGATACCAAATACTTTTTTCAGGCATGTCTTACCATCTACTTCAACGGCAATTAGCTCACCAATTGGTATGGGACAAGTTCCATTAATATGTGGTGAAAGCATGCAAAAAACCTCAAAACTCAAGGAGGGATGCAAGGATGCTGTTTATGTCTCCCTGGCATGAGGTAGGAAGGGCCTGTGATGCACTGTTTTTCAGGAGTTGGAGACACTTACAAGAGTGTGAAGACAAACCAAGACCCCATACTGAATCCCCCGCTGTGGTGCCTGGTGGGCCTATTAACCGAGGGACCATGAGGGTCCTATAAAAGAAAAGATTTTAAGAGGCACTCCCCAGGTTAGGGTGACAGAAAGAGGCTTCTCCCAGGGACATTTGTGCATATGCATGTGTTAATGTATCACAATTCTGCTTCCCTGGTTGGCCTGTTGGCCTCCCTGCCCCTTTCTGCCTTATATGTCCCTGCCCTAGAATGTTCTCCCTTCCCTACTCCCCCATTGGCCCTTGGTCCTCAAACCACTTATTTCCCCACTGGCTCCCATACCCTAGACCCACCTGTGTACCACCTTCAGACCATTGGCCCCTGGTGCTCTCCTGCCACCCGTAGTGACCCCATATATAAACCTGGACCCTCCCATGTCCTTTGTCTTCGTCCCTGGATCCCTTCACGCGTGTAGCTACAGTAAACCTTCCCCATGGAACCCCATGTGAAGACCCTTCCTGCATCTCTTTGCAGTCTACAGTTCATCAGCTATCCAGTGTGTGTGTGTGTTTGTGTGCCGGCACTGCTGGGCGGCTTCATACGGAGACACTTCTGGAAGGCTGCGGCACTGCCACAACACCCCATATTGCTGGGGTTTTTTAAGTATAGTAAAGACACAAAATCTGGAAATCCTATTAAAATTCCTGAACCTCAAAATGAGTGAGATTTATAGGACTTGTGGGTCAGGACAGTGGTCTCCTCCTTAGCTTGCTTCGTGTAAGATCTGAGCTGATGTTGTTGCAGGGGTGGTGGGAGAAAAGCCAGGACTTACCCTTTAAGGATTTAATTTGGAAGACATTGTAATTGGGGTCCCCTGGTCTCTATCTATCCTGCTGCAGTATGGAACTTCCCAGCTCTGCTCTATCCAGTCCTTGAACTCACTAGGATTCACAAATCCTTGTAAAACATAGAGGTACAGCTGCTCTGCTCTGGTGCTTTACTGCAGAGAAAGAACAAACATTGAGGAAAGTGGAAAGTGAGTGCTGCTTGCTTCCTTTTGGCTCTCTTGACACAGGGCCATTGCAAGTAGAGTCACATCCTTCTCCCAGGTGGAAGATGGGCCAGACTGCAAAAGAGGGCACCAAACAGGGTGTGGGGTGTAGGAGTAATACCTTAATGATCCTGGTGCCTGTAGCAAAACTGGGCTGTGGCGTCAGACCACGAGTTGTCTTGTAAAATGATTTTGTTACCATGATACTGCCAGTCCTACAGGCAACCATTTCCTGCTTTTCATTGGTGTGCAGTAATTTTTTGGTTACTTTGAATACTTTTGGTTACTTTGCTTACTTTGAATGATTTTTTGGTGTTCCTTTGCATAAAAGCTGAGGGGTATTCATGGCCTTCACAGGTAGGGTTCAATTAATTCCCTCATCCTTCTTTTCCCAAGGTTGTTCCATTTATGAGAACCACCCTAAAACATGTGCAAATTGAGCGTGGATAGAGGCATCTCTTGCCAGCAAATCTGTGCACTTGGTTTTTTCCATGGACTGTAGTCTGGAACTTGGCAAGCCTTTGGAATCTTTCCTGGATGAGCAGTTCTGGATTATTCTCCAATTTTTTTTTGGAGACCGAGTGAAAATAAACATGAGCTTGCAATGCTGGGCGCAAACTCAAACCCAGACTTCCCCAATGTGAGCCCAGAACTGAGAGATTTCATTTGGCCCCTTTTGGTTTATGATCCCATGTCATTTCAGTGAGGTTTTGAGTCTGAATGGCGTGCAGCATCTGTGATTCCCATGTAAATATAAATACACCAGCTTAGTGCTTGCAATATATTTACAGCCTCCTATTCATTCCTAACTAGTGGCATTTTCCTTTTCGGCTACAGTGGGAGAAGCCGTGGGCATTACCATTGGAACTGGGTTTGGTACCTTCTGATGGTAACAAAACCTGCAGATACAGAAGCATGATAAATGCTCAGACATGAGGGTCAGAAATGAGTTGATTTCTGAGCAATCTTAACATCTGCTGGAATGAGCAGAGACAGAGTTTATGCAGGTTGCACAACTGCATCCGTTGACTGTTCACTTTCATAAAAGCAGATCCATGATTTTTCTGTCCTCAAACACTTGATAGTTTTGGCTAAAAAAGGTAGGCCTAATGCCTAATGGTGTTCAAGTTTTCAAAGCATCTAAATTTGTTCTAATTTTCAAAGCATTATCAACAGGCATTGGTATGCCTGGAGTGAAAAATATATAAGGCAAGAAAGGCGATCACCTGGTCGGGTGCTAAAAGGGTTAATGAGGAATTAAGGAGAAGAAAAAAATAAAGGCTTCTAGAGTTGTGTTTAATTTTTCAGTCTCTTTGCTGTCTGCCAGTACTTTATGCGAATGCTAAAAATTTCATTAAAAAATTAAAAATGTATTTTAGAGACCAATTTAAGAAACCGAACATGCAATGCTAACTTTGGAAAATTGCAGCTCTATTTTCTGACAGAATCTTACATTTGTGACTAAGGGAAAACTTGAGTATTTCAGTGGATTGCTGGAGAAGTAGATGTGAATCTCACTTTATTCATTCTCACCCTGACAGATTGACTTGGAAACCTTCCGTTTCAAAGAAGGTGAAGGTATCAGATGAGTTCTTATGCAACAGATGGGTTTTCTGGAAAAAGCCTCAGATTTGGTAAACTTTCAGAAAAAATTCACATGACTTGCTGAAGAAAAAGTACCTTTGTTCTGAATGTTTGCTCGTCCCACCAAAATGGATGCTACTTTGGGAATTCACTTCAGCTGAGATTAGGACTTTGTTTATAGACTGGTATAAGCATTGAAGATGAAGACACTGATCATTAAAGCTGTGTCAGCATCTCAGCAATGAATTGATGTTCTTTTTGGCTGAAGTTCAATATTCTTTGAATGAAAACCCTTGATTTACATTTCGCAACTATTCTTGTGGGGATATTAAGCTGATGTCTTGCAACTGTTTGTTAAGCCACTGAAGAAACAACCAAAAAGGAAAAAAGGAAAAGCCATCCAAACAACAACCTACAGAAAATATTGATTTAACTTTGGTGGCTGCTGTTGAATGTGCTTGTCCTTCCCTCATGCAGCCACAGAACATTGGCATTGCAGGTAGGCTGTCTGACAGCTTCCTTTCAAAGCGATGCCAAACCTGCTTCGTGGATTCGTCAACAACTGCTTCCTGAATTGTGCTTGCACCTGTTTCCTCTTCTTCTGGAATAAACAGTTTTGTCTGAAAAAAGCATTGACAAAGGCCAAAGTTGCACCCCCAGCCTTTCCCACCGATATAAAGGAAATCACATTTTCATGGTGTTTGTAGAATGAAAGTGGCAGCTGTTACCATGGGAATAGTCAATTTATGAAAGAAGAAGTTTTGAGGAGGCTGAACATTACCACTAATCGAAGTGATTGCAGGCAAGACAAAAGGTTAATGTTCAAGATCTGCTAATTAGGAGAGAGCTACTTTTCTGGTAATGTGAAGATGGATACAAATGAATTATGTTTGATAAAAATGCTGTTGTCCTGGCTAATCCCTTGAATTTATTGTTTTGGATACAAGGATTAGATTCATCCCTAGTATACTAACCACTGATTTATTTTCAAATAAGTGTAAACGAAATGGCTATAAATAGGCACTATTTCCTGGAAAGGTTCTTTCAAATACTTTCTTACAATGTATTTTAAGGATTATTACTTCACAATCCCTTTCTGGAGACATTTTTCTGTGTTTGGTTTTGTATTTTGCATCTACAGATGTCCTCTCTGTTCTTTTCTCTCTGCTCAACATATTTTCTGGGGTATAGAAATTACTATGGTTCTTCAGATTTCTCCTTAAATGTGCTAAAAATGTCATCAGCAAATAGAAAAAAAGGCTTTGTTATTCTGTTGCACTCCCTCTGTTGATTGACTGTGCCAAGACAAAGTGAATAATATAGTAGTCATCATCTGCAAACGAGAATGTTTGGGCCATATAGTCTTTGCTCATATGAAGTGTTGAATCTTCACCCTCTTCAGGAGAAATGCATCTCTCCATAAGTTCTGAAAATACAGTTTCTGTTAAATTTCTCTTTGGAGCACTCATCTGACAAACTTATTCTTAGCAGCTAATAACAATCTAAAAACAATTCTGCAGTTTGCCCTGGATTATTTCACAAACTAATAACTATTAATTAATTATTTCACAGAATACTTTATTACTATTAATGTTGTACTTGTGTGAGCCCTAGCTGTTCAAATAATCCTGGGGTCTACATTCTTCTATTTATTTTCACTTGCAAGTAGCCTGCATTATCTCAAAAGCCTTTATCTGTGTAATTAGTTTTACATGGATTTTGTAATAAAAAGTGCATGTGAAAAATGGAATGGTAAGTGTGTTGGATATGTCCCCCAAAATGGAACCAGTAACGTCAAAGCAGTAATAATATCAGTACCACTGTAGTAATGGAAGAGCTAAAGGACACTCTGTGACCAGTGGATGCAAGCAGTGGGTCCAGGCAGTTGTAAGGGGTGTTACAGCATGTGATGCTTCCAACTGTGTATCAACCTCCAACTCCAAGGCTGCAATTTTTCCCTTACTGTTCTGGGAGTCTACTTGAGAAACTCGTAGGCTTATGTCGGAGGCCTGGTGCCCCCACAGGGTTTGGAGTCTTTGGCTCTAACCCTGTCCTCTGCCCTGGAGATTTTCTTTCATTGGCTCGTCGTGTTGGAAAGAACGAAGTGAGACATCTTCTNCTGTGGTACACTAAACAAACATCTCTTCACCTCTCTGGTGCATTCAGGTTCTCCCAAAAGTGGAGGGAGCTTCTCTAAAAGCCTAGGTCGCTGGCTAGGCCACTTTTGAGGAGCTCTGGGGATATAAAGAAACCACCAGAGGAGCAGGAGAAGCTCTCAGGCTTCCCTGGACTCGGACAGCTTATAGCTGCTTCCCTTGTGTACAGCCTAGATGAATGTGTGGCATGTGCACTACCTTGCCCTGCCATGCTCTTCTTGCTCCTTGAATTAGGTAATACTTCTTCTACCTGGAGGCATCTTCCTCAAGGCATTTCTAGGCAGCAGTTATATGCTTAGTTAGGTCTTCTCTTGCTGGGCTAAACAACTCATGTCTGTTAGTGTCTTTGGTTGGGGAATCTCCTTTTCTCCCAGGCTCTACTGAAAATCCCCGTCCTCATGTCCTACGGCCTCACTTGCCTTTTTCATCATGTTACCTGTTTAGTCATTCTCTCATTGAAAACCATTGTCCTCATTTGTCACTACTGGGTCATCTCCCAAGTTACATTTTCATTTTCTGCCACAGGCTTTGCTGGTTGCCCCATTTATTCGGCTCACAGCTTCAAGCCTCTCCATTTGTATCGTTTCATTACTCTACTAACATTGGAATGTGCAGACACTCTTCTACCTCAGTAACAGTGGTCAAGAGCTATGGAAAGACAACAGAAGTCCCAGAATGCATCCTGCAAACCCACTGCTAATCTTAATTGATTCGATCCATCCCTTCATAATGGCACTTACTTGGTACTACTTCTCCTTTAGCTGTTTTTTAACCACGCAAAAAATCTTTGTCCTCAGATTCCTTAATAGTGTATAACATGATGTCAAATGCATTGCTAAAGTCCTGAAAGATGAGCTCTATTACACTTCATTTGTTCGCAAATTCTTTTACTTCATCTAAGAAAACTATATGGATGATTTGTATGGTGTCCTCTTGCTAAACTGCTGTTGCACTTTACCCCATGTTTCATTTACCTCTGTGTCTTTGTATAATGTCTCTCTCAAAATGTATTTTAAAGCCTTTCTTACTAATGAGGTCCAATGAAATAGCTTGTAATTTCCTAACTGCCATCTCCTCCTATTTTTCTTCACAGATTTTTTGTAAGTAAGGAAACCATATCTACTCTTTTTCAGCTGCACTCCCAACAAGATGGTGTATTAAAAATATTTGTCACTGGACCAGCATTACATGTGAGAGAAATTTTTAGAAGTGTGAGATGGTGATTAATCAGACTTCAAACATTTAACTTTTTGAGTCGAGATTTTTGCTAGCTGTGGTCATTTCTATCTGCATATCCACATTCTCATTATTCACTCTATCTTTGTCTCTAAATATAACCTAAACATTTCTGATTGAAAACTGTGGGAAAATCCTAAGTTAAGGCCTTCCTTGTGTTGTCTTTAATCTCTTTTCCGTCCTTCCTCCACAGTGGCACAGCATTTTTCCTTGTGGGTATTTTTTTTTCTGTTTATACTACCAAAGAGCCTTTTACTATATGGTTTCATATTCTTTGCAGGACAGAAGTCAGTTAAGTTCATGGGAGTTCAAACTTTATCTTTGTACTTCCTGACTTCTCAGATGTTTCTAGCTTGTGGACAGTACTTTTAGCATTCTGTGTGACCTCTGCTTGTTTCCAGTACCTTCATTTTACAATGTCCTGCTTGGTTGCTGGCTGCAGTTTCATAAAAGCTACTTGTTCAATTTAATGTCCTTTTTCTGTACTACAGAGTAGGCATAACTCGGGAGAGTTTAAATGCCATTTTTATTGTAATTTCACAATGCCTTACTATGTTAGTGCAATTCTTAAGTTCCCATGCCTACCTTTCTTCTCTCTTATATGAATAATCCTACTCATGTCAGAATCAAAGCTATGAAGATTATGTGTGTGAGAAAAGGGTTTCAGATTAGGGTCTACATTCCTTGAAGTACTTTCACCAGGTGCAGCATTTTTTCACAGCAGGCTT
>VZTN01036662.1:3889-15292 GCA_013400515.1 Erpornis zantholeuca
CCCTTCAGCCCCGTCCTCCTTGTCCTCCTCATCTTCATCCACCTTCTCCTAATCCTCAAACTCCTCGCCCTAGTCCTCCTCCTCCTCATACTCATCCTCCTCCTCCTCCACATCTTCATCCTCGTCCTCTTCCTCCTCCTCCACGTTCACATCCTCATCCACCTCCATGTCCTCATCCTCATCCTCGTCCTCCTTGTCCTCACCCTCCACCCTTTCTCCGCCTCATTGTCATCCTCGTCCTCTGCATCCTCACCTCCTCCATCTCCTTGTTCTCCTCCTCGTCCTCCTCATCCTCATCCTCCACATCCTCACCCTCCTTGTCCTCCTCACATTCCTCAGCCTCCTTGTCCTAGTCTTGATCTTGGTCCCACTCGTCCTCTTCCTCCTTGCCCTTGTCTTCATCCTCCCACAACTGCTCCTTCTTATCCTTCTCCTCATTTTCCTTGTCTCCCTCCTCCTCCTCCTTCAACTCCTCGTCGTCCTCCTCCTCCTCCAACTCCTCGTCCTCCTCCTTTTCCTTGTGTTCCTCATCCTCCTCCTACTGCTAATCCTTGTCCTCCTCCTAATCTTCATCCTCCTCTTTCTTCTCCTCTTCATCTTCCTCCTCCTACTGCTAATCCTTGTCTTCCTCATCTTCCTCCTCCACTTTCTCCTCCTCTTCATCCTCCTTCTCCTCCTCCTCCTCCTACTGCTAATTTTTGTCTTCCTCATCTTCCTCCTCCACATCCTCATCCTCGTCATTGTTCTTGTCCTCATCCTCCTCGTTGTCCTGGTTGTGATCATCCTCCTCCTCCTCTTCCAACTCCTCATCCTCAACTTCAACCTCTTCCTCCTCCTCCTTGTCCTCATTCTCCTCCTCGTCCTCATTCTCCTCATCATTGTTCACATCCTCATCCTTCTCCTCTTCCTCATCCTCCTCCTGCTCATCCTTGCCTTCCTCATCCTCCTTGTACTCCTCCTCATCCTCATTTTCCTTGTCCACATCCTCCTCATCTTTGTCATCCTCCTCACCCTCCTCTNCTCGTTGTCCTGGTTGTGATCATCCTCCTCCTCCTCTTCCAACTCCTCATCCTCAACTTCAACCTCTTCCTCCTCCTCCTTGTCCTCATTCTCCTCCTCGTCCTCATTCTCCTCATCATTGTTCACATCCTCATCCTTCTCCTCTTCCTCATCCTCCTCCTGCTCATCCTTGCCTTCCTCATCCTCCTTGTACTCCTCCTCATCCTCATTTTCCTTGTCCACATCCTCCTCATCTTTGTCATCCTCCTCACCCTCCTCTTCCTTGTTTTTTTCCTCGTCCTTCTCCTCGTCCTCCTCCTTATCCTCCTTTTTTTCATCCACATCCTCCTCATCCTGGTCCTCCTCCTCTTTCTTATCCTTCTCCTCATCCTCATCCTTGTCCTCCTTGTGCTCATCCTCAACCTCCTCATTCTCATCCTTGTCTTCCTCCTTGTCCTCCTCATCCTCGTCCTCCTCGTCCTCCACATCCTTGTCCTTGTCCTCATCCTCCTTCTCCTCTTCCTCTTTGTTCTTGTCCTGGTCTTCCTCCTCCATGTCCTTGTCCTCGTCCTCCTCCTCCTCATCCTTTTAGTCCTCGTCCTCCTCCTCCTTCTCATCCTTTTAGTCCTCATTCTCCTCCTCGTTCTCCTCCTCTTCCTCCTCCTTTTTCTCATCCAGATCCTCCTGGTCCTCCTTGTCCTCCTCCTCCTGCTCCTCATCCTCATCCTCATTCTTTTTGTCCTTCTCCCCATTGTCCTCCTAGTTTTCCTCCTCATCCTCCTCTTCCTCCTCCTCCTCCTAATCCCTTTGCCTTTTAATGCCTGGTTGTCACCTATTTTCTCAATTTTCCTCATTTTGTTTGTGTGGCGTCTCACTCTTCCTCTGGTTTATTTTCACAGAGGCTTCCCAAATTTTACAGAGAAATACAATCCCTGCTTTACTTACGAGACAAGTGTACCTGCTAAACTCACCTGGAAACTTTTTACATAATAATTAGTGAATGACTGAGGTTGCAGTGGTGCTGAAGAATAAGGCTTAGTTATGGTATGGGCCACAGGAATAAGAAAACTTTATCTTCATCTCTGAAGTTTAGGTGGTTTGGGGATTTTTTTCCATTCTGGGCAAGACTGGGGGACTGTTTAAACTTAGAACTATGTGTGTAAGTCTGGAGATCAGGTTTTCAAAAAACTTCAGCATGTCAGAAGTGTGCAAAATTACAAAATGCCTTGTTTTAAACTGGGGAACCCCCTCCCTGTCCCCCCCCCCGCCCCCCCATTAAACCAAATGAAGATTGAAAATTTACTTGCTTTTAGTGTAGAGGTATCTTCATGGATAGAAAATTGCAAGTGGTGAAGATCATGTCACTGTAGTGGAGAAAGTAATAAAAATAATAAAAAATTAGGAGCTGAAGCCAGAAAAAAGTTCAGCAAAAAGTGAACTTCTTTTTTAGAAGCAAAGCTGGTTAATTACTGGCACAGGCTGCCAAAGCAAATGAGATAATTTCCACGGCTTTCTGTCTTTAAATTAAAAAGAAGATAACTTCATGAAATATTTCCTTTAACCAAGTTCAAGTTACTGGGCCATATCCTGAACTACATGCAATCCAAAAGTACCTTTTTCCTTTAAAGAGTGAATCATGTATCATTAAAAAAAAAAAATCAAAAATATATTTTTTCATGAAAACCACTTTCCTCAAAAATGATCTATTCATATGCAAACAAAGAAATTAAAACTGAAAAAAGAAGTTTCAACTGCGATCTGTATCAGCTCTCTGAGAAAGTCAGTATATTTTCCTTCAACATAAACAGCATCAGTTAATCTGATTTGCTCTTAAGAGTGTCAAAAGAGCTTTTTAGTTGACACTCTATTCTTTTCTGCTCTTCTCTTGATTTTGCTTGTTTCTAAGACCCACCGGCTTTGTCTGATCAACTTATACTCTGGATCTGTGTTACTTTTATGCTAGTTGAGGGAATTATTGATACTTTTTAACAGTATCCTTGGAAATTAATAGATCACCAATATCCATAAGAAAGTGGCCTATGACATCAATCTGCCATGCAGTCCCAGCCTGTGCATATGTAGGACAGATCTCAGGTTTTAGCAGCAATATGCTCTTCTGTCCCTGGACTTAGGAACCTGCCTTCTCACAGCTGTTAGTCTTTTAACATAGAAAAGCCATGTCAACAGGTGTTGTCTTAACATGGATAAGTGACATAAGAAACATGATCTGCTCCAGCTGCTTCAGCTCAGGTTTCTGCTGCCCGGCTGTCGGAGNACCCTCCTCTTCCTTGTTTTTTTCCTCGTCCTTCTCCTCGTCCTCCTCCTTATCCTCCTTTTTTTCATCCACATCCTCCTCATCCTGGTCCTCCTCCTCTTTCTTATCCTTCTCCTCATCCTCATCCTTGTCCTCCTTGTGCTCATCCTCAACCTCCTCATTCTCATCCTTGTCTCCCTCCTTGTCCTCCTCATCCTCGTCCTCCTCGTCCTCCACATCCTTGTCCTTGTCCTCATCCTCCTTCTCCTCTTCCTCTTTGTTCTTGTCCTGGTCTTCCTCCTCCATGTCCTTGTCCTCGTCCTCCTCCTCCTCATCCTTTTAGTCCTCGTCCTCCTCCTCCTTCTCATCCTTTTAGTCCTCATTCTCCTCCTCGTTCTCCTCCTCTTCCTCCTCCTTTTTCTCATCCAGATCCTCCTGGTCCTCCTTGTCCTCCTCCTCCTGCTCCTCATCCTCATCCTCATTCTTTTTGTCCTTCTCCCCATTGTCCTCCTAGTTTTCCTCCTCATCCTCCTCTTCCTCCTCCTCCTCCTAATCCCTTTGCCTTTTAATGCCTGGTTGTCACCTATTTTCTCAATTTTCCTCATTTTGTTTGTGTGGCGTCTCACTCTTCCTCTGGTTTATTTTCACAGAGGCTTCCCAAATTTTACAGAGAAATACAATCCCTGCTTTACTTACGAGACAAGTGTACCTGCTAAACTCACCTGGAAACTTTTTACATAATAATTAGTGAATGACTGAGGTTGCAGTGGTGCTGAAGAATAAGGCTTAGTTATGGTATGGGCCACAGGAATAAGAAAACTTTATCTTCATCTCTGAAGTTTAGGTGGTTTGGGGATTTTTTTCCATTCTGGGCAAGACTGGGGGACTGTTTAAACTTAGAACTATGTGTGTAAGTCTGGAGATCAGGTTTTCAAAAAACTTCAGCATGTCAGAAGTGTGCAAAATTACAAAATGCCTTGTTTTAAACTGGGGAACCCCCTCCCTGTCCCCCCCCCCGCCCCCCCATTAAACCAAATGAAGATTGAAAATTTACTTGCTTTTAGTGTAGAGGTATCTTCATGGATAGAAAATTGCAAGTGGTGAAGATCATGTCACTGTAGTGGAGAAAGTAATAAAAATAATAAAAAATTAGGAGCTGAAGCCAGAAAAAAGTTCAGCAAAAAGTGAACTTCTTTTTTAGAAGCAAAGCTGGTTAATTACTGGCACAGGCTGCCAAAGCAAATGAGATAATTTCCACGGCTTTCTGTCTTTAAATTAAAAAGAAGATAACTTCATGAAATATTTCCTTTAACCAAGTTCAAGTTACTGGGCCATATCCTGAACTACATGCAATCCAAAAGTACCTTTTTCCTTTAAAGAGTGAATCATGTATCATTAAAAAAAAAAAATCAAAAATATATTTTTTCATGAAAACCACTTTCCTCAAAAATGATCTATTCATATGCAAACAAAGAAATTAAAACTGAAAAAAGAAGTTTCAACTGCGATCTGTATCAGCTCTCTGAGAAAGTCAGTATATTTTCCTTCAACATAAACAGCATCAGTTAATCTGATTTGCTCTTAAGAGTGTCAAAAGAGCTTTTTAGTTGACACTCTATTCTTTTCTGCTCTTCTCTTGATTTTGCTTGTTTCTAAGACCCACCGGCTTTGTCTGATCAACTTATACTCTGGATCTGTGTTACTTTTATGCTAGTTGAGGGAATTATTGATACTTTTTAACAGTATCCTTGGAAATTAATAGATCACCAATATCCATAAGAAAGTGGCCTATGACATCAATCTGCCATGCAGTCCCAGCCTGTGCATATGTAGGACAGATCTCAGGTTTTAGCAGCAATATGCTCTTCTGTCCCTGGACTTAGGAACCTGCCTTCTCACAGCTGTTAGTCTTTTAACATAGAAAAGCCATGTCAACAGGTGTTGTCTTAACATGGATAAGTGACATAAGAAACATGATCTGCTCCAGCTGCTTCAGCTCAGGTTTCTGCTGCCCGGCTGTCGGAGCCCAGGCCAGTGCCCACAATTCAGGGTCTCTGCCCATACTGAGAGAAGCAGCTGCTGCTTTCCCAGCTGCTGCTTCAACCAGTAGCAAAAGAGGGCACATGTCCCAGAGATAAAAACACGAGACACATAGACACGGAGGACACTGGCATGGCTGATCACACATACTGCCACACACAGGACTCGCATACAGCATAAACACAGGGAGCCAGGTCCTCTCCTTCTCTTTAGATCTCAGAGAGAACAAGTCATTCACGGTGGCACACACACACTCTCACTCTCTGTGCTCAAAAGCCCACAGCTGTTTGTGGATCCTTCAAGCATCACCACAGCCCCCTCTGTTGTCCCTGTATGGGTCCCAGAGCACCTTAATTGCCCACGAGTCCCCTGCTCGCCAGCTGGTCCAGCTTGGTGCTCACTGCAAACACACACACAGCTGTCCCTCATGCACTGGCACTTGCAGCCCCTCCTCTGAGTACCAGCACAGCCTGTCTGATTGACACCCCATCCCAGCTTGAGTTTACTGGTGAATGCACACACACTGCCCATTCCCACCAGGACTGGGGATGATGCAGACACCCTGCCTCAGCTGAAGGCACACGGGTGCCTTCTCCCGACACTCTTCTTCCACATACTCTTACAAATGCCTTTGGTCATTTGATAGTAATTTTGCATGTATATCAAACTGTCAAATTAGGGACCAACAATCTGTGTTGTGGAAAGTTCACAGCCCTAATGAAATGACATTCCCAGCCTTCATGATATTGTAGTTTAATATTTTAAGACAAAACCAAAATAGAGTACTCCAGGGAATAGATAAAAGTAATCCAAGAAAAGAATAAAATTATTAAAGTTACTGCAATAAAATATGATTATAGTACATCAGCTGTCTAAACAAAGCCAAGTGTATTGGTATCAGGGAAAATTAAAGAATAATTTATATCTCTACCCTTCCTACATGTGGCATATTTAAGAGTGGCATTAAAACAAAAGGAGAAGGAGCATGCTTTTTGAAATAAAGGAATCAATCACACTTTGAACTCAATGGGTTTATACATTTGTGGCTTTATTATGTTGGTAGCATCTCAAATCAGTTATCAATTTTATTGGAATGTAAAGAATAATGTCTTCCTTCAAAATATCTGATAGACTACACTGAAGCCTTATGATAATATAATTGCTTGGCTACACTCCTATTTATATCACAGACCAACTGTGAACTTTATACTTGGACTCTGTATTGAGAGGGACCAATCTGATTTTTATTTACGCCTCTATATATGTAATATTCTTATAAGGGCTGTACATGTGCTGGCAGCCCTGTCCCCGGCAGGGCTTTGCCTGGCAGACAATCAGGGCAGAGAAAACTTCCACGGTTGGGCTGTGAGCAACTCCCTCCACTGGCCGGTGGGACAAATGCCTGGATGCCCGGGAAGAATGCCCACGACATTGGGCTGGGAGAGGAGCCTTAACACATAAAAGCAGCTCACTACAACTCAACGAGAGCCATTTTGCTTTTGGGTTTTTTGGAGGCAGCGGGGGCTCGCTTGTAGGGTCAGCTCGGCCTCCCTCCCCCAATTCACTTTTTCTTCCCTGCAATCTTGTTTCCCTGCCCGTACTTGCTTCACCCTGCTTCACCATTTCTGTGAACCAGCTTGTCACCGCGAAGACCTCGTGCTCCGCCGCTGCCTGCACCCAGCCACGACTGCTGCCACCATCGTGTTTCCCACGCTGCAAGCACAGCCACTGCAGTCTGCCCGCACCCAGCCGTGGCCGCCGCTGCCATTGTGTTTCCCACGCTGCAAGCACAGCCACAGCTGCCTGCAGCCTCCAGCAACGACTGCCGCCACCACCGTGTTTCCCCGCGCTCCGGCCGCCATCACTGCCGCTTGTACCGAGCCAGGACCGCCACTGCCACTGTGTTTCCTGTGCTGCCTGCCGCGCCAACCTGCTACAGGACTAGCCCATAGCAACCGGCCTGTCACCGCCACCTGCATCCAGCCGCGACTGCCGCCGTTGCCGTGTTCCCTGTGTTGCCCGCGGCAGTGAGCCTGGAGTACGAG
This sequence comes from Erpornis zantholeuca, assembly GCA_013400515.1. Taxonomy (NCBI): domain Eukaryota; kingdom Metazoa; phylum Chordata; class Aves; order Passeriformes; family Timaliidae; genus Erpornis; species Erpornis zantholeuca. Next base: position 11,228 of record VZTN01036662.1, read on the forward strand.
CTCGCGGTACCCAACTTGAAGCCACCGCCGCCTGCATCCAGCTACAACTGCCACCGTCGCCGTGTTCCTCATGTTGCTCATGGCAACGAGCCCAGAGCACGAGCTCGCAGTACCCAGCTTGATGCCACCACCACCCGCAGCTACATCCCAACTCCGAGGGTCCACAACTGCTCCAGGAGTGCACTCCTAGCAACAGCAACCGGTTCTCTGCCGACGGAAAAAGCACGCAGCCTGCTGCTGTTTGGAAATCGTGCCCGGCTCGTCGCGGGAGCTTACTCAGACACACCGCGGTTCGCAGCACGCACGCTCCGTATGCTGGGCTGACGGCAACGAAGCACCCGGGTTCCTGTGGTATGCTGTCCCTGTCTTCTGTATCTCTCTGTTTATCTCTCTTTCCTCTCTTTACTCTCTTTTCTATCCCCCTCCGGTGGGAACCCTTACTCTTTTCTATCAACAAACAGTTCTAAGATATAATGTTGCCGAGTTTGCTCTTTATTTTCATCCGAAAAATCTATCAAGAGAATCCTCCCTGACTGCCTCTTTTATATTGGGACGGGGTATGTATAAATAACAATTGATTGATAATAATTTGTGGTATGAATTAGAAGTCTGAACTTCTTCATAAGTGCACAATACAAGATTGTTCTCACCCTAAGTAGCTGATAATAGGGAAATATTTTAACTTGAAGTACAGAATTTCTCATCTACTGTTCCTATAAATGCTGCAGAGAACTTTGAACGATCAACATACCAAAAGAGTAATTGAAGACAAACCACTTAATTACCTTCTACTTTCATCCAGGATTATTTCAATATAACCCTTGTAACATGTTCTTCTGTATTTCATGTAGAACTAACTTAAATTGTATAATGCAAAATAGGGCAACAGTCATAATATCCAATTAACAGGAACATGTATAAGCTGTGACAGTGACAGACAGTAAAGTCATTGCAGTAGAGAGCCATTGGCAATGGTTGATTAACTATTAAAAAAGCTGCTTGAATAAGTAATTGATTACCATTCTCCATATAATTACGGGGTATATTGTTCATACCCAGATAAATATCAAATAATATACACATCTCATTTTAAAAATTTAATTTCTTTCCCAAGAAAAAGGAAAATCGTCTTTCTCCATACATCAACTGACAGGCAAACCTAAACCAAACCACTTCTGAAATTTGAAACAGTACTATTTATATTTACTCACATTTTGTCTTTTACCTCTCTTGGTCTTTCTTCTTTAATTGAGTCTTCCTTGAATTTAATGGCAAAACTGGCAATATAGTTGGTGTCTGTGGTGGTGCATCCTCACCCCCACCAATCCCCCAGGCTGCAGTGTGATCTAAGAAAATGCTTGTTAGGCCTTGTCCTTGATAACACCACCTGGGCTCAGCTCTTCTGAGCTTTTTAAAAAACACTGTCCGCTCTCAGGAACTCCTAACAAGCTTCTCTTTTTCTCATTATCAGCCTTGGAAAATATTTCTCTGGCCTGAATGGCATAACATTCTGATTATCACACTTTCAGAGGAAGTTCTGACCCAAAATATAGCCAGGATGAAACATTATTATGGCTAAAGTCCACTCTCTTGCAACCCTATAAACAGCAGTCCAAGATGTGACCCACTGAGCTCTCCTGGACCACAGCAGACCTGTGACCAGCAATCTCTCTCTGAGGGGGACACCTCTCAGAGCCAGCAAACCCAGGTTTGCTATACCTGGAGGATCTTCGAACCACAACGTGTCCTGGGCCATACCCTCACTCCTCAAGGCCCGATCCTTTGTGCATCGGGAGATGCAAAAGCATCTGAAATTAATACTTTCACTGACCTCTGAGGGAATTTTTTCCACAGGTGCCTTATCTTGCACTGACTGTTTCTGACTGCATGCATACCCCTTGCACCTATGCTACAACAAATCTAGAAGTTAAGTTCTGGTTATAACTTAGGCTATAAAGTGTTAAGTGTTATTTCTCTGTTAGATTGTTAAGGTTTAGTTATAAATTAAGTTAAAAATTAAGGTATAAGTTAAGTATTGTTACGTTTAAATGTTGTTAAGCTTTAGGTCACATTCCTTTTTTATTCATCCTTGTTTATACTGTCTTTACACACATACACACACTCCCCACTAGGTATGGTAGGGGCTGCCTGAGGCCCACCGAGTCCTACTGCAGACGTCCTGGAGTGAGTAGCAGTGTATGGACTCACAGACTCCCACTCTGGGAGCAGTCCCCTAACTCGGTGTCACAATGCATGTCAGCGGAGGTGAAGAATGAAGGAGGGGTCTTCTGTGTGGGTTCCAAAGTCCTTATTGATGCTGGAGGGTCCAGGGACTGAAAATGTAGAATTGGGGTGGGCAGGGGATTTTATGGGGGGGGGGGTGGGGAGGGGGAGAATAACTAGGGTCCAATGGGGAAAGGGCTAAGGGGCAGAACTTGGGAGGAGTTAGGGAACAGAGACCAACCAGGGAGTGGCAGGGAAGGGATTAAAGGATAGGGACCAATGGTACATCACATAGGGTAGAAATTTCTGGAGAAGAGGGTAAACCTGGGGGAGAGTGATGGGGAGTCTCCACTCAGGGGGAGGAGGAATGGGTTTGGCTAACACACTGGGGGAGGAACAGAACTTCGAGTGAGTGTAACCATGACAACAGAACTTGTAAGGGCATACAATACAGTGAGACAGTGAGAAAAGACAGTTACTGAAACTTTTGGTCTTTCACCAGCTTGACCACAAGCTGGGTGACTGCAACATAGGTAGTTTCAATTAATTTCTGCTTTGATTGCCTGGATTTTGTTTGGTTTTCATGTTGCTTGTTTTCCCTTATTGTGCCTTGGTTGCCCTTTGTAAGTAGAGTGAATCTTGCCAACAAATCTGTTGTGCTTTGTAGTTTAATATTAAATCTGACTTTTGCTCATACCCTTGCTGGTGATTTTTTGAGCAATCTCAAGCACACTTGTTTGGGACAGTGTCCCAAACTAAACATTCCTAGTCAACTTGCTATATGAATGTAGAAATTGATCCTACATGTAATTCAGCTATGTTCTGAAAACGCATAAAATTAGCCTAAGGGAAGAACAAATCCTTTTAGTACTCTCCTCTTACATCTTGTTTCATTAAAGTCAGAATTATGTAATTCAGATACATATCCAATTGGAGAACTAGTTGTCAGCGTGTTTACACAGAGTCACATAGAGCCACACAAAATCAAAAAGGTTGGAAAATACCTTTAAGATCACCAAGTCCAACCTTTGACTGAACAACACCATATCAACTAAGTCATGGAACTAAGTGCCATGTCCAGTTTTTCCTTGAAGACCTCCAGGGACAGTGACTTCACCACCTCGCTGGCAAGTCCATTACAATGTCTAATCACCCCTTCTGTGAAGAACTTCTTCCAAATGTCCAACCTAAACCTCCCCTGGCTCACCTTAAGGTGATGTACTCTTAGCCTATCAATAGTCATCTGGCAGAAGATACCGAGTCCCACCTGTCTACAACCTCTTCTCAGAAAGTTGTAGAATGATAAGAAAACAATGGCATGTCCTTTTCTCCAGGCTGAAAAACTTCAGCTCCCTAAGCTGCTCTTCACAAGATGGTTCTCTGGCCCTTTCACCAGCTTCATTGCCCGTCTCTGGACCTGCTCAAGCATCTCAATGTTCTTCCTGAATCGAAAGGCCCAGAAGTGGACACAGCACTTGAGGTGTGTCCTCACCAGTGGCCAGCACAGAGGGACAATCACTGCCCTGGTCCCACCAGCCACGCTATTGCTGACACAGAATGCCAGCATTCCACTGGCGTTCTTACCCACCTGGGCAGACACCAGCTCATGTTCAGCTGCTGTCAGCCAGCACCCCCAGATCCTTTCCCATTGGGCAGTTTTCCAGCCACTCTGCCCCCAGCCTGGAAAACTGAAGGGGGTTGTTGTGGCCAAAGTGTAGGGTCCAGCACTTCATTTTGTTGAACATCATACCTTTGGCCTTTGTGCATGGATCCAGCCTGTCCTGGTCTCTCTCAAGAGATTTTCTGCCATCCAGCAGACTGACACTCCCACCCAACTTGGTG
>VZTN01036663.1:9339-40853 GCA_013400515.1 Erpornis zantholeuca
ACAGATATCCTAAAATAGATCCTAAGAATTGCTTCGATTGCTGAAAAGTGAGGAGTGAGGATGCTAACATCAGAGTGATGGACTGGAGAGGACCGCATCACTGCTGCATAACAAAGAAATTAAGGAAGGGCTATTTCTGAGATGTAAACCTGTACACACAGAGTTAAATGTGTATGTACATATGCATGACATATGCATGTACATACGAAAGAGAAGGAACACAAGTGTATAGAAAAAAATGGAACAATGCTGTAGACTTACTCTATAGCCGTGTATACTTACACATGTAGGAGAAATAGAGAGTCTGCAGGAACTAATACTTGCCTTCTGGAAATAAATTATTTACTTGTTATATTATATCACTTTTAACAAGCAAATACTAAGGTTTCATATGTCTAGAGGTACAGTGTATGTCCTTAAAAGCCAAGATGCATCTATAGCATGCAAAACCCACTAAAATTAGTATTTATGACTCCTGGTTTGTATAAAACCAATAATTTATTCCTCATAATAAAATAGACTTAATTTATTGAATTTAATTATAACTTATGAAAATTTAACTTAATTATTTACATAAAAATTATTTAGTGTAACATAATTCACAATAATAACGGAATCACAGAATCACAAAATAAGCTGAGGTGGAAGGGATCCACAAGGATCATCAAGTTCAACTCCTGGCCCTGAATAGGACCATCCCCAAGTGTTGATGCAAGCAATTCATTCATTCAATTAAAAATTTAGCACTTGATGTATTTACTTGCTAAAAAATATAAGCTTTTTTTAAATGAAAAAATTATTAACTGTGATTTTACAAGACATTTTCTGCCCCAGTATGGATGTTTTCATGATTAAGTATTTCACATCTGGTAAGTCAGGATGCAATATTTTCTTTCCATCAAAACAGTGTGCAGACTGAATTAACTTCCATACTCAGAGAGCATGGAAATCTAAATATTGTAAATCTAAATCATTGTAAATCTAAATAATCGGTTCCCAAGGTTCTATTTTCTTGGCTTGTTTCCATTCCAAATAGCTGCAGGAGTTCTTCACTTGAAAAAGATTGACTCCTGTTAATGTAACTTGCTCTCATATTTTGTTTCAGGGGCTTTCTTGATGTTTCTGGGATGCTTGAATTCAGGGATCCGGGCACCTACATCAAAACTGTTGAGGTCCCAAATCTTTGTTACAGACTGCCTTCTTCCAAAGTACTCACTACTCACAACGAGGATTAAAAAAATCTGAAGATAAAATTCCCCGTGGTAGTTTTGCTGCTTGTCTGATCAGCAGAGGCTCCTCTTGGGTGAAAATTACTCGATTTTAAGTATTAAAAAAAGGTTGTAAATTCCCCAGAACTTTGAAACTCTCTTTCCATAAAGCAAGGAGTAATAAAAAGAAAAATTTGAAGAGGTTTGGAAATACATTTTACAGCCTAAGAGTGGGTGTTAGAAACAGCACACTTTGGCCTCCTTCCCACTCACTGGTAACAAAAATACTCCTTATGTTTCTATTTGAATATATTAAAATGTAGTCAGAATTTCTTAGCAATAAAATTAACCTGTGATTCAAGTTATGTGGGAGATGGTCAAACCCCTTTTCCCTGTCGGGATAGATAAACCCACCATGGCCCTGCTGTTGCCCGAACCGATACCCGATCCCGAAGGAAAAACACAAACCAACAAAGTCAGCTTATGCAGTGATTTATTCAGGGCCTGGGGACCTGCGGACTAGCGTCCAAAGTCAGGATCCCAAAGGCCGTTAACTCAGCTACAGTTTTTATACCTTTGTTACGAGCATTGCCTCATAGGCCTACATGCTGTTTCCTACATGGTTTACATCAAAGTACACATTCATCTTCGAGATAACAATTCTATGCCCTATAAATCCTACATGCTTGTCTAATCTCAAACTATGGCTAATCCACCAAACCCCAACTCCCACCATAGCAAACTGCTTATCTGTTACATTTTAACTACATTCTGCAAGATTTATCTATGTTTCCTGCCTGCTTCACTGCATCCTTTGAACATTGTTTTTCTGCTTCAGCACATTCCTGGTTTCCTTCTCACGCACAGTTCCCAGGGCCTGCTTGAGAAACTGCAGCAGTGAAGCCTTAGCATAACTACTACTAATTTCTAGACAATTCCCCATATATTACAATTTCAATGCCAACACTGCCACAGAGGGAAGCCTGCTGAGAGATAAGGAGGATTGCACAACTGCCCTGCCAAACCCCTGGATAAGAAAGCAACTTTTAGGTTATGGTGAGAGAAACTAGACCCACAATCCTCTGGGAAATTTTATGTAGATCCTTTATAACTCATTGCCTCCTATTCCCTCACACCCACCACTGTATCCCTATAAGAACCCCTGTATTTTCCCCAGACCTCAAGGGTGTTCCGTCCCTGGTTCCCTTCGCTGGGTACTTGATAATAAAGTTACCTCCTGCAGAACTGCCAAACGGACCCCTCGTCTCTCTCCTCCCTGAGTCGGCCTTGGGGGCAGCCTCGCAAGACTAGAGTGGAAATCACTTGAGCTGAATATCACTAAGAGCTGATAGCCTGCTGAGGCGGGCACCCTGCTGAGACTCCCCTGGCAGCCGAGGGAATGCTGCTGACTTCCTGGAAGACTTTCTCCAGCAAGATTTTCTCTGAGATGGTCCCAGCTGCCTGGGCCTGAGCTACAGACCCCAGATGGGCTGCCAGATTTCCCCATTCTAAATAATCATGGCATATTTTATCCTATTCCTATTTCTTCCTGTGGATATGAAGAATTTCATGAGTGTATAGAGAGACCTTCTTTGACTATCTCTCTATTGAATTTTCATCTTGCACTGAAACCTCATTGATTCAGAAGCTGCCTGCAACTGTGTCTCTAGAGTGTTTAATATAACAGGAGCTGACTCCTCAGCTGAGGCGTAATACACATAGTTGATAATAATGATTTCAAGCTGTGATAAAAATTATGCCTCCCAAGAGCTTCTCTGCTTGAAAAACAATACTGAAATCAAGAAGTAAACAGTGGTCTTCAAAATTTGGCCTTCTGGCTTGTTTACTCTGGCAGTGCTTAGTAATTTTAATATATTGCTTGTGTTTACCTTAATTGTGGGGAACTCTGTCAATCTAAGAGAAAACCCCATGGTAATCAATGTGTGTTTCTTTTTTACTTATGTACCTCTTCTTTCTTCCTATTGTCACTATTTCACAGTGCTTTGAGCACTGCTCTAGAGAGCTCACAGCCAAAGAGATAAATAACACTTGAAGGGAGAGAGGAAAATGCAACTGGAATATATTCGAAATTTCTGTGGTATCATCTTTCCCTTGGAGCATATAAAAAAGTCTAATCTATTTTTAGAGGTGATAAAAATTCCAGAAGTGATTGCCATATTTGCATTATCATCTCAATTGGAATTGTCCCTTAATATTTGTTTCACCTATAAACTGGCGAGGAACTGTATTGATGATGACTCACAACTATTATGCTGTGTCATCTCTTTCCAGTCCACAAACTTGCTTCAGGAGGTGTGCAACTGTGTTTAGATACGTCTTTATTTAAAGGCATTTACAACATGTTTAGAATTGCATAGTCCTGTAAACACACACACATTTTTTACTTGTTTAAACTATTTTATTCCCAGACACTAAACCTAAATTAGTAACCCATATAGACATCTCTGATTGCCTGTTTCTCTGACGTGATGGCAAAATTCAGGTAAAAAGACTTATTTATGTTATTCAAAGTGTGTATTAGGATTCAAGGAGGGGGACTAGATTCAAAATGCAGTCCACGGGCTGAATATAGAGATAACGCATCATTCTATAGAAACTTTCTTCCATCATTCCCAGAGAATTCTCTGTACAAGCAACACCCTTTTTCATCAGGAAATAAGGATGTTCCTTAAACCTAACACACAATGCTTTCAAGACATGCTTTTAAATCAGCTGTCTTTTTATGTTTTAACTGTCATGTATGTTGGAAAATGACGCAGTGCAGTTTTCAGTCCTCTAAGGAGCCCGGCACCTCAGGGGAATACTGCTCTGCGCCTATCCTCGGATCGCCAGAAGTTCTCCCAAGATTTCCCGCTTCGGGGAAATTTTTCCGTGCCTTCTCTGCGGCACTAAACTCAGCCTGCCTTAACTCAGCTGTCTTTAGAGGCTGCAGAGTAAACCAGTTTCACCAATGGGTAGAAGCAAAAGACGAGGATGGACCCTTCTGCTGCTATGTCACAGGGGTTTATTGTCTCGGGGGGAGGAGAAAAAGAGCGCGCCAAAAGAACAGTGGTGCACAGCTTTTTAAAGAAAGGGGGAACAAGGGGTGTTCACAATATAGGGCTAGCTCAGGGGCGGAGAGCAGGGAGGAATTATATTTTTCAGGGCCAATGGGGTTACAACCAAGATAACTGACACTTAAGGCAACCACAGGGATGTCGAGGTTTTAGGGGAATTCCCAAGGGGAGTGTCTGGGACTCTGGGGATTGACAAGCCCGAGGGGTAGGGTTTGGGTGACTGACAGGGATCTCTCTGGAACACAGGAGGGGTTACCTCTTCATCTGGTGGAGGTGGGAGGGTTGAGGGAAGGAGATTGGGGAGAACACTTTATTATGGGAGCAGCCAGAGGGGGAGTGGATAACAGAACATACCAACTTCTAAACAGTATTTTCAATTTAACATTCCATACAAATGAGAAACTAAATACAACTAAACATTAACAGTTCAGAGCACATCATAGGAAAAATAAAGAGTTATGGTCAAATTTAAAACAAAGCAAAGCAAACCAAAACCCTTCCTCATCTGTCAGACTGTGTGTATGACACCATCAGCTGTTCTGCCCTTGTTTGTAGCTATCCAGACCAACCTGCCCACAGTCTAAGCTTTGTGCTCCAGCTCTCTTTACAGTGTCAGTCGGGCTGGAAAATTACCACATGCTGTCACAGTTAGCTCAGCCAAATCTTGTTTTCATTGTTTCAAATTAGTCCATTCATTCCATTATTTTACATATTGGGCAGACGTTCTGCCACTGGGGTTTGGGCCACAGTAACTTGAAGGGCCAAATGTTAATGGGCTGCTATTGTCAGCAGAATAGCAGTGCACTGTGTAGGAAAAAGTAGCCAGACATCTCAGTGAGACTGGTTTAGGACCTCTAGACTTAGGTTGTAACCTGTGAAGAGCTTTTATGTAAACAAGGCTTCAATAAACAAACAATATCTTCTATGTCAATATTCATAACCCAAAAATTTTTCCTTCTCTTTGCCCTGTTTTACTCTCCTGACCAGCACAGCTCTTCAAACACCAAGAGGCAAGAAAGCGTTATTTATGGTCAATGTGTTTTGCAGAGCAAATATGTAGGATGTGTGTGAGAAATTTTACGACCAAACCTGATTTATAAGGGATGTTATTGAGTTCACAGCTGGAAAAAAGTGGTTTTATTTGAAGCTTGCTCCACTATCTATGTGGCTTACAATGGAGTATGTGATTGTGAAAACTGAAAGCTTGCAATTTGTGTATGCTATAGCTGATGTGTTAAAATGAAGGCAGAGCATGTCTGTCTGTCATTCCTGAGCATGTAATTTCAAGTAAAAGGAGTGCACTGATGACTTTTTTTGTGTGTGTGTGTCTTAGGAAACCAAAAAGCTAGGCAACACACAGGAAATACACAGCAAATTTTGAACATTCAAGAAAAAGAATCAGGATAAAAAAAAATTTGCTCAAGTTACATTGTTGCCCCCTAATGGAGGTGGTGTCTCTGTGTTTTCATTTGTTGTGGTTTTAGGCCAAATGCTATTCTCAGTTGTTTCCCACCCTCATCCTTGACTTTGGTGAGTTCACTAGAGCTTGGTTCTAACCTGAAGGAGCTCTTGGAACAGGCTATCCCGGGAAGTGGTTGCCGCACCGAACCTGAATGAGCTCAAGAAGTGTTTGGCCAACACTTCCAGGAACGTGGTGTGATTCTTGGCGCCAGGACTTGGACTTATGGGTCCCTTCCAACTCAGAATATTCTATGATTCTTTGTTTGCTTTGGGACAGCTCCACTGGCTCAGCTTCTTTCACCAAGCTTTATCCAATCACAGAGAAGATGGTAAGGCTAATGGGGATGGAAATTGGCAGAGAGCCTCCCAACAGGAGGCGTCCTTCTCATTGCCAGCTGTGATATTTCAGGGCTGTCCTGGGTTGAAATGTATTCTGTTACCATCTTTGTAAGCTGTTAAAACCCAGTGAAGCAGTGTTTTTCTTTGCCTTCTCCCTCTCTACTATCTTCTGTTAATGGGTCATCAATACCTCACCCCCTGACTCAGAGATAGCTTCCCCCCTGGACTGTCTGCTGTTACTGGGCCCATCACCATCTTGCCACATGACTCAGAGATAACTCGACCCTGGACTACCTGCTGTTAATGGCCCATCAGTGCCTTATCTCATGACTCACCATCCCATTGTGAGATGCTCCACCCAGAGGGAGGAACCAACTATTCCATCATGGATATAAGCTGAGATTCTGAACACCATACCAGTGCTTGCCTACTGGACTCCCAGAGGACAAGAGCTACTGCTGGACTTTCAGACAGGTGATCCTTCTTTCTACAGGATCACCGCTTCAACTGAACTGCGTCGCTTAGACTGCTATCACCATAAAGTGTCAGGTTGTATTCTGACTTTGTCAGTATCCTTGTACTACTGCATTTATTTATTTATTTTAATTTTCTCCTATTAAATTATAATTCTGACTTGCAATCTCCCACTGGTTTGATTTCAAACTAGTGCAAGGGCCCACACTCTTGTAAGGAAGAAATTCTCCCTTCAGATTCCTTAATATGAACAGGGTGAAGTAAGATTAAAAAAGTCTCATGTGAGCAAGTTGCAAAATCTTTCAGTCTAAGAAGAAGACGTTTCAAGAACTGATTCAAGAATGAATCCAAAGACAGAGAGGGAGTCTCCAAATGCCTGGGGCTTTTTTGGGAGATCTAGTTAAAATCTGTTGTTCCTGATTTGAGGCTGGTACTAAGGAGGAAAACGGGATGACCTTGGCATCTAATGTCCACTGCCTTTATTTCAGGTACTGAATATTCTCTTCCTATTATCTTCACTGCCATTGAACTACAAAGGTCTTGGTAACATGACCTGGCTGCTATCACCATGACAGTATACGGTGATTAGCTGAATCCATAGGCATTCTGAAAACCTAAACACAAGTCTCAGCTTTTTTAATTTACCAGCAACTAGCACAGCTATTGTTTCACTTAATTTGTGGTTTTGGTACTCTAAAGCTCTCTAAAGAGCTCCACAAAAATCAATAGTACAGTATATCTTGTTTTCTGCAAACATTTTGGAATATTAGGCCATAATACTGAATGGATGAGAAGAATTCACATTATCTCTCTAAAGCTTTGCTATAACATATTACAATTGGTGCTTTCATTATTCAAAAGCCAGATTAACCACTTCATGTTTTATGAAACATATTTTATTTCAACTGAGGGTTTTTTCTGTGTTCAGCAGCTAATTTTAAATATCTCTGTTTTTTCAGATGACATTAAAACCCAATTGAAATAAATTCATTTTTCTGTAAAAGTAATGTGTGTCATGGCTAGATTTCCTAAGTGAAGCTCTCCACACAATCATCATAATAATTTTCTAAACCATAGATAATATCTTGGAATAAAGAAACATTTTCAGGGAATTAAATGTTTAATTTAGATCAACATTAGAATGTAGTGTTGTCACTTTGCATATAATATTCTCAGAAAAGTCTTCTAGGGTTTTAAGTATAAAAAAGAGAGACAGAAAAAAGAAACGAAAGAGTGAGAGAATGCAAGAAATAAATAGAAGTCTAACATACTCAATTAGTTCAAGCATTCTGAAATGTTTTGTCCTTAATTTTTCAAGATCAGTGTTTGTATGCATGCATGATTTTGCCAGTGTACTTAGGGGAGATGTGATCTGGAAGAAGTGAAAGAGGAAAGAATTAAACAGGAATAGGCCCTGCCTAATGTGGTCTTCTAAAACTGCATTATGAAATACACAAAATGCATTATTCAGTGCTTCCATGTTTTACTTCGCTTTGCATGGTTGAAGTGGTTTTGAGTTGTGATGGTCCCTCCATCCCCTTTTCCCCTTTTCCGGCTAAACCCTGGCCACTCCCTCGGGCTCCTCCCATTGGTCTGTGAGGAACCCCGACTGTGCCTCTCCCCTAGATCCCAATAAAACCCCAGACCCTCTGCCTTCCCCTGCCTTCACCCCGGACATCTGGATAGCAGCATGTGAAAAAACATCTTCCATGCTCCCTCGTGGAGGCCTCTTCTCATCCCTTTTGTCACTGTGTCGTTGCAGTGAGCACAGAGATGCCTGAGCTAGCCTGAATACTTCCCCAGCCGGTGGGGACCCTGTGGTCCATGCTTTCAAGAAGGAAGGCTTGGGCCATGTGGACCCCGCCCGGGCCGGGCAGAGACGCTCTGGGGCACATGTTGCTTCTTGCAGCTTGCAACAGTAGCCAGCAAACACAACATTGAATGGTGAAAAAAAAAGTGTGAAAGAAAAGTAGAAAGTACAAAGGAAAGCAATTGTTTGAGTTACGGTAACTGTTAGGGACATTAAGGCTCATAATGAACATTTATAGTGTACTCTCTCATTCTGGATAATCTAATATTCAGTCTTTAAAAATTATAAAACACCCTCAAAATATCTTAAAACAGTAAAGGATATTTTTGATCACTTACTTCAATACTACAGTCAGTCCTTTGGGACATTCCTCTTTTCCTTGCTCAGGATCATGACCTTTAAATTGCAAAGCACTAGAGTAAATCTGCTCACCATGAGCCCAGTCTTGTGCTGTTTCTAGAGCTGCCAGAAGCCCAGGTAATATGGGAAAGTGCAGTCCCATCCTATACTGTCAAACTGTCTTTTTGGTTAATAAGCTTCCATCCCCTGGTTTCCAGCAGCCTGAATATGACAGAAAGCATTACAAGAGATTTTCACATACGTCTGTCTATTCCTTTTACATGAAAGCTTCCTCTAGAAGTATGGATTTTAAAGGATAAAGTTCTTCAGAGATGCAGACCAAGTAAAATCTGTGTAAATCACAAAACTTCCATTATCTGAAATGTTTCAGGTAAGGGTTTAAAGACAAAGAAAAGGAAAGACTTAAACCTTCTGATTAGTGGCCCAGACAGTCACCTCAATTCTCCTGAGAAAAAACTTCAGGCTCCAAGGAAACTTCTGAGCATGAAATATATGCACAGACAGGTCACTTTCATTATTTGCCTCAAGTGCAGAGGTGTTCATCTGAAATTTTGGGGAAGCTCTTCTGGTGGGATTAGAGGTATTATTGCACAGAAAGGTTTTTTTTTAAAAAAGGAACTCACACCTTTATTTTGACAGCCATTTTTTCCTAATAGAAGTGCAGGTAATTACATGACTGATTTGGTGTTCTGAACTGAAGAAAAAATAACTGCAGAATAGCTCTGTCCTGGGTTGAAGTATAGTCTGTTACCATCTTTGTGAGCCGTTGAAAAAGGGTGGAGCAGTGTTTTCCTTGCCTCCTCGCTCTGTACCTCCTGTTAATGGGCCATCAATGCCTCGCCCCATGACTCAGAGACAACTTCCCCCTGGACTGTCTGCTGTTAATGGCCCATCAGTGCCTTATCACATGACTCACCATCCCATTGTGAGATGCTCCACCCAGAGGGAGGAACCAACTATTCCATCATGGATATAAGCTGAGATTCTGAACACCACACCAGTGCTTACCTTCTGGACTCCCAGGGACCAAGAGGTACTGTTGGACTTTCAGACCCTTTCTTCCTACAGGATCACCACTTCAACAGAACTGCTTTGCTTGGACTGCTACCACCACAGGGTGTTAGGTTGTATTCTGACTTTTTCAGTATTCTTGTACTCCAGCATTTATTTATTTTTTTTTTTCCTATTAAATTATAATTCTGACTTGCAATCTCCCACTGGTTTGATTTCAAACTAGTACAAGCTCCCATTGAATTTGGTGAGATTGCAACCAAGGAATACTAGTAGCATTCATAAAATCCACAAGAAAGGGTATTTAAGCACATACAAGGCATTCAGAAATCTCTCCATTCTTGTTTCTTTGTCATGTTAGATTCCCTTTGACAAAAAGGAGTAAAAATATTTCAGCAAAGTATGTGAAAACAATATAGAAATTATCTACATGGCCCATCATAACATATTAGCAACTCTCTATGGTATTAGCTATTTTCTAACATGTTATATTAATACCATAGAATTTTAACCTTTGATTACCCTAATAAGATATGACCTTGCAATCATTACAAGCAATTTTCATATCATATCAGTGAAGACAAAGGCTTATACACTCTGAAAACCAGTACATAAACTAATAATAGAACATGACAATTATTTCTTTCAAGTTTTGCTTGTGTGTTAATGTTAGGTTACCTTTCCAATTCAGTATTTTCCTCCAATTTTTCATTGTGGGACTTGGAGAATTAGTGCATTATTATTCACTTTTTGATGAAGTAAGTAAAACAGGCAATATCATAGTAGTAGTCAACTTTTAAACCAATTTTTATCATACAAATGAGAAGCAATAATGGCTGCTGGGGAGGGAAAACAAAATCGGAAACAATGCAATGAAATTACTAGAACTGGATGTAGATCAAGAACAATTCCTAGCAGAGATATTTTTCTAAAAATACAGTAACTTTCTCAAAGAAGTGAGTGTCATACAGTCAGTGTCAGACTAGGAAAAATAAAAAGCACTACAAGGTGCTATTTAGGGAATAATCTTCTGGTAGGCAGTCAGAGAACCTGGCTATTTCTATTTTCACTCTTTCAGATGTTATGATTCAAGACTGGCTTGGACGATAAAAGACTTTTATTTAATGGATTGATGAGTTCTTTAATGGATTGATGAGTTCTTTTCTGATTGCTATCTGTGTTTTTTGCTTCCAGAAATTAAATCATTTAAGAAGAAAAGAGAAGAGAAATACTGTTATATAGTGTCTGGATTTTATTTTCCTCTGTATATATTAACTTAAAAGCAGTCAAACAACACTCTCTCAGGGTCTGCACCACAGAAAAAAATATCTATAACCCAGGTGGTGGAAAGGCAATGATGCAATAGGTCTGCTCTTGTGAAAGAAGTTCAGGGGAAGACTTAGTCCGTACTTTCTTTTCGTCTCAATATTCCATTGTACTTTGTCCTTTCTTGTACTTTTAATAAGCTTCATAATACCTCTTAATAAGTTTTTAAGAAAATTTCAGAGTGTCAGGAAAATCTGAAGATGTTTGGTGAGGAAAAAAGACCACATGTGCTTTATTGCCTGGGAAACTCCATAGCCCCATTTCACAATCCTCTAAGGACCCTTTATCATCAAGGCAGCACATTTCTGCAAAGGACCTGATATACCAGGGAGGGTATTCTGGAAGTGTCAGGAATAGGGAGAAGGAAAGGAGGGAATGGTAAGAGAAATCCAGGCATGTTCACTATGACACACATTATTATGTAAAAGGTCTTATTTCAGGTATTGCCTTGGGCTTGTGCAATCTCTGTTTCTCTTGGCTGTCAAAAGGGCAGAGTGAATGCAGTAGTTCCTGAATTTATTACTGCAAGGAGCAATTCATTTACACTGAAAGGTTACTGATTGCAGCAAGCCTTGAAACCCATAATTCTTGGGGTTTGGGGCTTTTTTTTAGTGAACAAAGTCAATCATTTCTCCATTACCATCTGTTCATCCTCAGACTTCCTTCCTTCCAATCCCAGTGTATGTCATTGAGATCTCAGCAACATTTTGGTATCTTCCAGTCTGTGTCCCCCATCTCTCTCGTCAACCTAGCTATGTTTTCTTCCTTGATCTTTATCAGGCTCATGGGAAAATAAATTATTTTTATAGCACAGACTATATGCTAGGTGTCTTTAGCTTTCTTTTCATACATGCCATAAACTTGCTTCTGACCCTTTTCTATGGGAAATCCCGAGATCCTTTATGTTTCCTGCTATGCCTGTTCAGCTGAACAGTACTGACTTCAAAAGGAGGCTGAGGGGGAACTTTCTCACTCTCTACAATGACCTGAAAGGACGTTGTACCCTGATGGCTGTTGGCCTCTTCTTCCATGTAACAAGTCATTGAAAAAGAGGAAATGGCCTAATGTTGCATGAGGGAGGGTTTAGATTGCATATTAGGAAAAACATCTTCACTGAAAAGGTGGTCAAGCATTGGAACAGGCTGCTTAGGGCAGAAGTGGAATCACAGTCCCTGGAAGCATTCAAAAAGCATGTGGATGTGGTGCCTGGGGATATGGTCTAGTGGTGGACATGTCAGTGTTTTGTTGATTGTTGGACTTGATGACCTCAGAATACTTTCCCAACTGTATATAGTATATAATTATATGCCATTCACAGTGTTTATGTGTTTGCCTCAGACTGGACTATTGACAGGGAAATGCAGAAACAAACTAGGAACAGGGTAAAGTTGATTACTTGAGAACAATATGCTGGTGGCAAAATAGCTACCCTTACTCACACTGTGTTGGTCAAAAAGGTAGTGGCCTGCAGCAAGCTGGGCTCCCTGTGCCACAAAGGGCACAAAATAGAGTCTTTGCCATCCCACTTTAGAGGATGAACCTTGCACTGCTGACTTCATTACACAAAAACTTTCAATGCTCACAGAACAACAGGCACAGGGTGAAATCCCAGCAATTACTCTGGTTTCATGTCATGCTGGGGATTATGAAATGTTAAAAATGGTAACACTTGGAAGAAGGGTCCCTGTTGGTGTAGCTGTGTCTATAGCATGCTGCAATCATGCCTATTCTGTTTGACATTAGGAATTAACATCACCACACTTCATTTTTAACATCCATTAAATGGACATAATAGCACAGTACTTCTCACAGGGTTGTATTGCAAGGCTTAAGTAATTATTGTGCACTTGCAAAGTGCTTTCAGACTGCAAAATGAAATCTAGAACTAAAGTGCAAAATTTTATACTCATGCAGCAGTTGCAGAGCACAATCTCAGAAAGGCTGTAAATCTGCTACCACCGTGTTTGAAGAGGGTCTGTCAGCCAAAGAAGGACATGGATGTTTAAGTATTTTTTTAGATATTAAACTGCAGGTCCACAAAAGCCATACTCATGACTCCACTGATGTCCTAAGTGAATTCTGACTGTACTAATGTGAACCCAGATCTGCGTGGCTAAGGAAATTCACTTCCCGTAACATGGTGGAAACCTGAATGGCAAATGAGGAGAATCCAGCTCTCAAATTTTCACCTCTGTCCCCTTCCAGAAGAATAGCTAATCCCCTTCTACCAAATAATAACATTAACATCTTACAACTGCATTGCATTTTTTTGTGGCTGCTTGGTGAGAAATACTTGTTTAGCTGAGGACTTGCTAAGGACAGGACATTCCTATTTCTGCCATGTAATACCATGCATCAGACTGTAAGTGATTGGTAGTGCTGGTCCATGTGTTATATTTCTGTACATGTTTTGAATCACATTGAATAGACTCTGCTGGGACTGATGTTCTCCGGCCACTTTAGCCTTTGGGACTCAAAAATTGGTCAAAAAGAGATTGCAATAAGGATCTTGCAAGAACCCTTTCTGGATCCTGGAGAGGGAAGTGGTGGAATCACTGTCCCTGGAAATGTTCAAAGAACATGTAGGTGTGGTGCTTAAAGACAGAGTTTAGTGGTAGACCTGCCAGTGCTAGGTCAGTGGTTGAACACAATGATCATAGTGGTCTTTTCCAGCCCTAATGATTCTATAAATCTCTGGATTTCCCAGCCATAGAAGAAACAAGCAGGAGAGATGATTTCCCTCCTCTGCAATAATCTTAATGCTGGTTTTGCACCTGACATCTCCCTTCTTGACTGCAGTGCCAGTAATGCAGGCTGCCATGGCCATGAAAGTAAAGAGGATTGAAAGGGTTAAGGAAAGTGAAAGTGGATTTCTGCTTTTACTATCACATATCATATGAATTGTCAGCAAGATAGTAGCTGATTACACAGAAGGCCCGGAGGGCTGAGTTTTAAACTTAAAATGTATTTTCAACTACAATTCACATCTTCCTCACAATGTCAAATGTCTCTTGCCATGTGAGCTCTCAGAATACTGCAGTGGGCACAGGACATACTGTTTCTTTTGCAACTGTTTAAAATCCTGGTATGTGTATTGTGAAGCAATACATAAAAATTATTTTTAACAGGTCTGCCAACCAAAACGTCCCTTGGTATAAGGCAGCTGTGACATGAAGCTGTCAATGGAGCCATTTGAGTTACTGGACAGAATCTGGACCATTATCTAATTAATATTTAAAGACAGATTCAACGAGCCACAACTAGTTAAATTTGCTTTTGTAATTTGCAGATAAAGACTTAATTTTTCATTTGCTTCTTGCATCAGGCCCAGCTCTGACACTGCTGGACTTCTCAGCTGGTGCTGTATGTGTCCTCCAGACCTTCTTTAGGTTCCTGTCTCTTATTCCTATAGACTGGAGTCTTTTGGTAGTCAATTATAAAGAGAGTTATGGGTGTTCCCATGTGAAATACTGTCCTGGTACATTCTCAGCCCAGTAGAATTGCATATGAGTGGTTTTGGTTTAATGCAACTCTTACTCACCCCTGTTTTGCACAGAAGTAGTATGATGTCATGTAGTGATTTGAATCCTTTTGATCTAAAACTTGCTGTTTCCTTTCCTTGGTCATCAATGTGTCCATATTCCTATCAGGTTTGCCAGAATACAGGGATGAAGGGACATCAGAGACTGTGTGATGAAACAGAGGAGTTGTCAGCTGTTAGCATGGAGTTTATCAGTTCAGTGAAGTCTAGTTCTGAATGTTGATAATTTCTTCAGTCCAGTCAAACATTGACAACATGATCTCTTCAATACACAATAAATTCAATACATTTTTTAGTGGATGCAGCCCAGGACACACCTGGCTTTCTGAGCTGGGAGTCAGACATGGGCTCATGTCCCACCTCTCACCAACAGCACCCCCAAGTCCTTCAGGGCAGAGCTGCTCTCAATCTGTTCATCCCCAGCTTGGGTTGGCACCAGGGGCTGCCCCAATCCAGGTGCAGAACCAGCATATGATCTTTTTAACCCACATGACATTCCTATGGGCCAATTTTCAAACTTATCCAGGTCCCTCTGGATAGCATTCCATCCCTCAGGAGTGTCAACAGCACCACTCAGCTTGGTGTCATCTGCAAAGTTTCTGAGGGTGCACTTGATCGTTTCATCTGTGTCATTGATGAAGATATTAAATAACACTGGGTCTAGTACAGGACCTGAGGGACACAAGTTGTCACTTAATGTCCACCGGGACTCTGAGCCATTGACCACTACTCTCTGGTTTATGTTAGGTTTATGCTATACTATGCTATGCAATGCTATGTCATGTCATGTCATATGTTGTGTTTTATGTTATATTACTTTATATTGCATTACACTATGTTGTGTTGTATTATTGTGCTATTGCAACAGTGTCATTAGTTGTAAACTAGATTTTTAACTAAGAAAAATCAGTACTTCTGTTTGATGGAAATGGTAGCTCAGCTTTATGTTCTGTCAAGCTCTGAGAAATGTTATTTGGAACTGTACCCTATGCTTGTGCAGCACAGAAATTGTAATGATTTCAAGTATAACTTTTCCTCAAGTTATCACAAAACCATCACTGAACATTTGCACACATCTCACCCAAGGACTGTAGGAATAAGGAGTACACCTGCTTGTCAAATAGCTAATAGTTACACAAAGTTAAAAGGATGTTTTGAATCCCTAGGCTGTGACTCCATGAAGCAATGGCTTCTCTGGCACTATGTCTTAGATATTTAGAAAGATATTCTTTACTCAGAGGCACCATTATTGGTTGCCCAGAAAAGCTGTGAATATTCTGTCCCTGGAAGGATTCAAGGCCAGGTTGAATGTGATCTGAGAAACCTGGTCTCAGAGTGGGTGGCATCCCTAGCCACTGCAGGGGAATTAGAACTAGAGGATCTTTAAGGTCCCTTCAACCCACATCATTCTATGATGCTATGACACAAATTAAATTATTATCTAGGTTTCAGAGATATGATGAGACAACCTGCTTGTGTTGCTTGAAAAATTGATTTTACAGACTTCTTTTTAATTCTAGTAAGTATTCAGAGATCTTAAAGTCATATATGTATCTTTTTTTCTGCCTACTCTAGCCCAAAACTGGGACTTCCCCGCTACCCCCATCAGTGAGGCCTAAGAGGTCATGAATTTTCATATCTGTGTTTTGCTGGGGTGATTGTGTCTTGTCCACTGAATTCTGTCTAGATGGAGCTGTAAGATCAACACATTACTGCTGATTCCGTTATTCTTCTGTAATTCATTCAAAATTCCTTGAAAACTTATATGGAAGTCAACTTTTTTACCTGCTTACTATTTTCAGCTGGGAGTACCATCTAATTTCAGTTCCCCATCCAACATCCTTAGGCATAATCACTTCTTATGTGTCGAAAATAATGGTCTGACACCATGTTAAATTTATTGATTTTATTAACGGTTGTCAAGGGACTGGATCCCGAAATAGCTCAGGAACCTACGGCAAAGTAGAGCACAGCACACATGTGATGCTGGGTACTCCTCCCCTTGGGTGATGTGAAGGGTAGAAGGACTCTGGGCTAGGCCCAGGGCAGATTTTATACCCAGTCCATGTCCCTGATTGGTGTGATTTTGAATTCAGTTCTTGATTGGCTCGTTTTCGAGGGTGTTGATTGGCTTGTTTTGATGGCTCATTCTGGGCCAGTCATTCATCTAGGGACCCTCCAGATTGGTCCATTGTCTAAACCAATCAGCTTTCATGATGTCATCAATCTCCTGGGTCAAGCGTGAATAAAAGTTTCCAGAACCTGGAAGAGCACCCGCACGCCACCAGATGGATACAACCATGTACTACACTCGTAACATACGAACAGCCGCAATGTACATACATCTATAACAGTACATAAATGTCCACCTACTGATTCTATTTTGTAACATACATTTTCAACAGCAACGGTGAACATCCCCCTATTAACACAGACAATCAGTAACAACACAGTGGTAATGTCACTCACTAACTCCACCCACAAAAACGGATGTACTTACAGTATTATGTCTTCGATATTTATCCTGAGAATCTTTTGGCGATTTTTTGGCCTATGCTCAAACTCATGTGACAGAGATAATCAGTAATAACAACACAGTGGTAATATCACAAAAACTGATGTACTTATAATATTATGTCTTTGATATTTATCCTGAGAATCTTTGGGGGATTTTTTGGCCTATGCTCAAATTCATGTGACAGAAAGGAGAAAATTAGAGAGTTATGATTTGAGCTCCAGAGTAAATCAGATTGTGGGCATTAGAACAAAAAAGATTTTGAAATGAAGACCAAAAGAAAATTTGTTTGGTGGTATTATACTAGTTAATGTAAGATGCACTGAAGTGGCAATATGGTTTCTGTTAATTTTTTTTTGCCAAACTAACTGGATGCCTTTAGAAGTTTTAGTCAAACTTATTCTTAGGAGAGTCCTTATTTATAATGATGTATATACAGATACAGATTGTTACCGATAGATAAAAATTGTCTGCCTTCAGTGAAACATTTTATATGCTGCTACAAAGGAATTTCTTTGTTAAACTGACAAAATGGGGATTAGTTAAAAAATATGACATGAACATGGAGCTGAAAGTAAAGAGGTCCAATGTTTGTGCTCAAAGGAGAAGCATCAGACAGGAGGGCAATGACAATTTACTTCCTTATGGCACTAATATTCAGTTCAATCTTCATCGATACTGACTTTCTATTAGTTACCTTGGCAGTTTGGTCATTTCCAAACTAATGGAAATGAACTAATGAACTAATGGAAATTTGCAAGTGCTTAAAATTAGGAGCACCACTGAAAGCTTCAAATACAAGGGGAGTGATGAATCTTGATAATAATATGAACTACGCTGAAAGTAGAAAGTGCCTTTAATTAAGGGACTAACAACATAATAATTTTTTTAAACTATTTTTTCCTAAAATATCTGAAAATATTTGTCATCGGATGACTTAAAGCCGTCAGAAAATTAATTTTTCTTCAAAAGCACTAGAGAAAATGAAGAAAGAAATCACAAGTTTGAGTCTGTGCTGAGTAGTGTTGATAATTAATACATTTTCATAAATTATGTGTCTTTTATGGAAATTTATTAAGCTTTAAATTTCTTTCTTACATCTCTGCTTAGAGGTGGATAGTTTGAAAAGCTGAAGTTCGGGTTAATATTTTTTTTTAACTTTTGCAACAGCCCACCCTGCTTATAGTTACACTATCCAGAAGAAATCTTCTTTTGGTTACAAATTGCTCCAGCAGTAGCACCAACTCTCCTACTCTGCATCAGCCAGAAAAAGATCATTGATAATTTAAAGTCATCATTATAATTTTGTACCTCGGCCCCTCTAATTTGATACCCAATTTTGTCTCTTCTTGACAGAACACCATCATCTTGCTGACAATTTTTAAATTAAGAAAACCACCTAGGAGAACCTAGCTGCCTCCTACAGTGCTCTCTGAGTCTCTCCTCAAGTTTATGCACTCTTTTGTCCTTGAGCATGTTTTTGTAAATGTTTAAACCATTTGCATGTCATTGTAGTTGATTTACCCTTTTCTTGGTAGTTAATTTCTTTCCTGAATCTGGTTCTGCATTATCTTGTTTCATTTTTCAGTGCTAAAAACACATTGAAAAATATGCCTGAAAATGTAAAAACAGAGTGCAAGAAATAAAAATGTGAACATTTCCTTAACTGTTTCCTTCTGTTGAAAAATGTTTCTATATTTTCATGTATCTGTGTTTTGATTTCTTGGTTTTAAATACTCCTGTACCAATCAGAAATATTATCGGACAGTCTAGTCATCAGTAAGTCATTTGTCATTTACCTGGACTATTTACACAAAAACGTTCTGTTGGAAAATGATGATTTTCAGTGATGAAGGTCTGCAAATGCATCTGTTTTTATCGCGTTTGCTTTTCCCCTCGGAGCTCCGGTCTGGCTAGCTCAGGACACCGGGGGAATGCAGTATGATATGAACAAAGGCAAAAGACAAAAGGCACTCTTCTCCTCGGGACCATGGTCCAGTAGCTTTTAATAGAACCAATTCCAGGAGAAAAAGAGCTCAGGGAAAGGCTCCCACCAGGTTTTATACGCCCAGGACAGAAGGGGAGGGAGAGGGACCACAGCTAATGGGACACAGCTGACATAAAGTACTGGGGAGAGGGATATGAGGGACAAACCATCCCCACGTAGGAAAGGAGGTGATACAGAACATACTATACACAGTGCAGATAAAACCACACCCTGTGCAGAATATAAACCCAACACATTAGTGCAATGCAACATATTTTGATGAAATTTTGACCCTCATGGGACAGATTTCACAGAAAACAACATGAATTTAGTCTTCTGGGGCAACCCTCATGCCTAGTTAAGAAATACTGGCCGTTATCAGTTCTTTCTTACATTGTCATTTTGGATCCTTGAATCTTATAAAGGCAGAGGTTTTGTCCTTTTTATGGAGGACCTTAAAGTTCTGTCTTCTTGTCATGGCCTCCTGTAACACTTTTCTGCAGTATATGAAACTGATTCAAGAAAACTGTTTTAAGGCATTTTAGGGATCCAGCTAGAGTTAGTGATTGCTGGAGGCCTCAGACACCAGGTCAATCTGCAGGATTTGGTGCCCTGGAACAATAAGCCCTTGCGGCTATCTGGCTGAGAAACAAAAACCTCCAAGTTGAGAGAAAATACTGGCTTTGAACCACTGCTCTGTGGAATTTTTGAAAAGAAACTTTCAAATTTCGTTTTTTGTCAAGGCAAACCTTTTAAAAATATTTTGGTCACATACACTCTGTCAAATAATCTGCCTCAAATTATCAAGAGTTTATCCAGCCTGACAGCAGAGGTTCACCAACCACAGCAACACACAACTTAATACAAAATTATTTACTAATTTGCTAGCTTTATCTGCACTATACCACTGTGCACAAAACTGATACTCTTAAGTAATGTCCTATAAATGGTTATGCAAGTCTGATTCATCTTCATGCTAATACACTAATTAGAAGCATTTTTTGGGCCAGGGAGCTTTAGCTGAGATGACTTAAATAGGAGATGTGGGTCTAATGACCTTATGCTACAACATGGGTTACTTCAGTCACATCACCACTTTTAATTCTTCTTTAAAACCAGGGCCTCTAATAATGGGGGCTGGAACAGAGCAACAGACAATACGACCAATATGGTTAATCATGTGTTCTCCATTTATTAGCTCGAAATGGCTGATTATATAGGAATTTGGATAGTTTACAATTACAGGTGCTTTCTAATTGGTATACAGAGTGAGAAAGAATGCAAACAATTTTAAACTTCAGGCAGCTACCGTGATTACAACAAAACTATTCCATCTAAAACCTAAACACGCCTTAATTAGAATTTCATGCTGTGCCGCAGGCTTTATAACTTCAACACAGGCCTGAATCTGAGGCCTACCTGGATAGCTCAAAACTCATTCTATTACACAATCATGTCCCAAATCCCTAAGACACTCTACACTTCTTGATCCTCATTGCATCTTTTTGATGTTATGGAGCATGGGGCTCTTTCAAAACCTTGTGGCATATTGTGTGCCTGCCCCTGACATGGCTTTCATTGCCACTTCCCTCTGCACATTGCTTTGTAAGCATAAACCAGGTGTTTCACAGAATATTTTCTCTGTGAATGTGGGAGGCCTCTAGCTCTTTTCCTTGTCGATAGGCATTTGAATGCAGAATTGCGCCTATCTGCATTTAGCTTTGTGTCTCATATATTTCAATACACTTATTCAATTTCTGAGTTACTTTAATTCTATCTCAAGAATCTGTGTGGAATGAAGAGGAGGGAGACCACCTGGATACAGCATTCTTCAGCTGCAAAAATTGTAAACTCCCAGGTAATCCTGAAATTGTGTGGGATTTACTGCTCCAGCTGGATACCTACAAATATATGGAGCCTGATGGGATCCATCTATAAATCCTCAAAGAGCTAGCTACTGGCATAACAAAACCCCTCTCGATGATTTTTGGGCAGTCTTGGGAGTCTGGAGAAGCTGGAGAATGTTGTCCCAGTTTTCAAGAAGGTCAACCCTGGAAAAAACTACAGGCCTGTCAGTCCCACATCAGTGCCTGGTAAAGTTACGGAGAATGTAAAATACCTGAAAAATACCTGAAAGACAACACATTCATCAGTCACAGCCAGCATGGGAACTCCTGATCATC
Source organism: Erpornis zantholeuca (assembly GCA_013400515.1). Lineage (NCBI taxonomy): Eukaryota > Metazoa > Chordata > Aves > Passeriformes > Timaliidae > Erpornis > Erpornis zantholeuca. The sequence goes on from VZTN01036663.1 coordinate 30,632, forward strand.
AAACCTGATTTCCTTTTATGGAAAAGCAACCACCTAGTTGATTAAGGGAAGCCAGTTGGTATAATCTTTTTGTACTTCAGTAAAGCTTTCAATACTCCTCTTACAGTATCTTCTGTACGAAATGTCCAGCAAACAGCTGAATAAACACATCGTATGATGGGTAAGCAACTGGCTCACAGGTTGGGCACAAATACTTATAGTGGATGGGGTGACATCAGACTGGTGACCTGTTACTAATGGTGTTTCACAGGGCTCCATCTCTGGGCCTGTGCTTCTCAACATCTTCATAAATGACTTGGACACAGGACACAGGACTGGAAGCTTGCAGATGATATAAAATTAGGAGGAGCTGTTGACTCCCTTGAAGGCAGGGAAGTCCTAGAGACAGACCTTGACAAATTAGAGGACCAGGCAAGGAGATGAAGTTCAACAAGCGAAAGTGCCAAATTCTGCACCCGGGATGGGGCAACCCTGGATGTATGGACAGACTGGGGAATGAGATGCTGGAAGGCAGTGCTGTGGAAAGGAAGCTGGGGGTCCTGGCAAGTTGACACGAGTCAGCAGTGTCCTGGCAGCCAGGAGGGCCAAGCGTGTCCTGGGGTGCATCAGGAACAGCATTGCCAGCCAGGCAAGGGAGGGGATTGTCCTGCTCTACTCAGAGCTGGGGTGGCCTCACCTTGAGTACTGGGGGCAGTTTTGGGTGGCATAATATAAGAAAGATATTCAGCTTTTAGAGAGTATCCAAAGGAGGCCCATGAGGATGATCAAGGTTCTGGAGGGGAAGCCATATGAAGAGTGGCTTATCTCACTTGGTCTTTTCAGCCTGGACTGAGGGGAGACCTCATTCCAGTCTAGAACCTCCTCATGAGGCAAAGATGAGGGGCAGACACTGATCTCTTCTCTCCAGTGCCCAGTGCCAGAACTCAAGTAAATGGCTTGAAATTGAGTCAGGAGAGGTTTAGGTTGGATATCAGGAAAATGTTTTTGACCTACAGGATGGTTGGGCAATGGAAGAGGCTCCCCAGGGAAGTGGTCACAGCACCAAGCCTGAGAGAGCTCAAGAACTGTTTGGACAATGCTCTGAGGCCCACAGTGTGATTCTTGGGGTGTCCTGTGCAGGCCCAGGAACTGGACTTCCAACTCAGTATATTCTGTGCTTCTGTGATTCTGGGCTTCCTGGAGAATGTGAGGCATCTAACTCAAAGGCAATAAAGCCTAAAGCAGTTATGATGCACTGAAGCATCAGGAATGATCTGTGAAGACAAATGTATTCAACACTGTCTTTTTCCATATTAGTATGTAAACTTTCTGCCAGACAACATTAACAGTTCTACATCAGTGCTCTCTAGATGCTTCATTTAAAATAAATACAATACTTGTACTGAGCCCGCAGCTAATGCCACATTCATCTCCAGGTTTAAGGACCTTAAGCTATTTTTACAGATGTCTTTCCCTAATATGCAAGTGCTCAGGGATCTTAAGAAATATAAAAGCAAAAAGACTGTTTTGTGGGACAAGTGCCAAAAATGTAGTAAATTTGCATAATCATCAGAATAATCATAAAAAATTAAAGAAGAAAGCCCAAATAATATATGAAGGTCATGGTGAGATGTTAATCATGTAGTTTGGCTTTAAAGGCTTGAAATTAAATGCGTACTATTTATGATTTGGCAAGAACTCAGAACCCTACATCTGATCTTCTGTAATTCAAATACCTTGTGAGTGTGAAGTGTTCTCACTGGTCTGGGATTGACATCCTGAGACTGCTGTCCATCTCTAAAATGCACTAGAAATAATTGTCCTCCCTTCTGAAGGCAGTCTTGAATGATCAGCACAACCTGGATATTTGATTTTAATAGTCTAGAATGTTGCTAGGACAGGTTCATCTAGAGTCACACAGCCACAAAATCTGGAGAGGACCTCTGAACATTATGTGTTCAAACCACCATGCATGACAGTACCAGATTAGGTCTGTCCCCAGTTGTTTTTAAAATTTCTGCATCTTGATAACTGCTGTCTTTTGTGAGGCTTCAGGCTGATTGAGGGAATAGATCACATGTTTTCTCCCCATCCCTAGCAGTTAAACACTGAATTATTTATTTTAGGTTAGCAGGTAAAATTCCTTAGTCTCTGTAAATGCATCAATTAATGTAAAATTGGATCGGCTTTGTGATAAAAGAGCAAGATTTGACAATGAACTGGCACAATGCAACAGGCACCACTTCACCCTGCAGGAAGGAAAAATGTCTTGCTGGGTTTTCTCATCTGAGCTAGAACATGACTCAGACTTGACCTGTCATAACCCTAAGTCGAATGGCAAAACATGGCAGTTGTGAGCTGAGCTTGTCCAAAGCAATAGGGAACTGGAGCAGCTGCCCAGCTCCCCTTGTGGCGAAGAGATAGGATGGGAGGTTGCACTGCCAAAAAACCTGGTCACAGACCCCAGAATGACTCTCTGCCTGACTAAGTACCAGTACATGGCTGAGTTGGTCTGACCAAAGTGTGAGCACAGTGAGCTCCCACGTGCCTGCAGAGAGGCAGCTCAGGCAGTCACAGTGTGCCCTTTCCCCAGCCTCTGCAGTTACTGCTTGTGACTCTCTGCTGACCTCTTTTTAGGTTTCCTCATTCCTCTACCCAAGTGAGGATGGGGGAGAGTATTGCAATGCCAGTTCTCACCGAAGCACGCACAGAACAAGGCCATTCTTGCATTCAGGTTTTATTGTATGTTAAGGATCAGCTTTTATTTTATGTCAGTTTCTCTACCATTATGTTTACACCCAAATTCAAGTGAAAGCCTTAATGCTTGTTTCCCTGTCCTCAAAGTGATTTTGTAGGAATTTTCTGAGTTGCAATTGATTTTATTGAGACATTCTCTTAATTATGACCTTGTAACATCATCATTCAAGCCATAGTTCTATAATTCATTTTTATAGCTTACTGCTCTGTGTGGCTGTAAAACACTGGCAATCTACAGACTCTGTTACTAATAAGAATACTGAATAGGTATGGAACAAGAACTAAGCCATGGGAGGTGTCATTAAGAAAGTCCATCTTTCATGTCTCCTTACAAATTAGACTCAAAATATGAAATGTAAGTCAAATTTTAACTTAAACAGCATGAGGTCCCTCGGTTTCATTTAGCATCTGCTTAAAACGACCCAAAATATCACACAACATTAAGTTTTGGACAAGTTAATTAATATTGTAGCATGAACTACAGAAAAACTATTTTATTCAACAGATATGTGATAATGTAAAAAGAAAAAATCAGTGATTTTATAGCCCCCACCTTTCAAAAATGTTTGCATTGTCTCTAATTCTACATTCTTATTTCCTGTTTTCCTGCCAGAGTACCTGTTTTCTTCAAACTTTAGTTAAAGTTACTGATCTATAACTTTCTACTTCAATCAAAGTCAAGTTTTGCAGCCTGTGTTTTAGACTTCCTTTGGAAATCCTCTGCTAGTTTACTGGCATTCATTAAAAACAGTGATATATGATTCGGAGAGATCCTTGCACATTTCAGCTAGGATTCTATGATTTTAGCTATCCAGTCTGTTTATTGTAAGTGTGTGGTTTTAGTCACTGTTGTCTTTTAAGTTTCTTCCCTCAAATTGAAGTGACTATTTTGTCACTTGTTCTTTGCTCTGTTTCAGGCATTGAAAGAAATTTCCACTGTCACATTTCTTCCTTTTTGACTCTTTTGTTAGAATTATGTCATCTTTAATATTCCATAGTGAAATTTATCCTCTGATCAATAAAGAGCAAAACATTGCACAAAGAATTACTAAGCAGAACTGCAGTAAGACGGCAAGAGCTATTGCACATGGGGGTCTTTTCATCCCATTTCTTCATCATCTGTGTTTGTAATTTTCAAATAACATGAGATTTTAGAAAAATTTAGAAGGGGCTATGGATATCATTTAGATGCCCTGACTTTTATTTAACTACATTTGCTAATCATTGAGACAGATTGTGGCATGCAATAGCTTCCAGTTTGGAGATCCTGAACACTTGATTTAACAGGACAAGTTTTCATGGGAGAAGGAGGAAGGAGGAGGATATCCACATCACGGAAGTTAGTTTTGCAACTGGTAGCCTCTTGAAAGATATAAAATGTGAACAAGGGCTTGGGCTTTTACCACAGAGAGTGGATACCCCAGCTTAAGAGCAGGTATAAATACAAGACACTGAAAGTGAGCCAAGGGAAAAAAGCTAACTCATTCTCCTTAGCTGTATTGATCATTCAGGATTAATGGGACTAAATAAACTTAAGTATGCCAGTCATTAAGACAGGCAGGTAGACTGGGAGAGTGATGAGTACTAGTATTTTTAAGTTACTTTTAAAGCCTAAATGTACATATTAAAATGTGCATATTATGATTATTATCATAGCAATCATGCAAATACATTCTGTGAGAACTGAGAAGCATATCTATCATGCCACAATTACTACAAAAAGCATTATGCCTCTCTGCGTATTTTTAATTTCTCCTTGAGATATTTCTACATCTTTTGTTATTGTTTAGATGATAAGTAAATTAAAACATGCTTGTAACTTCTCTTATGTTTTTAAACAACATATAATTGCATAATTATGCTTTCAACTACTGTTACCAACCTGTTTGTACAGGTCATTATCACTCTAAATTCTGCATAAATTTTATGTAAAGTGTGTAACAGCTATGGTAGTATATAGTAGAGTAGTATTGAGAGCAGGAAGCATCAGGCTGACCTGAGCTGATAAAACTTTGAGGAGTTGTAAGGAGGAAGTGTCCAAACTGCTAAGCACCAGTCCACATGCATGCAAACCTCACATTGACCCAATAAATAACCTGGTTTACTTTTAAAAGGTCTGCTAAATGTTCAGGAGCAGTCATGGGAGTCACATTACCAAAAAGTATTTTAAGAGACAGTATCAGCCTTTCTGTGTTGTGGTTACTGCAAGAGCTTTGTGGCACGGCTTTGCATTGAGAGAAATCCGTGTTGGAAAACAAGGCAGTGCTGCTTGCTTTGTTTTCAGTACACTGATCCTGGCAGGAGGAACCTCACAAACAGCATGTGTTTTTCAAAACACCTGTTTGATTTATAGGAAATTCTTCTTTTTTCTTCAGTTTTTGAGATATTTTAGAAAGCTCAAGGCAAACCCCTCAAATCTTTCAGTGCTTGTTATTATTACCTAAAATAAGCACTATCAGAAAACAAATGTACCAAAACATTTATTCAGTACATCGAATCAATGTACCAAAACACTGACCTCTGTACCAAATCAATGTACCAAAATCTGACAAAAATACCTTATAAAAATGTTTGTCGGGATCACTAAAACACTAAACGTTTTTCAATTTGTACTCTGTGTGTCATCTTGTGTCATTTTCACACCCCACTTTTTTTTTTTTTTGGCTGACATAGATCAAGAATGCAAAAAAAGACATAAAAATGTAAAAAAATAATTGGGCTATTCTTTAAATTTTGTGTTGTATCCAACGCATGCCTTTATCCACTTCTGTTAACTGTCTATCACGTTCCACTGTGGGGAACTGAAAGGAGTTCTTTTATAAAATAGATGATCCAGAACAAAATTAAGCCAACCAAGACAACCTTGCATCTGATAACCATTTATTGGTAATAAAAGAACAAAATAAAAGAGTCCTATTAGTCCTACTAAAGAGGGCTAGAAAAGACAGAGGAGGAAGGAAAATGGAAAAGGAATTGGGGNTTTTAAAGCCATTCTAAATTCTGGTTTGGTTTTGGGTGGGGGGGGGGGGGGGGGGGGGGGGGGGAACAGACAGAGGAAGAAAGAGGAAACAGAAAAAGCGGACATTACCACCAGAATGTCGGGGAGTGCCATCCATGTCCAAGTGGCAGGGGAGCTGCCTGCCGGGCAGCCTGCACAGCTCTCGGAGAGGCACAGCTCCACAGGCACAGCTCTCGCTGCAACAGGCGGCCCGGACACAAGGTGAGGGGGTGGGCGCTCTGGCAGGAGGTGCAGAACCCTGGACAGGGTCACAGTGGGAACCATCGTGGCAGGCTGGATAGGAGGTGGGCAGGGTTGGACACAGGTAGCTCAGGCAGGGATGCAGGGTCAAAGAGGCAGTGTGGTGGTCAGGGACACAGAGAGGTAGGCATGAGGGCGAGCAAGCACCAGTGAGGGCAGGAGAGCCAAAAGGCAGGCTGGGGCCAGGGCAAAAAGGAAAAGAAGTGAGCTAAGGCTAGCTCAAAGGAGCAGTGAGCCCCAAAAGACCTGACGCAGTTAGTTTTATACCCCATGGCCTCTTCCAAAGTCTGCCTACTGACAGGAGACCATTGGCCCAGTCCGACCTCCCGCTGCAGTGCATTGGTGGGGACCTTTTGCCATCTGATTGGAGAACCTCTTTGGAGAGACAAGGCTTTCCTCCATCTTCTAGCTGCCTCCTGTAAGTGGCATGTGTGCACTCTCTCCCCCTCGTGCCTCTGACAGCCAGTGTTGAGACAAATCAAAACTAAATTGGGTCCCCACACTGTCTTTGATAATAAAATTGGTTATCTTCCTACAGACATCCTTTAGCCAAATCCCTCCTTGAAGAGCACATTATGAGTGAGATACTTCCCCAACATTTTACCAAGATATCTGTGAGAAAATGCTGGTCACAATTAGAAATTTGAAAAGATTCATTATGAAAAACTTGACAGTCAGAGACCACTGTTAACAATCCACTAGACACAAAGGCACAGCGCTGGGTGTCTGACCAAGGTACACTCTAAGGTCAGAGGCACGCCTCTTATTGGTGTTGATGCATTTTATATCCGCAGGCAGGCGAAGCCCCTCCCTGGACCCCACCTCTTTGTCATGTCATGGTTGGTGCCTATGGTCTTGTGGTTGGCTTGTTGGTTATCCAATGACATTTCTTGTTTTATCCCCTTACACTAACAAGGTCTGCCCCTGCACCCTCCAGTATTACATTAACATTTCCTAGAACATTCTATTACCAATTTATTACATACAACAAGAATTTATGACCATGATGAACTCAGAACAACATAACCATCTACATGAACAGACAACCATTAACATACAACAAAGATCCTTTTAATAACCCACCAATTTACATATAATAGTAAGCTCATCCTTTCAAAAAATGAGTATGAATGCCACCCTTCACACAAAGAGCATTATGACAATATCTTAAAACTGAGGTGTTTAAAAAAGAGTTAGCGCAATCAAGTATTTCTTAATCTAGTTTCAAAACAAAACCCAGAGCCCTAAGGCTCTGAAGGGTGTATCACTGTATTTCCTCTGCCCAACTTTGCAATATTACACAGTCAGCAGGAAAATCATTTGATGCAGCTATGTGATCCATGCTGGATTAGTTTTTGTCTTTTAATTTTAATATTATCAGAAGATATTAATAGAATTTTAACAGCTTCTTTAATATGAGGGGGGGAAAAAGGGTAGTGGCATAAATCTAAATATTCAAACTGAAAAGGATATGCCGTCTCCCCAAATGAAATTAATCTTGTTTTGAATTTAAGCTGAGGCAGCAACAAAGCAAATAAAGTCCTTTTGTATGTTTTGAGTCTATTAATATATCCAGCTAATAGCTAGTGAGTTGTGTTTGGCCAGTTTTTTTCCTATAGAGGCACATGTTTAAACACACATAATTTAAAACAGGAAGATACAAGATTTACATGATATTTTTCTGTATGTACCATAGTGCAATGACCCATACAGAAAATGACGTACCTACTGAGGTAGTTACAGTACTACTGTTAAAAGATTTATCCTTTTTTGATGAAATTATAAACAAATGCTCATGTAAGCACTGTGAGAAGCATGGTCTCCCTAATAGAGAATTTATGTTCAATAATCAGGAAGACCAATTATTTGTCCCACAAGAAACCACAAATTTAATTTATGTCAATAAATATATCTCAGTCAGGAAGAATGGGAGGAGATAAGAAAAAGAAAAATAAGCCAATTTTTGTTCTTTCTGCTGCAGTACAATTCTTCCATGCACTGAAAACTTCTGGCAGGCCAAAAGCATTCAAGTCCAAAACAGTAACCAGTCTACAGCATTGGAGAGATTTTAATCAAGTCTGATGTGTTTTGTAGAGAAAAGTAATCTGGTGAAGGAAAAGAAATGTGTATTATCAGGGCAGCTAAGATTGCCCAAGAATGCAGTTGAGGGGTTTTAGGAACCCTTCAGTCATCAGTACTCTCATCCGATGAATTATAGAGAGAAGCTTAGGTCATTCGGACAAGGTTGAGTTCGTTTCCTCCACAATTTTTGCTCAGGAGTGATGATTTTGGAGGATACCACTAGTGGAAGTTCACTTAAGATTAATAAGCATGAACCAAGAGTAGCACTCATGCCATGATCAGTGTTGGTTGCTTCAGTAACACAAGAGCAGAGGTACATTCCAGAGAAATGGGGAACCCACCAGGCTTCTGAATTGACAGTCATGCAAGTCAGTTTGGCCAATGCTGGGCAGTGAGGAGGAGCCTCACCCACCCAACAGTTTGGCTTCAAATCCTTTGGAGAACCTAAATACTGAATAGGGGACCTTTATTAACAAGTTTTTCTAAAGCAGACATACTTTGGAAAGTAGGGGTGGACCATACATATACCTTATTATATGGTTTTAAATTTTTCATGTTACTGTTAGAATAAAGTTTAGCATTGTTTTTATTGGACTTTGTATGCAAAGAAGATGAAGACAAAATCACACCCACTTTTTGATTTATATGGTAATATAATTCTTGTCAGAGTTACAAATAAGTTAACAATAGAAAATTATGATTTGGAAAGGAGTGGCTTGTGTCTGTTTTGATGACACAAGGCGACATCAATACAGAGATAATTATAGTCATTCTTTCATTTGATCTGTCTAGAAACTACCATACTTTAATCAGACTTTATTCCATGTGTTCTCCTGTGGTAGGAAGTGTAAATCCTTCTATTCAGTTATTTTTAGACTGTTGGAAGTTTTCGGTTTTCTTACTGGTTCAACTGACAGGTCTATTTTTAGGCCATTCTGAAGATGCCAAGTACAAATGACAGAGATATCCCAACAAGTGGTGTGTCAAGTGTGAACACTTCACTGCAGAGTTCTGAAGGGCATTTGGATCCAGGAAAACTAAGTGCCAAGCAAACACTGAGCATCCTGGGATCTCTGGGAGACTTCTCATGCTCAGTAGGCTCTGAAGTGCTTTCCAATGCAGCTCCAAACTTTTTATATGCTCTATTGAATGGAGGAGGACTTCTGTCAGATTTCAAACAGCTCTCAGTGTTTTACCCTCAGCTTGTAGGCTTTGATTGATAAACTTAAGCATATAAAATAAACAGCAAATTAGATCAAATATGTCATTCCAATGCACTCACAGTCACTCAACTGTGCATTTCTGATGGCTTTGCATGCTGGTAAATTGTCATTTAGTTGCTGTAGTTTACAAGTAACTCAGCCAAAGACACCTTCACACTGAAGGCTGTCAGTTTCTACATTGGTCTCTAAAAACTGCATTACAGTCTATAAAATATTTTTGGAAAGCAACAGAGGATCAAATTTGGCTTTCACAAATAATGATAGAAAAACCATGCCGAGGGCCCCTGTGAGATACTGACAAAATTACAAAGATTACTCCTGTCAGTAAGATAATAATCTATAATGAAAATTCAGCTCACTGCAGAACTACAAAGGATATAATTTTGCAGGCTCAGTCAGATGCTTTCTGTTAAAAAAGAGTTAACAGGCATTTGTGCTAATGTTACTTTATGCGTTACAAAGGGCATAGATTTTAATCTGAGACTACATGATACATTTTAAGGTCCCTTTAAGATCTTACAGATACAAGGAGTGGTTTAAGGAAGGAGTGGTTTAAGGAAGGTTTAATATAAATGAGCAGTTGTCTTGGTATTTTTCCAGAATAGCTTGAATGGCTCACAGCAGTATTTATTTATAAAGAGAAAATCAGTGTGCAAAGGTATTGTGTTAAATATACAAAGGCAGTTACAGAAAAGAGTATAAATTTAGATGATTGACATTGTACATTTATAAAATATTTTTATTTGCACAGTCCATTTTCTAGTTATAGAAAAATTGATCTTGTTCAGAGCACAGAAAACTTGCACAAAATACATGAGGGAGTAGGAGCATTTATTTGAGTTTTATTTTGTATCTGCAGAGCTTAGCTGAACACAATAGACTTCCATGGACTACTGTCTTGTTAATCCACCTCAGAAAACTA
>VZTN01036665.1:2936-36522 GCA_013400515.1 Erpornis zantholeuca
CACCCTACTGATACTGAATACCTATATATAATAATAGAATTATCACAGATGAAAGTAACGTATTGTTACAATCAAACTGATTGCTTTTAAGGGTGAATTATTACCATAGCTATTCATGTTTAAACAAGTATTATTGAAAGACAGTTCTCTAAAGTGCATATCGTATGTTCTTAAATTTTGTCACATTAAGCTTTCCCCTTATTTTAGAAGTCCTCTATTTCTTCTAAGTGGCTAGAGAAATGTAACTTTGTGTATTAGGCTTAGATTGACTATTTTTCCTGCCCATGGAGAAATGAGATTTTACAGGCATTTTGAGATAATCATCTCTCAGAAACTTCCCTTCTCTTAACAGTCTTAACTCATTTTTTCAAAGCCAGAGTTGAAAAATTTATTGCCAAAACATTTATTTCCATTTCCCTGTCTATAAAATAAAACTCTGGCTTTTGTTTATGTTACTTTTAACAGGTGTCTATTGCCTGTATGTAGGATGGCAAATTTAAAGTCAGGCTGTTCAATAAGCTTCCTTTGTGGCTGCTCCCGAAGACCACTGTGTGCAGTTTTCCTCATGTGCCTGCTCAGCCAGTCTGACTCCTGAAAAGGTCATTTATTGTATTTGTATGCCATTGTATTTGTTGTGTAAAGTATTAGGTATTCCTGTGATCATTTACAAGTCGTGTGCATTTATAGCCACTTAATCAACTCTCCTGCTCTTGTCCCAACAGGGCTTAAGTGGAGTGCATTTACAACCCCAGACCTCTAAAGAACATCAAGTTGTGCAGTTTTTAGTACAGCTTGCAAAGGAAACTTTTTTTTTCTTTTTTTTTTTCCATTTTTCACGGTTTTGTCTTTTCAGAATGTGCACAAGCAGTGCTTAAAGATTTTTTGGGGAGCAGGTCTGGGCACAGTTCAGCACTGGTGCTGATTAGAGCTATCTTGCAAACCTAAGGAATGAAAATGGAAACTTTATGCTCTAAGGGAAGAATCCTTGACTTCCATTGGCATGTGCTTTTAGCTCACAGCTTATGACACTTTTTATATGTTGGAAATCTACTTTGCATAATTTGAGAGGTTTTAAAAAAGTATTATACTATTCCTCTCCCTCAGGGCCCTCTACAGTTGGAACCTTAGTACTAAGGGAGCCTGTTTCTACAGGCAGATGGATATGAAAAATAATGCTAATAAAATTTGTAAAACTCTTTTTAACATTTTTATAGGAATATATTCATAATATATATATAGAATACAGGATGAATGATGCCATTTTATGCCTTAATATTGCTCAGTTAGGATGACTTGCATAGCTCCCTCATGGTTTTGCCACTGTTTATTTTATCCATTACAAACTCATGTTATGCATTTTATATAAACATAAATATTTGTATATGTGAGGGACTAGTATGCATATATATTCAAACAGAATACATATGTGTACATACACATGCACATAATTACATATAGAAAAGTACAGCTTTTGGGTTAGACATCAAGAAATCTCAGAAACTGTTGTACTGCTTTTACTATTTCATTTAATGAAGTCATATTTTCCTTTAAAGTCTTTCTTCACAACTTGAAGTCATTTGGATATGATTGTTTATGTTATGTTAGACAAGCTGGACCACTGACTGTTAAGAAACTATTAACATTTAACATCATCATGTTAAGTATGCATACTTTGCAAGTGGTCAGTTGTGGTAAGAGTTTCTGCCTCTATTTTTCAGAACTTTGCTTTATTCTTACATTCTTTCCCCTTCTTTGGAATATTCTGTTCTCTTTTTTCCCCTGTTTTTTGTTTTGTTAACTCAACACATATTTTATTTTAAAAAACAAGCAAAAAAATCAAACAAAAAAACCCCAACCCCAAAACATTTTAATTTACCATACTGTGGTACCATGTATTGTAAAACTCATGTAGGTATAGGAAGAGGAATGAAGGTGCAAATAAATACTAACATAAATAAGCAAACATAGAGAAATAATGGAAGTGGACTCCAATTAGTAGGAACAGGTACAGAAGTAAAGAAGAGATTGGCATGGAACAGCAGTGTCTCCTTCTGTACTCTTCAGAGAGTCACAACAGTGTGATTGCCTCACTTGGGGAAAGTTGCAGTAGCTGATACTTTCCTTCTTTCCACCATTTGGCCTTCAGGGTTAAGACCGAAGAGATGTTCAAGCCAATGTGTGTTCTCTGAGGAAATGAAGGGGACTTTCAGACAGCTGTTGTTTTGCTGTGATTGCCTCTTTCCTTTGTAGGATGGCTGTTTTCTGAAGGCACCTCCCTAGTTTTACCCCATAGCTGCCAAATTTTTGCACACCTTATTCATTCACCTTTTCTTTTGGACTACTTGGCCATTCACTCTTCTTCTTTTTATCTTACCTCTTCTCCCATGCCCTAAAACTACATTTCAGGAATAAATTATACTTGACACTAGGGTTCATCACTTCTTCATGTATGTCTGATTTACTTAGAAGCTATGCAGTTAATATAAAGTAAGGATTTGTTTGCCAGTCTAGTTGAAGGGGAGCTTTATTGGTCCTTACTATTGTAAGCTTGAATCTCCACAAGAAATTAAAAATGCAGTTAAAAGAAATCTTAAGGGGGGAAAAAAAGATGCCATTTATAAACTGTAGGAAACCTTTTAAAAGACAGAGATTCAGTGAGAATGATACTAAAATATGCAAAGGGAGATCAAACAATGTGTGGGGTTGCAAGACTTAAAGATGACTGGATGAGTCACTTAACATCTGTGAAAAACAGAAGCAAAACTGCAATACCATTAGATATGTGGGAATTACATTTGAGGTAAGTATAAGCACAAGAAAAAGTTGGTAGAAAATTATTCTGTCATCTAATTTTGCTGGCTAGTGAGAATCTATATGGCTATTAAGTGCTCTGAGTGGTTAGCATCTTGGAAACCCAGCTGAAGGACACAAAGAGATCACAGTTATTAGAAGTGAAATGGGACACAATAGCTCTATTAGAACCCCCATTTCTAATAGTCCTTTCCTGCTCTCTGAAGCGTTCAGCATGGCATCTGTCTATTTCTTCACTGTAAATGGGTGAATATTCTCTGCAAATAATGCAACCATCTACATTACTGGTAATGCTTACAAAATCCTTGGTGATCGGGAAAGGACTTTTGTTACCCTGGATGTCAATTCTAGGGGAAAATAGCATGCAGATATAACAGATCCTGTTTTATATGGTAGTACAATGCCCAGAATGGCGCTAAGGCTTACAAAACTTATTATGACTCCAAAACACAGTTTCACATCCAAAAAAAAAAATCTGTTAGAAATTTGGCTGTCTGCCTTTGTTGTGAAGTAGGACACCTCTAAATAGGGGTCTAGCTGGGATAAAGAACACTAGTGATAGATGGAAGCATGAATGAGATAGGTAGTCCTGATAGAGTGGTCCCTTGCGAAAGACATACTGATTTCAAAAACTGCTGTTAAAAGTGATTTTAGAGTATTTTAGTTCTTTATGCCCAGTGTTTTGGGCCAACAGCATAGACAATTAATGAATTATTAGTCAAATGTACTTCAGGTTTCTTCTGAAATTACTTTAATTACTTTAAAACTTAAATTTACACATTAGATGTGATATCAGACCTACAGACTTCAGGGCATAAACTGAAAATGGAATTAATTCTTTTGCTTGCTTTTTTTTTTTTCCAAACAGAATTTTTGTTGTGTCTGATCACTCTACAGGGTTATAGTGCACTTACATGAATTGTACCTTACTTGGCTTTTTAGTATACTTTATAACTCTGATGAGTTATTTAGTGGAAAACTCAAAGAAGTATGGGCTGGTGTATCTAGCACTGAGTAGATCATCTTACCAGTCATGCCATCATGCCAGTGTACACACATCTTGGATTCCCTTGGTCTCACTACTTGGCATCCTTTTTGAGCACATTCAGATCTTGCCAATTCAGCTTGCTCTGTTGCAGTATTTCCTCTCAAGTTTACTGGAATATTTAAATGGCAGGTGTTCTTTCAATTCTTCAGTTTTAAAATCTAATTGCTCCTCTCATTTCCCTTCTCCCACTCCTTTGTGTTTTTACTGTTCACCTTTAGTCAGCTGAGATCTCCTGATGTCCTCAGTGCAGGGACACTCTTTCTACTCTTTAATTCCCTCCCATGTAACTCTCTTTATCTGTGCTCTGTGCCTCATTTTATTCTTACTGGGCCATTTCATCTCCATTCCTGATTAAATTTCACCAATTTTCTTTTCTCTCTTCTTTTCCAGACTCTCACTGTTTTATTGCTTTGGCAGCATGAAATGTCTAATTTGTTTTTCATCCCCTTTTTTAAACTCCATTGGCCAGCTTTACCTTTTACTCTGTTCTTTGGTCTTGTTATGCCTCTTCCCTGCTTTTGTCATCTACCACCTCCACTCTAATTATAGACTGAATACGGAAACAGTCGGCTGTCAGCTTTGGCAGTGCTAATGTCCTTTCAATGAGTCAGAGCCTATGGAGTGAATGAAATGCAGCCCAGTTTAATATGGTCAAGCTGTCCCTTTCTATAAGACCATGGGTCCCAATCATACTTCCTGATGTCACCATTCTCAGTGGCCTTGTAGGATAGTAAAGTTCCTTTCACTGTTTCTTGGAACAGATATTGTCATCTGTACATTTCAGGGTTTGGGTTGGGTTTTCTTGTAAAGGAAAAAGGAGGTTGCAGTAAGGGAGTCTTACCTTCTGTTTCTTTTCTCTCTATTCTTTTAACCCCCATTCCTAAATTTCATTATGCTCTTTCTGATGCCTTTTTTAAAAAAAACTTTTACCACCTCTAAGGCAAGAACAGGAAAGTCCTGCTTATCAAACCTGATTTCCTTTTCTGATAAGGTACCCCACCTAGCTGATAAAGGGAAGCCAGTTGATCTAATCTTTTTGGATTTCAGTAAAGCTTTTGATACTGTCTCTCACAGTGTCCTTCTGGAGAAAATGTCCAGCACACAGCTGGATAAACACATCAAGGGATGGGTGAGCAACTGGCTCACAGGCTGGGCACAAAGGGCTACAGTGAATGGGGTGACATCAGACTGGGGACCTGTCACTAGTGGGGTTCTACAGGACTCCATTCTCAGCCCTCTTCTCTTCAACATCTTCACAAATGGCTTGGATGCAGGACTGGAAGGGACACAGAGCAAGTTCACAGATGATACAAAACTGGGAAGAGCTGTTGACTCCCTGAAGGGCAGGGAGGCCCTGCAGAGAGACCTCAACAAATCAGAGGACTGGGCAAACACCAACCATGTGAAGTTCAACAAGGGAAAGTGCTGAATTCTGCACCTGGAATGGGACAAACCTGGATGTATGGACAGGCTGGGGAATGAGATGCTGGAAAGCAGTGCTGTGGGAAGTGACCTGGGGATCCTGGCCAATGGCAAGTTGAATATCAGCAAGCAGTGCCCTGGCAGCCAGGAGGGCCAACCCTGTCCTGGGGGCATCAGGCACAGCATCACCAGCCAGGCAAGGGAGGAGATTGTCCTGCTCTGCTCTGGACTGGGGCAGCCTCACCTCAAGTGCTGGGGGCAGGTTTGGGTAACACAATATGAGGATATGTAGATATTAGAGAGTGTCCAAAGGAGGGCAACACAGATGGTGAAGAGCCTTGAGGGAAAGCCATATGAGGAATGGCTGAGGACACTTGGTCTGTTCAGCCTGGAGAAGAGGAGACTGAGGGGAGACCTCACTGCAGTTACAACTTCCTCATGAGGGAAGAGGAGGGGCAGGCACTGATCTCTGCTCTGTGGTGACAGTGACAGTGCCTGAGGAAATGATCTGAGTTGTGTCAGGGGAGGTTTAGGTTGGATATTAGGAAAAGGTTCTTCACCCAGAGGGTGGTTGGGCACTGGAACAGTCTCCCCAGGGAAGTGGTCACAGCACCACTTGAAGCATATGGACAATGCTCTCGGGGCCCATAGCCCCATCCACTCTTGGGGGTGGTTCTGTACAGGGCAAGGAGTCATACTCAATGACCCTTGTGGGTCCTTCCAACTCAGCATAATCAGTGATTCTGGGAACTTTTGAAGAAGGGGTATGTCTTGATGCTGCATTAGTCAGGTTTGGCTTTGCACTAACTTCTCGCAATTGCAGGAACCCATTGAGTGGTTTCCCAGGGATTTGTGATACCTGGTCAATTGAGATATTTGAAAACATACAAGCACTCACTAAAAAAAAAGAATAATTTTAAGGTCGGTTATCTTTATGGATTCTCTGCTGTCTAATACATTGTGAATTGTTATATCCATCTTTCCCTTAGATACTTACTATGTGCCGTTCCTCGGTCCATCTTCTTATTTTTTCAGGACTTGTGATAACTTTAATTTGTACTTCTCTGCATAATCAGTCGATGTGTTAAAAATTGTGTGAATGTGTGGTATGGTAAGTCTCTTCACTTACCATAGAAGAGACTATGGGAAGAGACTGTCAGATCATTTAAAAAACGTCCAGCTCCTGAGACACAATGTCAAGCATCCTAAATGTCTTAGCTGCAGCTCAAGTTTTTTTCCCTACTGCCATTGCGATGATACCGGAAAAGGCAATTGCATTACTTTCCTGATGACTTAAAGTAGTAGTAATTACATATAGGATGTTACTAGATTCTCAACATCCTACATTAGGACAGTTATGATTGACTTATTGATGATGTCATTAATTCATTTCAGAGGACAAAAGCTTAAAAATTACTTTTTTAACATTTTCACATATAGGCTTGACAGTCTGAAAGATGTCTTAATGTCTAATTTACAGTTCTTTGAAATTACCAGCTTTTCCAAACTTATTAGTTTCAACATTTATTAGGAAATAAAAGTCAATTAGCACTTCCAGTACATACCATGAAAAGATATTTCCCCAAGGTGTAAATGTGTTACTTAATAAGACTTCTAGCCAGTTATATCTTGTCAGTATCCAGATTGTGAAAGCTTTGGATACATCTAAATAACGAGAAAATCAGTTTACACTTCACATACTGCAATAAGTAAATAAACAAATCTTCCCAGCATCCATTGGAAAGCTGTGAGATATGCTATCCTGTCTCTTCCATTAAGAGGTGAATACCATAAAAGGCTCTGAAACTTTTATATGCACATATTGAGTGGATTAAAGGAGTGACTTTCACTGAATATATTAATATGTTCTAACCGTCTTAAAGTGCGATATTTATTCTCTGGAGGGGAGAAAAACCTTCTTTACTGAGATTGCTAACTGGGCCAAGGAAGGTTGCTTGTTAGCATTAAACTTCTAACCATCCCATCCTTCTGTTGTGGCTTTATGTGTTAGAGGAGACATGTGCTTTTAGCCTGGTTCCTGCTTTCATGCGGTTTCATCCTTCCTTCTGGCTTCTTGTTCCTTTGGTCCTTTGGCCATTCTTTTTATATTCAAATGAAAAGAGATCAGAATTTCAGGATAAGTCCTTTGGTAAGAAATGTCAACCCAGCAACCTTCTGTCTTTGCTTTTAAATCCTCATTTTTATGTTTGGAAAGACCTTTGCTTTTCTGAAAGGAAACAGTCATTGAGGGTGAATCTCTCTCTCATTTTCTCCTTTTTTTTATTTTTTTTAATTCTGTCTGGGAGAATAATCTCTTCTCAATCCATGGAAAAATAGACACATGTGGCTTTTCATATCTTGGCAGATCCACAGCAATCCCATTAGAAAAACTTGAAGAAGGTAACAAGCTCTTAACTGACATTGAGTTGAAAATAGCAAAATAAACTTGCTTTAATTGGGCCAGGATCACAGGAGACAGGATTTAACTTCCACAGAGATGAGTCAACATCATGAACGAATGCAAGTAGCAACTGTTATTTTGTTGTCACAAATCAAAAGATGTACAGAGGCAGGCAAGATGATATGTTAAAAGGTCATGTACTTAGAATCAGAGCAACATAAAGTATTTGCTGTGATTAAAAAAAGGAGCTGAAAAATATTAGGGAAAGTTTTATCTGGAGTTTCCTTTTATGTTTTTTTACTTTTATATTAATTTTTATGTGTGATAAAAGAAGCTTATGATGTTTGTGCATCTCAGTGGTTATTTGCTTAAGTGAAATAATAGCTATAGAATACATTATTTTTAAATACTTCTACCTAGACAGGAATGTGGGAGGGTTTAAATTTTAAAATTAAGTATCAGATGTATTTAAGAATTATGTAAACTTTCTATTATTCAGCCTGACTTACAAAGCTGAGAGGTGTATTTTACTGACAGAAGAGGATAAAGAAGATTAAAAGACAATATTATCATTCCTATAATGAAGGTGATCTAACCTTGGTGTATGCTTAGCTAAGAAAGGTGAATTTCACCTTTGTACAGACAGTATTGTGAAAGACTGTTCCTATAGCATTGTGGAAAACTGGCTTTTTCCTTTGAAAGAATGTTAGCCATCATGAGCCATTGAGTTATTATAAGGATCGTGTAAAATGTTAAGATGTTTAGAGATGGATTCTCCGTTACCTTCCTCTTTGTCCAGTAGTTTCCATCTTTATAGTTGTATTTCCACTTCACAGAGCTGTAAAGATGGAAAAAGGCTGAAGCTTTGTGCCAAGTTTTCTCACTCCCCTTCTCCCTCAGTAGTTGTGTATGTGAATGGCTGCAGAACTACAAAGGCTTGTTTACAATGCCTGGGCTGTATAGAACAGAAACACTTGGGAACACATTTTTCTCTCCTGTTTATCAGTGTCAATTTGCAGTGCTGCTACTTAATTCAATTTCAGGTATTCCAAATTTACCCTTTATCTTAGTATAATTAAATAACATTCTCTTCTGAGTTTTTTTTTAAATAGCATTTTACCTTTATTTTAATCATGCATTCAGATGTAGTTAAAAACTAGTAATACTGAATCGCTTCTACTGAATGGTATGTTACAACTGAATAGTTCAAGAGTCTTGCTGAGGTGCGAGGCTTGAACCTTGTCCTGAGCTTTTGCCTTAACACCACTCTGTCACTGGGGACTTTGTCCTTTGAGCTGGGAAATCAAAGGCTTCTGCACACAACATCAGCCACAGCATTTTATTGTGTACTATCAACCACAGAAAGTGACCTTTTTTTTTTTTTTTTTTTTTTTTTTACCAGTGATAGAGCAGTGGTGAAATGGTCTCTTGTTTGTATGAAACTTTTTGTGTACAAAACTGAAAGTATTTTGCATTTAATATTTGATCAGGGTTTTGAAAAATTCTATAAAAATGTTAACACTTGAGTAATTTTTATTCATGTAAAAATCATGGTGTAGTAGAGCTAGTCTCCCCTCAACAGCTGCTGAATCCCTATTAAGATATTTCTCCCACCTTTTAACTATATTTGTCATTGGAGATTTACACCAAATTCCATTAAATTCTGGTACTCTGCACAGTAAATAGCCATGAAAGCACCATGCTTTTTAGCACAAATCCTCAATCCCCCGCTAACACCTTATACTGCAACTGTCTAATTACCATGTTCTGCAGTAACCTTGTGGGACTTCCATAGGTAATTAGAACTCCAGAGCGTTTCTGCAATAATCCAGTAAGGACCTTTTAAGTAGAAAGAAATATGTGGTACTAATATTTTTGCACCCACGTGTTCTTCACAGTTAATTGTTTCAATTAATATTTGGCAGCAGTGGAGGAATTCATAGAGGTTCATAAACTGAGACAATTCTCAGGAAACTTTAAAGGCAAATGATTTGTAGTTGTGGCCACTTAAAGATGCAGGGCACTTTAGAAAAAATTAAATTCCTAGTATGTCAAGGTATTGCAACAGCAGATTTCCACATTACTGCTAGGAGAGATGTCTTGGCTTGCCCCATTCCTTTCAGACTGTAGTGTTTGGGTGAATTCTCTTTTCTTTCTTCGGAAGTTTTACCAAGTCATTGTAGATGGAGAATACTGTGTGAGTTAAAAAGCATGGTAAGTACACTCTGATACTGTTCTACAGACATGTCTTTGATGACAGAGAAGAGTAGAGAAAGCTGTTGAGATGTTTCCTTGATTCTGGATGTCTTTATTTCACTTCAGTCTCATGTTCCCTTGTTTTTCCTGTCAGAGTTGAGGATGCCACATACAATGCAGCTATAAAGGCTCTGTGTACACTGCACATGCTGCACACACTGGCAAAGTATGCTTCAAACCTTGAATCTAAATACTACTTACTGTCTTTATTTATTATTCTGTTTCTTTACCCCACACAGTCAGTGTCAGGCCAATGGTATTTCTATAGATTTATGACAGTATCATCTGTGCAAGAAAATTACTCCATCATTCATGAAATACACAGGGATGTAGAAAAGAGCTTTAATCCCAAAAGCACAAGTCACTCCTCCCTGCTTCTTGCTCCCCTCAGCCTTTGGGTAACCCTTCTGCACCCTCACTTTGGTGCTTCCTAGGGCATCCTCCACCCCGTTGGAGTGGCCTCAGACACATCCAGTTATTCTGACACCAGGACAGAAGCAGCAGACCAAGAAAGAGCAAGAAGAGAGAGTGAGCATGTGAGTGGCATGATGAGGGTAGGTGCTTTTCTTCCCATTGTGCTTAGAACTGATTTCCTTTCCATGCTGCCCTTTCCACATTGTCAAATATATCTCTATGTTGGACAGAAAGACCTAGTGCTTTCCAAATCTGCATGTCTCATCATATGTACCAACCTATTTCATTAGTTAGCTCCCAGTAGGGTAATGACTACAATTTATTACTTTACTGTCAGTAATATAATAACTACATTTTAAGGTTGTTTGCCATACAACCTTAAAACCTTTGGTTTTAGTCTTAAAACCTCGGATTTTTGTTCATGGTTATTTTCTGCTTTCTGTGTAATTGCAATTTTTGTTTAACTTAATATCCTGTAATATAAGGAGAGGTCTGGAAGAAGTCATTGGACAGGTTGATTAGAAGGTCACTTATTTTTCTTGCATTAAAAGGGCAGAAGAACAAATGCCATTCCAATTTATCATCATATGTAACCTTTGATTAAACAATTTTTTGCTATATCAGTGTGAGTGGCTTTAGGTTTCAGAGTAGATTACTGAAATTAAGAACTTTAGCACAAAATAAAGAGTCATTTTTTTTTAGATTATTATTAAATTAAAAAGTGCAATCTGGAAGTCACCTTAATTAAATGTAAAATTGAGTCCACTGAACTTCTGTGCATTTTCAAATCAGAGCATGATGCTTCCCTAAAACATCATAAATTGCCCCTATTCTGCCAGTTAATTCTGTTGTTTTGCAGCCAAGATTATAAGTTAGACTTGATTAAAATAAAATGGGCTGTTTCTTAGAATGTGATCCATGAACCCTAGTCAATACAGTCTTTCCTTAATGGCCTTCTATCTATTACCAAGTTATGAATTTAGTTTAATTTATGTTGGAAAGTTTCCAAATAGAATGCATTATAACAATCTTAAAACTGAAAGAATAATAGATCTATATTTATGTGATTTCTCATTGTTTGTGCAGCTTTGAGAAGGTAGCATATTTTCCCCTTGGGATGCCTGAGAGGGTAAAAGCAAGTACATAAGTGAGTAGGTGTGTGCACATGGAGAACCACATGTAGTTTTGCCATGAAAACAGACAGTCACTGTGTACATTCTCAGAGGTACTGCAAAATGCTCTCAGAGAGAAAATACATCACCAAAAGAATCCCTCTATGGTGATGAACATTTGAATAATGTCCATACAAATCACTATTCTTAGTGAATGGGCTGTGGCTTCTGTTTCTTACTGAACAAAAGAAGATGTACTGGCTGCCACACAGTGTGGGTAAAACTCAGATTTAGTGATGCCAGCAGCACAGGCGGCAGAATTTACGTTTCCAACAGGATAGGATTTTGACGAGATTTTTTATATTTGTACAGCCCAAAGCAAGGACAGAGTCACTATTGCTGTATTGCTGAATAAATTCTTCTGGATCAGATGGTTTTTTCCCTTTGTTTCTTTGTTAATTTTTAATTTTTTAACTTATAGTCTTTGGAGATAAACCATTCCCATTAAATGCTTGCTACTTTGTTTTTCTCCAAACAAATCTGGAAGATAAATCTGGTTCTAGATGTGCAAGATTTATAGGTATTCTCTGACCCTTCAGGAAATCTTACCTGAAGATACATGCTTTTTTTAATACGTGTGCAGATTGTTCTCCTATGATATAAAGTAAAATTCCCACGACAAATAACAAAGCAGTGCTTCTTGGCATGGCAAAAATGAGTGTATGCCTTATGCACACAGAAGGGATTTGCCTGTCCGAGTGAGTTCTCCTTTTCTGAGACCAAACTTTCATATTTCCTAATTTTTTCACAGTTCTGTTTAACAGTAAACATGTTTCTGACATTTCTTAAAGTTGGGGGTGGGTGGGAGGGTGCTGGGGAATAGACACCCACCGTGGATCCCTTTCATGGATGCATTCTAGTTATGGTGGTACCGGGCAGCCCGTGCAAACAACCCGTGCCAGCTCAGTCACAAGCCTAAGCAGCAGTCTTCATAGGACTACGAAATGGGTAGACAAATGCCCATTTCTTCCCAGGGAAGGCAAACCTCCCTGGAAGTATTGACACTCTGCTATGAAGCAAGTCTGTAGAGTCTCCGCTTTGGAGGCAATCCAATGTTTTTGCAAGGGCTAAATGAACTACTCTCTAGACCCAGCTTTGTACAATTTGCTGAGCTCAATGAACTCTTTTCTTTTCTCCTTTCCTCCTCATACTTCTTTGTTACTTTTAACAATGTGTAGTAGAAAAATTGGCAGTTACTCAATGAAATCACTGTTCAGCTTACACCAAAAGGAAGATTTTTTTTGTGAATTTGCACTTCTAAGAAGATGTCACAGTTTTCAAACGAAATGGTGAGACTCTGAGTTAATGCTTTTTGAATAGCTGGAATAAAAGGTTGCCCCTGAGTCTGTAAAACAGAAGCAGTGAGGCACAGTACCTCCTGGAGTTCCCTTTGGCCAGTTTGTCTTTGCTCTGCCCTTAACTTGGGTCTTTGTCTGCTGGGCACAATCCTGAGCAAAGTAGTCCTCAGTACAGCTTAGAAATATCAATGGAATGCAGGCTCTGACTGATTTATTCTTCCTCCTTTTTTTTTTTTTGTCTACATTATAAAAGATTTGGCTCACAGTATTTCTTTGCTCCATCACTACTTTTCTTTGGGGCTTATTCATTTAAACTTAGGAGGAAAATGCCACATTTGCTTTTTTTTCTTCTTTTTTTTTTTTTTAATTGTTTTTACTATACATTAGTGTTGCTTGTAACATGCCATTTCTATCACAATTGTATGTGGCTACCAGAACAAACCTGCTTCTTGGCTCTAATATGCAAAAAGATATACTAAGAATAATTAATGAAGCGAAGCAAAGTGACTCACAGGTGACATTTGTTCTCCTGAAGATTAAGTGGACTTTGTGAAAACCATGATGAGGATGTAAGAGAACAAAGGAAAGGAAAAAAATGTAGGTAGGATTTTGTATGTGTGCTAAAATGGAGATCCTCAAGCAATATGCAACACAGCCTTTCCTTTATATTTCACGTTTCCCCCACCCCAGCCTCTGAAGTATGAACATATGCATTTTCTTTGCTATAATGAAAAGGAACATGGGTGTCCAGTGACTGTGATCTTCATTAAAGTTGTGGAAACCTTTTTGTATAGAAATACCAAATTTGTAATGCTATCATTTGTATCATACCACTGATACTGGAATGAAATCTGTCATTTTAAAATCAATTTGATGCTAATAAGGAGGTATTTCCACAGGACCATTATAATCTACCCACGATCCTTTTTCCTTTTCCCAGTGAAGTATTGACTATTAGAGAAAAGTTGAATTGATCCATTTAAATCCTGATATCATGAAATTAAAATATGACAACTATCCATATGCAATACTTTTGGCAAGTTCACTTTATGGCTAATAAAAACTAAAAAAAAAAAAAAAAGACCATGTTAACAGGTCATCTTAATGATGGACTTTCTGGGGACATTGTATCTTTTCCCAAAAGAGTATGCTGGTAACACTAACACATAATAATTACAAGAAAAATTGGCATAAATGGTTCTACATTTTATTAAGATCCTCAACAGGATGGTGTTCCATCAGTTCTGCCCAAGTACATACTTCTGCTATTTCCTTTTGTTAAAAAATAGGGTTCCCATAACAACTTCATGCAAATTTCATGTGGCTTATATAGAACATTATTCTTAGAAGTATTTAGAATTTTGGTTGCTTTAAACTGAAAAAATACTTTTATGTAGATAGCACTTTTGTCTTCATCTCTTTTGCTTTTCTTGATAAGGGAATCCAGTGTTTTTTTTCCTTCAATAAGCTGAAGAAATAAAAGTGTTTTTAAAAAACTCAAATAATTATTCCCCAAACCACAGTTGAAGTAAGCAATCATATTTTCCAGATTAAAAAATCATCTTCATAGCCTTTGAAAGGTCTCAACATTGATTTTTTGGATCATAAATAGTGAATAGAGAAGTTAGGTTCTTCCTCTCAGTTACTGCTGAATGGTTAGGTTAGACTATCACTAAACATACCCACCCAAGCACTAACGAGCCATCTTTTTGTGTGCTTCAGGAGACAGCCTCTAAGGGAAACAACTATTGAGAACCTCTTCAAGTATCCAAGGATTTCAGGCATTAAAAACATTGAAATATGAGTTGTAGCTGAATTTGGTGCCATGTTTTTGGTTCAGATTTGGGAAAAAATAATGAAGTGCTTTTGGGAAGTAAGATTATCTGCTGCAAGTGCTATTTTTCTATACATCCTAGGATAATTTAGCACTTCCTCATGTCCTTAAAATGAGACTAAAAAAGGAAAGGGTGAAGTAGATTCTGGTACACTATATTGGTCTCAATCATATTAAATCAGTTGTCTTATCTTTCAATATTCACGGTAAAGGATTTTTTTCCAAGTTCATAATAACTGTGCCCCTGCACTATAGCAGAAAATACACAAGAAACTTATCTGCAATCTTCTGAGAACTGTCCAAGTGGAAAGTTTGGTAGTTTGTTGTCATTAATGTATTGCTTGAATTTTTGTCGCAGCTAACAATAAATGAATGAACTTTGCAAAGTTCATTCTGGTTTTGTTTTTATGGGTTTCTAAAATAATATTCTTCAATATGTATGATGTTCTATATAAACTCCTATTTTACTTGCTGAATGCATTAATGATGCTTTTATCTATTTAATGTTTTGATGCCTTCATTACCTTTGTTTTTATCTTGTTCTTCTACTACTTGTCTTTTACATGCCATTTTGCTTTTGCGGAGTAAGAAATAGGATCTGTTTTCTCTGGATGTATTTTTATTTGACTTCTAAGTAGTACATGCCATAATCCAAGAAAAAAAATGTTAAAAACCAATTTGCAATTTGCCATTATTAATGTATTTTGTTGTTTTGAAGTAGGAAAAAATTAATCTCTATCTTTGTGGTGTGTCACACCATTGATTTTTGAAAGCAAACCCCACTGAAATCAATTGGAGTCCTGCATATAAATACATGCCACACTATGGTTCTTTATTTATTGGTTTTAATTAAAAGCGAAGAGGCGTTGGAAATCTCAGTACAACACTATGGAGGTCTTTAGAATTTTTATTTAAAGTTCCTCCATTTTATAATTCCATCAAAATGCCAAAACAAGATGTTCATCTAGTCATGTAAACCGGATGTGGAAAGTACATAAATTTAATAAATTGATGAGCTTACAGCATCATTCAAGCAATTAAATGGATTCTGCACCTCTTCCCTTCTCCATATCTCCACTCCACATTATTCTTATCTGCAGGATTAGACTCCTTATTAGGCCTTCTGATAAGAGTCCTCCTGCTTTCTGAGACTCACAATTCTTTGGGCACAAGGGTGAAGTAGTGTGCCTGTGGGTTCCTATTCATCACATACTAAAACAAGAGGATTCGGGCTGCAGTAAAAATTGAGCACAACCTTTAAGAAGCAAGGCATGGAACTTGATTTTAAACTCTGTGTCCTTTAGATATGGAACCGTGTGCACGGCAGTAGGCTAAAAACTACAAATTTTTGCTACAAATCTGTCCCTTATCTATGAAAACAAACCAGACCATGTTTTCAGTAAAATTAGCACATTAAAAAGTCATGTGACATTCCAAGTGAAAATAAGATATATTGAATAAAATGCTTTTTAAATGTAGTTACAAATAGTGTTTCACTTGTGGATTTCAGTGGGTTTTGTTGGCTTGTGGGGTTTTGTTGTTTCTGCTTTTGTTTTGGTTCGGGGTTTTTTTGACTGACGTGTAGAATTTTCCACATGAGCACTAGAATCTCTTGCAGCTATGTAGGTCACCCACTGGGTTCATTGCAGTCAGAGGACTAAGGTCACTCCTTAAAGATAAAATATCTCCTCACAGCCTGGAGGTCTAAGCTGTGATGAGGGGTCAGCTTATAGGTGAGTGGTGGATATTTAACTTAGAGAAAAATGGATGGAAATTTCCAGTTCTGTACAAACATAATCCCTAAATAAACCGGAGGCCATCAGGGGGTGGCCAGAATCAGCACAGCAGAAAAAGTTAGTGGTTTCTTTTTCTAGGACTGCACATTCAAAGATACAAACAGGTATCTGTACACATTTATATGAACACACATTTTCATACTTTTTTTCAACCATTTTGTGTCACTATGAATTTGTATGTAGCTCATATGAATAAATTACAAGTAGTGCTACTTTCTGCCATTTTGGACACCACGACATGAGGCATATGTTCACTGATAAGTAGAGTTCTCCACATGACCTCTTGATACTGTTGCAGTCTATTGAGGTCACCCTCAATAGGTGACCTTACATCCCTTACCCATATGTTTAGGTTCATTAGTTCCAGAAAAGCTTTCCTTTCATTTCTGTGCAAAATCTAAGACACTGCACCACCCATGGATTTCAAACAGCAACTTGTTCTGGTTGTTCAATAGTAGTGTGATCCAATCAATAATTCTACAGAAATTTAACTCATGGTTCAGGGACAAAAGCACTTAATTTTATGGTGATTAAGTTTCTGTGAGGTTACTACTACTGTAACTTAAAGGAAACAAGTGCAAGTTATCTATAGTTAGACCAAATTAGTTCCAGTGACATTTTTTTATCAACAATGAATTGACTAATGTATCTCCTTCCATTTCAAAAGGGCAATAATAATTTAATCGCAATGGTATATCATGCCAGTATAAACCAGGGAAATAAGGCTGATTTTTTTACATGTTCCAATTTGGATTACTTTTGTGACATGGTCTTTAACAGTAGAGAGAGTCTATTGAATTGATCCTTAAGTTAAATCAAATAATAATAATAATAATTTTCTACCAGAAAGAATGTTTCTCCTTAGATGAAATTTATGCTTCAGGTTGTAACCTGGAGCTGCATTTTGTTTTCCACATCACATTATACAGACTTTTCAACAGAGATTTTGTAAAGGGAAACTAACACCAAATAATTCTATCAGAATTTTATGGTTTAAAAATATTGTGAATGTCTGGTTTTTTGGAATCCAATTCTTCTTATAAATATATTAAATATAGTCCAAGTACCACATGACTTCTTAGCATCACTGGCAGCAGTTATACAGCATCTGAGTTATAATTATTTCCTTACTTAACTGAGTTTAAGATAAATGTTTTTGCACTCATAATCAAATAGAATGAGTGTAGGTTTTTTATATGGATGTGAATGTTTAAACAAAGGTTAAGCAGTCCACCACAGATGTGAATAATGAGTAAAGAAAATGAAAAAGTTCATCAACATTAAAAATTCTTGAGAACAAAAGCAGCAATATTTGGAAAATTGAATGTTCAATTGGGAGAGCTGATCCGGAAATATATATAACTAAATTGGACTGTCTTGGAAATTGGATTTCAAAACTCTCTTTGTTCTCTCTCTTGAAGTATGGTTGTGTTTACTTAATAAACACTTGCTTCTTCACTTCTGTTTAAGGCTAGGAAATAGAAAGATGTCTGAATGGAAAAATGAGTAAGTAATATAGATTTGTAGGTCAGCATTCTGTTTCACCTATATGAGAAACTAAGTAATTTTTTACTTTCTGCACAATTTTTTTACTGGATAACACCCTTCATTCTCTAGACCTAAAATTCTGGCTGTTTTATGGGGTGAATTCCTTCCTATTGATATATGTTTGAGGGTTTCTTTGAAAACAGAGCTTTGCTTTTTGAATGGAAATGCAGTTTTAGGTTCAGAAAATACAGACCACTGTGGGTTTTGTCATCTTGTGGTAAATCTGAATTTACTAGGGGATAAGATGGACATGTATGGTAGCATCCACAGTTCTAAATCTGTGCCATCATAACTCATAAATTCTGTCATTCAGGTCTTCCTGGCAGTATGCAGTAATGAAAAATGTCCAAGAAGTAATAGTGGAGGAGCTTCTTCTCAAAATTCTGAAGCAGGCTATCTATAATGGATCATTTCCAAGAGGATTTGAGATTAATATGACTTTTCCTTTTACTCTTAGACTGATGAGATGTCTCATTATGCTCAGCCTTTTTTAATACATGGGCCATACTACAGGATTTAATTTATTTATTCTGTAGGTGATTTCCATTTCCTTTTATTTACCCTTTAGGCGAGGTAGCTGACTATACAGCAGCCCCTGCTGTTTGGAAGGGACATGAATGGATGTCTGAAACTTAGTTTATTTAGCATAAGAAATTAAGCCAGTCAGGGCAGCTTCAACATGGCTTAATAAAAGAGAAGTAACTCTGTGTGAAAAAAAATTCTTGTGGGCCATATATATAAAAAATCTTTTTGCATCTTGTTCAATTTGGGGGGATTGGTCACTGTTGTGGAAAGATCTGGTAAGGTAGGTATAATTCACTGCTTTTATATTCAAACTGCTTTTTAAATGTCTAGATGAATACTGAAACACTTTCTACATACAAAGCTACTTGAAATTACTGCTGTATTTAAAAGGTACTGCCTCAAACAATCCTTCAACATCCATATATTGTCTATAAATTTTCTTCTTTGAATTATCCAGCACCTAACACTAGGGGTTAATGGTTTTTTAAAATTACAGACTGGCAGTTTCCAACATGGATATAAGGATACATTTTTGCCACGCTTAGGAGTCTAAAGATCAAATTTTCTACATGTATTATAAAATTAATAAAAATAATATTTTGCTTTTTAATAGAACTAGTGAAGTTACTACTGCTTGCAAGGAGTAGAGATTTCTTCTGCACAGAGCTAGTCAGTTTTTCCTTTCCCTTTCCTTTCTAAAGTCTCTAACATTTTGAGGCATTACAGATATTGAAATGTACTGATTTTAGAAAATGATTGAGTATTTAATAGAGTCCATTTAATTCACTTGAAAAGATTCATTAGCTTTAACTTTTTCTATTCCTTGGATATGATATCATCATGCTGCAAATGCATCAAACTCTTTCTGCTCTTTTTTTACCCTGCCACCATATATGTTAGTTGAAACAGAGAAGAAGGAGCCCAGTTCCTGTTTGCTTTCTTTTAAATCCATTTAGAAACCAGTTTGGTCTATGTCCATTATGGAATATTTTTGTTTAATGGTTTAGGGCAATTTCTCAAAGAGTCCATAAGCTTCAGCCTCATCAAATATGAAAAATCATACTTTTTGTTGTCAAAAACCCCTATGATTATTTATTGACTAGGTTCATTATCTCTTTTAATGTTTCATTACATTAGTAGCATTCTTTTCCCTGGTGGCACATTTCTGTCCTGATGATGCTAGTTATTCTGTATCTAATTAACAAAAAGTTGTTCATCTGGTAAAAAAAGAAGCAGACAGGTTATTAATATTCTCCTTAGTAAACTGTCCTAAATAATTAATGCAAATAGACTTCCAGGGTTGTGAATTTTGATGAGAAGTTACTCTCAAAGATGAATTATTTGGTTTAGATATTTTCCCTGCTAATCTACAGGTTTTTGTATTGATTCATGTAAATCTGATTTTGCTTTAGTCTGTTGAGGAGGAGGGGAACACAAAATTTAAGTTTTTGAACAAATGAATGCCAACAAAATACAACAGTAAGCTAGATTTAGTTAAAAATCTTCTATAAAGCTCTAAGGCATTGCGTTTGCATGTGTAATAGAACATGAATCTGCAGTGCTGGGAATTCTCACAGCAAGAACAGTTTCCTTACATTACTGTAATATTTGAGTTCCAACTTTATGTTTGCTTAAAGGAAACTCAGTGCAAACACAAAGGACTGTGAAAGATTTACAAAAGAGATCACGTTTTCCCTTTTTAAGCAATCTCTTGGGAGGGCAGGAGGGAAAAAAAGAGTGCATTTTTGTGGGATGATGCATTCCATCTTTTCATCCATATAGTTTGTGGAATTGTTCCAGCTTCCCTGGTGTTGCACAAAAGCACACAATAATACACTTGTGCGGCTCCAGGGTCTGAGAAGAAAATGAACCCTGCTGATGCCAGCACCTATCAAGCAACATATCCTGCAAGCTCTACATTGCACATTCACTTCACTTCCTTCCTGGGCATTCAGGCACGAGTGAACTCAAAACAAATGCCATCAGTCGAGTCCAAAGTGTTCTAAAAGGCTTAATATAAATTCCTTGCTTCTGATGCTGTGATTCATTTGAATGCTGGGAATTTATCTGTATATTCTGCTGCCATTTTTTTTCCTCCTTTCGCTGAAGATGGGGGCACAGGGTTATTTTCCATATGCCTGTTTTCAGCTCTTATCTCTTTTTTTTTTTTTTTTGTTTAGTTTTTGCAGAAAGGCTTATTGGAGAAGGGTTATTTTATGCTCTTCGAAAGCCAGCACACATCACTCCATGTCCTGTAATATCAGATGCAGTCCTAGTAGAGTATCTGATTTTACAAGACACCTGCCTTCATATTTGAGGGCAGGACCAAGGCCTTTCTTGATGACTGAGGTCAGAAGCTCACTGCTTATTTATGATGCTGTATCTAAGTGTGAACAGGAGCTAGAAATTTAGTCTCTTATGCCACAGGCTGTGTCCTATATGTTAATCCCAACCTGTCAAACTACTTGAGTCCATTTTTTAATGAATTGATGACAGTTGTTTGGAAAAGTCCACACTTAAAACTTCTTTTCACAACTTACACACATCTCTGTTCAGAAATGCAAACAGACACTGAGTATCTTTTAACTAGTACAGTGCTGCACCACATATCAACTATTTTGTGTGTCAGCAAAATGTGTCTGTGTCACATAGGTGCCAGTGCTGATGAAATTCAATTATTTAAAATTATTTCTGTAGGAAGGCCAAAGATATTGGAGGTATTGAAGGGGGCTTCACTTTAACATTAACCATGTTAAGAGCAACCTCACATGTCTGTAAATAAGTATAAAAATCTTTCATTTAGTGTCTCCTTCTGGTGATTTTTAAAGGAACAGCCAGTTGGATGCAGGGTTTGAGTCAATGTGTATTTGTGTTTTCTTGCACAAATTAGGAATTATGAGAAAATGAGAACATGTATTTCAAATCTTTATCTATTCCTCTGGCAACTTAGCCAAGTACATTTTTATCCTATGGGGAAGATGGTAGCCTGTGGAAACCTTAGATAGGGTGGACTGGAAAGGTAGTACTTCAGATTGAATCTAAATGCATCCTCTGTCTTAGGGAAGCAGCATCTTTTTTTCTTCTTCTCCCCACCCTCCCCACTTTATTTTAGAAATGTCATCCTTTTTCCTTTGCACTCATATTCTTCAAAAAGCAAAAGACAATTGATTTCCCTGGTTGGTGCCATTATCTGAGATGCAGGAAATTCTATTTTTCGTCTAGGACAGAGCTAAGTGAAAGTAACTGTAGTCTGTCTTTTGTAAGTTAAATTAGTAAGTGATGAATAGCTTCAATAAGGAAAAAAACGCCATATCTTCTGTTAAAGAAAATGTGAACATTTGCCTTTCCTCGCTCTAAGTCATGCAATGTGACCTACAAAAGTTTTCTGGAAAAAAGTTAGCTGAGCTTTCAGTTGTAAGATTTTCCTAAGTGTTGCAGAAAAGAGGCTTCATTGATTTACTTTCTGAAAAGTAAATATGTAGAGCTTTTTTCAATTACCAAAATGCTTAATGTGTTGAACTTTGTAAACAGTAACACTATAATCTACGTCACTGTCACTGTGCAAGTGTGTGAAATAATCAGAGCTCATATACTGGGAATCCTTTCTCATATGATATTTGCATTGATCATAACAGTAGTTTTACCTGCTAGGAAAAAAACTTAGAATTTCAGGATGTGCATCAAAGTCTGCAAGCATCCAGAAAACAAATGCCTTATAGTTATTCTTTGACCATAATTGAGTTCTGGATCCTTTTTGGATCAAATTTATTATCACTTTGGAAACTTCTCTTTTCCCCCAGCCATAATACAAACATTTAACAGGTGCACCATGCAGTGGGGTTAGGAAAAGCAGCTCCTGGACCATAACTGCTCCCTCTCCTGTTCTCCAACAGTGGATGCAGCCCTCATTGGGAAGAGCAAGGGACCAGTGGTTGCCTCAGCAAGGGTTGAGTGGCAAAGATATAGGGCTTTTTTCTTTGCTCCCCTCTCTCCCTCCCTTTCCCTTCTTTGAAATGAGAAAATAGGCCACCAATTTAGTGGGAACTGAGTCTGGCCAGGCAGCGCTGTGAGCTTTGTGTGCTCGATGGCTGCCCGCCATTTCCCAGACCATCGGCAGCCCTCTCTTACTGTTTTCCCTGGCTGCATAAAGAGAACATTGTGTCTCCTGGAAGCTCTGGCTCATACCCTGCCCTCTATGTGAGAAAAGGAAATGCTCCCTCTGTTCATGACTTAGCAACGGTTGGCAAAAATGATGTCATATCCATGGTAGCAGAAAGACAAAAAGAGAGAGGGGGACTGCTTTTTTAGACAGATTTTACACACCACACTGTTCCATGAAGGGCTGAACAAAGCACAGGCATTGTAATGCTCAATTTAAAACAGAATACCAGTCTATTTTTTTCAATCTGGAAAGAAATGGGGTTTATTTATGACTGTGTTTGAAAGTCCCATTTAGTAACATTATATAATGTTATAGTATGGTATATATGGGATTATTTCTCTCTAGGTTTGATCACTTCACTGTTTTCTTCAGCTCCTCTGTTAGAAGTACATGTGCTAGCATGCTCTCCTTTATTCTTTTTCTTTATTGCTACTATGTATGGATTCATGTTAACTAAAAGAATATGGAAAATTGTTCACTAAATGTTACAGACAATCACACAACTGCAGTATTTTGCTTTTTTGGTCCTTCACTCTATATTTTAATAATATAGTGTTACTAACACATTGATACAGATCTCAGTGAACTGAGCATCAAAATGTGGGCTTTTCTTGGTCTGTAGTTTTTTTCTCTTTGTTCAGATATACTGCACATCAGTGCTCATGTATAATTAATAGTTTTTGGAATAAGCCTATTCGGGAAGTGTATGTGCATCTATGAGTGTGTTCAAGACTAAAGGGGAAAGAGAGAACGAACCTGGAAATTTGGGATGTCTTATTATAAAACCAATGACCCTACCCTCCAGTTGAGATTTGAACAAATTCTAAAGATCAAATTAAGGCCTTTCCCTAGCTTTGTGGTGAATGATGCTATATGATCTTCAGTTATTAAAACTCTGACAGGTTTATGATGAAAGCCAACACATTTAATCTCCCACTCCATCTCTGTTCAGTAGGCCTTTCCCTGGAGAGCAAGGGGTAACCCCCTTGGTTTTACAGCAAAAGTTGGAAACTCGTATATATAAAGACCTGTCCTTTTATGAAGTGGTCTGATGCTGAGCATCCTTCACTGACTCAGAACACTAAGTTCTGTCCAGCACATATTGAATCCAAAGTGCAAACCAGTGGTCTGCATGCATAAATCCCAAACCTGAACTGAAAATAATTTTCTTTCAAATCTATGTGCCAGTTTTTCCTGCTTTCCTTGCTTTTTGTCATGTGTTCTTGTCACTTTTTTTCCCCTTATAGATGATGAGCACTGCTGTCACTGGGGATACCTAAACCGTGTCCCCAGATGGGTACCTAGGTTATTGACAGGTATTGCAGACTGTGATTGTTACTGCCACGGTCACTACTTTCTCAAGTAGTTCCAAACTTCCTCTAAGAATGAGAAATATCTCAAGAGATTGTAGTTGTCTTCCAAATGCATGCCTTTGGGAATCAAATGAATATAGCTTTAAAATTAAATGAAAGCTTAAAGTGGGCTTCTCTGAACAAGGTAGTATTAATCTGCTTTAGCTGCTTCTCCAGTCTGATTTTCCCTTGTACAGTGAGGCATAGGGGTTTTTGCAGGTGATTCAAATATTTCTATGAGCATCTTATTTTGAGATCGAGAAAAATTCTGTTGGATCCTGAAATAGTTGCTGGGCAGTTTGGTATAGAGCTTTCTACCTCCACAAGGCTCCTATAGCATTTTGTTTATTCTTTCTGCAAAACAGAATGAACCTCTTTGGAATAGACATTGCCAGCCCTTCTTGAATCAGGTTTGAAATGACTTTTACTGCTGCTGTAAATTGATTTGGAACAGAATTTCATTTCTGTTTTCTGCCAAAAGTTTGATGTCATTAATCTCTACTGACTTGAAGCACCATCATAAACAGCAGCTCTGGCATGTGTAAGGAGGCAGTCTCCCAGGTACACAAGACACTAGGAATGGGCTCCAGAGACCCTCAAGTATCAGCTACAGATTAACTAACACTATTTTTGTGTTTGCTGTGCTTAAAATGTGGTCTACGAAATTCAGTATCCTTTTGGCTTAGAAGGGATTTAAACTGTATCCACAACAGCAATTTTTAATAGTATAATTGTTTCTGAGATAACAGACAGAAATTGCACAGAGAAAAATGGCATATGGATCCAAAATTAGCATTTGAACTTTGCAGAGAGCTGAATATGATCATTTCTTATATCCATGTTAAGATTTTTTTGCTTTCCTTAAGAGAAATGCTCTCTGAGATTTTGATATTTTTCCATTTTAGATAGAATTGTTGCTGTCTTAATTTAAATTCCTCTGTGAATGTTCTGATGAATTTATGGTAGGAGCACAAATACATCGAGGATAAATAAACAAAGGTTCTCAAAGTGTCTTTGGTTTGTTAATTGGCTATGTCAATAGCAGATGGACATTTCTCCCTGTCCACATGTCCTTATGTGCCTAGAGCTCCTTCCTTTTGCTGCAAATTTAGTATCAGCCAAAAAACCGGAAGACAGAATGTCCTGCTATTGCAACATTAATCTTTTCTGAAGGATTCTCTGATGACAAAAGATTAGGTTATTTTTCTCAACTGCCAGATAGCACATCCTTATCTAAGGAAGGAGCACAAGCTTTTTCCTGTTCCTTTTCAACATCTGTGGAAGAATTTGGGATCCATAAATGTTGTGTGGGAGATATTGCAAAAATTTGTTTTTTTAGTTTAAATTAGAAGGCTGAAAAGAAATATATATTATTTATTCTTGAAAGGGAGGGAATAACTATTTCTAAAATTGCAGAAAGGAGGAGTCCATTGCACAAACTTCTAATTTATTTGGTTTAGAGAAAATTTATGTTCTCCTGTAAATAAAGGCATAATTTTAAAAGTGCAAACCTAAGTACACTAAAGTGTACATGGTGTAGCTTGACCTAAACGCAGTCTTTCCAGATCCCAGTTTTATTAAAAGTAGGGAATCCACTTTATTAGAGAAGCTGTAATAAAAACCAGACCTCTCAAAGAGTGAGTGAATGAGCACCTCTTCTCTTTTAGCATGTACTCAGAGTTCTGAAAGCTATCTCTTAATGAAGACCATATTTATATCATCAGACTTTTCTATATCAGCCTTTCAATCTGAACATCTGCCGTCTCTACTGGAAGGCTACTGGCATTTCTGTGAATCCTACCTTCTGCACACCCAGGTGGAAATTGTCAGTTTTTCTGAAAGAAACTGGGTCATGGAAGAAGCCTGACCACAGTGCATTTGCAACCAAGGGATCTGAACTGTCTGTCACAAGCAGGCCCTGTTCTGTGACTTCACTGGGCTGAGGTGTAGTGACAAAATTGCAGCTGTGGCACAGTGCATTTACTCCCTGATTTATTTATCCTCAGGAGCATGCATGTCCTGGGTGCCATGTAATAATGAAAAATACATCAGTAAAGGAAGCAAGCCTTTCCTTAAACAAAGTCAAGATAGTATCTTACATAAAACCAAGCCTTTTGACAACTCTTACAGCATTCAATGCTTCTGAGGCCTCAGGGCAGGATATCGGAGTCAGCAGATACATCAGAATGCAACTGAGATGTGCTTCTGGACAGTGCAGTAGATTTTTTTAAGACCACATAGCACAAGGTAGTGCCATTTAGACTTTACCACATGTGTACAGGTGCAGTCAAACAATATCAGTCTGGTGTCAGCACACTGTTGTTCTGGGACGTCAGATCTTGCTGTCACACTGAGTGAGTCCCAGCCTCCTACATCTGCACTGTTGAACTACACTTCATGTGAACTTCTGCATCCTCCCAAGCAGCTCATCCTGTTTATTCTTACCTCCTCTCTTGTCCCTATATATCCTCACCTATTGATTCACTCTTCCTTCTGGTCTCTCTCCTATGATGCCCATTACTTTTAAGGTACTGTAATGAATTCCTTGCTCATTAACATTTAGGTCTTTACTGTCTGCTTGTGATACTAGCCACTTCTTTTCTTTCATTTTAGCATGATCCTTGATTTACATTCTCATTTTCTTTCTTTGTTTTCATGTTGACATATTACAATGGGACTGCTTCCTAGTTTTGGCCAGGACCCGGAGATTATTCTGTACCACCTCACATCATTGCAGGAGATGAGGAGAAAATTTCTCCTCATTTCTGGCTTCTGAGAAGAGGGGCGTGGCTTCTGGTCGTGGTCCTAAAAACATGGGGTATTTTTAGACAATGTTCATTGTCTCAGGGTCCATGTCAAGCACTTTTGTATGTGGATCACTGTCTCTTGTATACTTTTGTTATTAACATTTTTGCTGATACTGTCCATTTCTGTATTTTATTGCTGTTTCCAGTAATTTGTTCTTATCTCAACCCGTGATTTGTCTTTTGTGCCCCCTATTGTGGTGAGTGGGAAGTGGCTCATGGTCTTTTTAGTGGGAGTACTAAATTGGGGAATACCATTCCTAAACCAGGACAGAATGTAGGGTCTTTGAGACAAGAAGCCTTTTCAAAAGCCATGAAAATGGTGTGAAAAATATTCTACTTCAGAAATGCTTTTTAGTAGTCTGGTGTGCTGGAGTCTGTCAGGGAACATAGTATACTTACTGTCCGCTTGCCTGTGATGGGTTTTGCATTCCAGATTTATTGCAGAAGTTCTCCATGGTGTAATAAAATACCATGTTACTAGCATGAAATTGCATGCCAGCATGAATGTCAGAAATTTGTACTTGGTACTGGTTTATTTGCATGCATGTTGTCACCTTCATCAGGGACATCAAGAAAGATAATGCTCAAGGAGCATACACCACATATTCATTTTCAAGAGAGGATCTCAAACCTTTAAGTTCAGGAGAAAATAAGCCAATTTACCTGGAGCGTTAACCACCATTCACTCCTGAATTTTTTTTAAGTGTTCTATCTTTAGGCATATCTGTAATTTCAGTCATTGATACAAATTTAATTTGATTTCATTGTAGCATATCTTTAAATGCCTTCAGTAATTTTAGCATTTATTTGTTTGATGGAACAAAGGTTCCACTTACTGCCAAGCATATCAAGATACCACCATCATATGTAACTCTGTGTTTAGTTGAACCCGCTATTGAGCAATTTCTTTCTTGGTGATTTTCTTGCTGTGTCCAGGACCTTTCAGTTAGTTACTTTTCAGAAACTTCACAAAATTAACAGCATTCATTTGCAGAACAGACTAATACTTGATGCTTAATGCTTGCAATTTCAGTATTGGATGAAGTATTTGTTTGAGAGAATGTATTACCAATGGATTTTGGCTTGCCACTATCACTTTCCCCATATCAGGCCAATGTTTCAAAACTGAGCTTGCCAGTATCTTTGGCACTCTGTTTTCCTGGCACCTGATGTCTATACTACTAAGTACTTGATACCTTGGCTGCACTTCTGCTATCTATCAAATATCTGGACCAGTAGTATCAAAACAACAAAGTAATGCTTTGTGGCAGGTATTTTGAGAAAAGAGTAGTGTTTCATGAAATCATCTAATTACAAATATTGTTAAAATAGCTGTGGTTGCTGCTGTTGAAATCAGGTATAGAATCTACGTATAGCACAAAGCTTGACATCATTCATGAGAAACCATGTAAGCTTAAATTGAAGCCCATAAAGTGTCTAAATTTTGTTTGTGTTTGTGATTGATACACTTTGACATTAAAGTGAGCAGATGTAGAACTGCTTATGGGAGCAATACTAGTTTCTGCCTAGACTCAGTTATTAGGTGGCTTCATGAAAAAGTAGAAATTGCTCTGGGAGACAGAGGTTGCTATTTTTAAGAAGTAAATGCTTCAGTCTTGGCATTCAGAGACTCAGCTCTGTGGGAAGCCAAATTCTGTAAATTTAATATCTGGAATAACAGAAAAGCTCAAGGAGTGTTGCCAGGTGCATTCAACTGGCACGTCTCTGAAGTCCTTGGGTGAGATTGATATCATATGAGCACACGTTCTATTGTATTGTATCCAGAAATTAAAAGCTATTTGTCGTGGTTTAACCCCAGCCGGCAAATAAGTACTACACAGCTGCTCATTCACTGTCTCCCAGCAGTTGGACTGGGGACAAAATTAACAGGGTAAAAGTGAGTAAACTCATAGGTTCAGATAAGAATAGTTTAATAATTTAAATAAAATACAGTAATAGTAACAATAATAAATTTTAATAAAATCCAAATAACAAAGAGAGAGAAATAAAACCCAAGAAAGACAAGTGATGGAAATGAAAATCATTGTTCACCATCAAATGACCGATGCCCAGGCAGTCCCCAAGAAGCAGCCCCCTCCTCCAAGCTTCCCCCAGCTGTGTATGCTGAGCATGACCCCACATAGTCTAGGGTATCCCTTTGATCAGTAGGGGTCAGCTGTCCTGGCCACGTCCCCTCATATCTACTTGTGCACCCCCAGCCCACTCAGTGCTGGGGTGATAAGCAGAAAAAGCCCTTGATGCTGTGTAAGTGCTGCTCAGCAATAACTGCACTAAATAACACCAGAGTGTTATCAGCACTAATTCC
Organism: Erpornis zantholeuca; assembly: GCA_013400515.1. NCBI lineage: Eukaryota > Metazoa > Chordata > Aves > Passeriformes > Timaliidae > Erpornis > Erpornis zantholeuca. The sequence goes on from VZTN01036665.1 coordinate 32,109, forward strand.
AGCAAAATCCAAATCACAGCTCCTTACCAGCTACTGTGAAGAAAATCAGCTCTATGCCAGTCAAAACCAGCACACAGGTGAAAAAATCCGTACATTCTTGCTGGAATTCTCAGCCAGCAGTACACAGCTGTTACTCTGGTTTTGTATCTATTATTGTTCTGTTCAAGTCATACTAGAATAGTTAAATAATTGGCATAAATTGTAAGGTGTTGTAAGGTGTATTTTGAGGGGGGTTCTTACGGAGCCATCTAGTTGATGCTACTTAGTTTCAGTAAGAAATGCTTGGATTATTAAAATAATTATTTTTAGACAAAAGTGAAAACTGCTCTTTTCTTAAACAGGAGGAGATATTACACGTGGAGATCCTGTGTAGCTCTCCATTACTGCTCACTTGGGTACAATATTGTTTCTGTCATCTATTGACTCCATGTAGAAGAGGTTTTTTGGCTCTCTTCACTATTTTTTCATGCTCATAATTGTTCTGCTTCACTTTATGAGGTATTAGTGCAGGTTGAATATATATTATGTATGTATATTCTATGTACTTCTGTATTTGTGTTCCTCACTTCATCAGGAGAGGCTTGGCAGCACTGTGACTCTACTGTGCTGCAATATAATATGCTGCTATCAGTCTTTACACATGTTGGCTTGTATTCATTATTCCTTGGACGGGTGAGTAGGACAGGAGTTTACTGCCTTGAATGTGAGTACTTCCATGTACTTCACAGTGATATGTAGACATTCAGACACCTCAGACATGAGGTGGATCCATGCCTACCATAAGGATACCAACTTTCTTTTTTGTGCCATAAAGTTTGGATCCTTGTAATTTTCCTCCAGGGAAATTAACATACTCCATTAACTTAACATACTACATTAGCTCTCTACCACAATGTATGCAGAATTGCATTTTTGAACATGTTTCTGGTGACTCCATTTATTGGCAAAGGCCAAAAAGAGGGGAAATTTTATGAAATGAAAATGTTTGTCTGTGAAAGGTGATTCTTTTATGTGGAGAAAAATTCAAGTGATTCATTCTGCATTCATTACCTTTTATGAAAGCAGTCCCATTTATAGGCTATGATAAAAGTAGAAATATACTACATGTTGCTATAGTTTTAGATAAAATCAATCAGTGGATACCATTATGTTTGCTGAAGAAGAATAATATAAGGATTAGAGATTAGAAATATCCATATTTTCAAAATGGAAGGGTTAGATGAAATTATCAGTACAGCCATTCTTTTTTTCTTTTTTTTTTTTTTTTTTTGATCCTTGTATCCCTCTGTTAGTAAACAAGGACATGTTGAAAAAGCAGCTGGAAGCACATTGTCCTTCTTAAGTTCTTCAATTTTCTTATATGCTCATGAGGCTATCAATATTTAGGATACATTACAGATGGTATAGTTATATTTTGTTATGCTATATTAGCTCCATTGTTAGGTAAGCTAAGTTAAACACTAGATTCCAGTTACGTTCCTGTAATGATTTTACAGCATGTAGTTTTAAAGTATTTTTTTCCTAATTCTGTGTTATCTCATAGCCACCAAAAAGAATTCTGCCAAAAATGTCAGGTTTGGTGCATTGCATAGCTTGTGGCTGATCACAAATTGCTGCTTTCTTTCACAGCTCTATTTCATGCATTTGAAGTAACATGAGGGAGAATACCCACTTTTTTGCCTGAAACTTAACACAGAAAGATCTGAGTTCTTTTATCCTAGCCAAATCCTTGAACAGCAAGTACAAGGAAGCTCTAAGTTCTTAATTATTAGACACAACCCAAAAGAGAGAAATAAATAACACATAAGTTTAGGGTTGGTTCTACCTATTAATTGGTAATAGAAAATAGTATCTTTTTCCAGATGTATTTACTATTTTGTGTTCTTGTACAGCTTCTATTACTGCTCTTAAATTGCACTCATAAAAGAGGGAGCTATCAATATTCCTACTCTACTAATGGGAAATTGAAGCATCAAGTCTTCGACTAGCCCAAAGTCACATAGGAAGCTAACAGCTGAGTAGATCTCTCAAGGAGCATTTTCGTAATTCCCAAATCTGGAATCACCATTTTACAGCCCCTGAATTATTCATTTCCCATTGGAAATAATTACCATAGAGAACTTATGCATTTCCAAGGCTGCTACCAGGTAGAACACAAGCATGTCATAGTACAGTTTCTATGAGACCTATGTAAGGCTTTCTTTAAAACCTATTTCATGTGTTACATTTATATATATATTATGGATTGGCCTTTGTTGTTTCCATGCATTGCATATGAAGTATATACACAGAAAAGAAATAATGAATACATATATCTCATCAAAGAGAGATAAAGCATAGCCAAACTTATTAAAAAATATCTTGGCTGGGAAATTACAGTTTTTCAACAGCAGCAGCCCAAACAAGCACTTTTCCAAGGGAAATGAGTTCTTCATCTCTGACATTAAAGGTGAAAATCTTTGCTGTGTGTTGGTAGCAATAGATAAAATGTAGTTCTGATATTGAGTAAACAACAATTTTACTACAAGAGTTACTAGTAAATGTTTCTCTGATATACCAAGTAACAAAGAGTGTGAAAACATACAAGTAAATGTTCAAGTTAAATTATACAATTAGTTATGCTCCATTTTCTAATTTGCAGTTCATTAGATTTGATTTTAGGAAGTGTTTAAGGGATAGCAAAATTATTTAATAGGTGTAACACCACTTTCATTTTCCTCTATTTCTCAGTCTCCTAAAGCAAGTACAAGTGTGAAGCTGCTACATGGATAAATATTTATGTGCATGTGGTGTGATGTAAAGAACCTCTGTGTTCCAGACAACAAGGTCTTGCACATCAGCACAGTACAGAGCATGGTAAGAATAAAAAGAGAGCAAATTTGTGACTATACTGTACAAATATAAAAGCTTCAGAATTGAAAATTAGTGCCATAGCTAAGAGAATGGTCAGGAAAGAAGCCATGAGTTTGCATATAAGATATTCAAAGGATATCTTTAAGACTAGAGGATAAAATACTCTTCAGAAAGGAATATCCAAGGAATGTCAGAGGTTTTTCTTGCCTTTACTACTAAGGTTTCAGGAACATTATTTTGAGCAGTGAATTTGTTATGTCAGCAAAATTATTATTGTTCAAAGCATGACATTCAGAAACATCATTTTAATGTATTTGTTACAAACGTTATTTGAAATTAACAATTTTTCTGTAGAGTATTGGTTAGCCATCTGTGTGTTCCTATGCCTGAGTGAGATTCAAAATTTAGGAAAGTGTATACCTGCGTTCCAAACTGCAGAAAAAGAAATTCATGAGCTCCTAGGGGATTGCTTACTCTCATTTACCATTTTAGAACATGACTAGAGGTGCTGGCTTTGTCTCAGCGTGCTATTATCTACCAGACATTGTAAGAGCGGCAAACTATTCAAAACCAATCACCACTGTGTGCTTGATGACTCTGCTGCCTTACTGAACTCTCAGTGCCTTTAGCTGAGCAGTTGGCAATAAAGCTGCTGCTGGTGGCTGGCCATTCCACCAGACTTTTATAATGTCTGGCTTAATAATTCAGTGGAAGTTAGCAGTAAGGGATAAAACAGGGTAAAATTTGAAGAAGTTCAGGTTTACTTTTTGTTCTGTGAATTGCAGTGCATCACCTGAGCTATGATCAGTGCCCTGTACGTGCTCTTAGCCCAGAGCAGTGAAGATACTTTGCTTAACCTTTTTGAGTGTGTGCAGCACCATTGTGAAAAGACTGGAAGGGCAGCCAGTTACCAGAGCACTGCTCTCACCGATCAGCCCAGTATCAGCCGATGATATCACACCTACATGTACCAACTTTGTGATCTCTATGAAGCCTTGCACAGTAACAGTTACACTGTCAAATGCTAAAGAAATTAAAAATAAATGTAGGAGGTTGTGAAAGTCTGTTATTTTGTTATAGTCTGTGCAGGTGCTTGCATCATACCACATGTTGTTCTGGTTGCTGGTTCAGGAAATCTGATGGAACCAACATATTGTGAGGTTGAAAGAGAGTGGGAGTAAAGCCAAAAGAATTTGGTCCCTTTAACCTAGAAAAATGAAGATGTGAGAGGGAATATAACTCCTGCCTACAACTGTTGCCAGGATGATAAATATTAGAGCATGAGAAGAGCTAAAGAACTATGTTGACATAAAACCAAATGGGGATAAACTGCCTAAAGATCAGTTTAGGATTGAAAATATAACTCTTCTAACCATTGAAAGCTGCCGCTCTAGAACAAGTTTTTTGGGTGTTAACAGCCTTAACACTTTTATGGTAGAGCACGATAAATTTCAGATAAGGATTTTAAGAAGTATTTGCCTATAGATGTAAATATCCATACTTGGTGCCTTAGGAAATACATTTCTGTGATGTGGTTTAACTTTAGTTTTTATTTATTTAA
>VZTN01036666.1:5121-111029 GCA_013400515.1 Erpornis zantholeuca
AACTGAAACCTCTGAAATAGTTCAGTTTTCCCTTCCTCTGCAGTTTTCCTAGTGATGAAGTTATCAAAACATACGAATGAAGATCTACATGCTTGTCTATGACAGTAGCTGATTTCAACATCTGTTGGCTTCCATCTGTTGGTAGGAAGTAAAACTTGTTTCTCTGCGTGGTCTTGTATCAATTTCACTGCTTATATCTAAAGCAGGAATTTCACAGCTCTGATTCTGTGCTACTAACAGAAAGAGTTGGTTTGGTTGGTTTGGGATTTTTCATTTCTTTTCAAAGGCATAAAATAAGTGGCAAACTGATCAGTCTCATTCTTCTGTGGTAAATCAGAACCAGAGCAAGNAGGCCAAAGCCCTCAAGACATTTGACTCCTGGCATAGCTAGCTGATTTATTGGGTGTCAGTGCACTCAAATGTCCTCTTTTGTCTCCATCTCCAATTTGTAGTTTGTTTTATGCCACTTGAAATTATTTTATTTATGTGCAGCCGTGACTTCTCCAGTGAGACAGTACAGTGGTGTCTGTCTCTCCTCATGAAGCACTCCAATATCTTAGTATTTAACATCTTTATTGGTGGTTAGTGAGATTGTCTAAACTCTCAAAAGCAGTAATGGGACTTTAGTCCTTTCAATCCACCGTTAAAATAGTTCCAAGATACTTGATATTGGCTTTGTTGAGATTTCCCTATTCTTATGGACTGTATTGTTATTGTTGTTGAAAATATTAAAGGGGTTTTGCTTTACTTGTGCCAAGTGAGCAACCTCAAAGAGATAATTTAAAAAAATCGCTTTCTTTCTGGAAATTGGTGCTGGTGTGGGAAGAGATGTTTATATTTCTTGCATAGGTTTTTTGTAACAGTTGTTAAACAAAGCAATTATCTAATGGAAATAGATACTTTGTACAATGGTAGAGGAGGGAACAGCAAGTGTTTTCTCTTTGACATTTAGACTCACACTGAAGGTGTAATGAAAAATACTGCCTTTGTGATAAATTTTGGCCAAAGCAAAAGTTTGCTGAGTGTTCAGAAGAATGTAAATATTAATTGTGCAGTTAATGCTGTCCAGTCACTTCTATAAAAATCATGCCATTTTTTTTGTAGAACAGCTTAAGTACTTATCGATTGAGAACTTCTGTAACTCCCAAAATGGAGGCATCCCCATATCTCTACAGGTATTTTAAATGAATTGAATTAATCATAGGCTTAAAAGTCTCTAGTGATCTTCGTTAAGTTTCCTGGGTTTAATTAAAACATCTGTGCAGTTTTAATTTATCGATTCATCCAACTCATATGTCATGTTTTTAACACACCCCAGCATGCTCTGCATCATTTTTAACCCGATTTCCACTTAACTAAAGCAATTAAATTCACCCCGGATTAATTAAAGCATCCATACTTTAGTGCTTAAGTCAGCGTGTGCTGCTTTCCCCAAATGGTTTCTGAATGTCAGAGATTTGACACACCTGATGGGTTTTTTGTCCTTCTGGAAATCCTTCTGTGGGTTTCTTCCTTGCTTGCTAATGTGCAGCTTGGCAAAGCTTGGGAGCTTGGTTGGGCAACTGAGGTAGGGAGAGCAGAGCTTGGCTGCTGCGAGGGACATTCCCTCTTAATGCTGACCTGACCAGGGCAGAGTAGCACTACTGTTAAACTATTTAAATTAGTTCTATGTTCTGTAGTCAAAGCAAACAGTTTCATGAAGTAACTGCTAAACCACCCCACGTCAGTGACAGTTTTTCATAGTTGTTCATTCTCCTGGGTGAATTTCTAGATGACTTCTGCTTGGAAGAGCATGACCTCTTAGAGCAACCCAAAAGATGTTGTAGATCTAATTGTCACTGCTCTTAAGGACGTTTCAGCCTGATAGAAGTTAGTGAATTTAGTGATCTCTGAGGAGCTGTCAGTCCAGTCAAACACCATTCTTCCTGACCATGCAAATGGTCAGGTGAGGCACAAAGAGCAGGTGAGAGAAAACAGTCTTGGATTCATTCAATGTCCCATTCCAGAATATTTTCCTGGGCCTCATTTTGCTAGGGGTGGAGCAGCTTCTCACAAGGAAACTAGTAAAAGAGAAACAACATAAAGTGGTCTTAGAAGTTATTTCAGATTTTCATATGCACAAATGAACTTCAATAAAAACTAATAGGCTTGCAGACAAGCAGTGAAATGTGCAGCCAACTGATTAAAATAGATTTAAACAGAAAATATGAGGGAAAGTGTTGTCAAACAAAACCATTGTATTTTCAGACTAAAACTAAGCAGATTTTTATGCCTTCTCATTTTTAGAAATGTCTTGTGGGCAAATACTTGGTGTAACAAGGGATATGGTAATTAAGGGCAAATATTTGGTGTAATAAGGGACGTGTAATAAAATAAGGGATGTCTCAGTACTTTTTTGTTTATAATAGTAATGTAAAGTCTAGAGCTAACATTTTGAATCAAGTTGACAGCAATTAATTTCTTTAATAACTGGGCTCATTTTCTAAAATGCAAATGCTTTCGGATCCTCTGGGTATAGTGATTTTGTGGATTTTAAGCCATTTAGATTAAGATTGTTCACATATAAGCATGATTTCATTTTAGGGGAACAGGAACTTGATTGTAGCTTTTGCAGTGAATCTAAAATTATTTGGGAGTTTGGTAGACAGTCATAGGATTCAACTCCAGCATCAATAAAACACATCTTCACCTGCTTACTTATTAATCTAACTTGTCCACTGAAGAGATATTAACATGTGTAGTCTAAATGCTGCATATGCATCACCAACATAAAGACCAAAAAGAGAAAAATGCCAGTACAGTGCAACTTTAATCTATCAGGTTAGGAACCAGGCAGCTGTACACAACATTTGTCTTGGATCTTTCTTCTTTTTCTACTCCAGTCTGGAGCTGACCTCGAGTGCATTTATAGGCTTCAGATTAGACTGTCAAAAACTGGAATTCATCTTGTTTATATATTGGCAAAATCGTGCATAGCTTCTCAGCAGTAGCAGCTTAATCTCTGCTAAAAGGAAGTCCAAGTGTGAGGTATTATGGAGTCTGAATTAATTATCCCCTAGAGGAGCTGCACCCAGAAGGGTCACTGGTAGGGCTCAGTGCTAAGAAGTTTGACCTACATGTGTTGTCAGTTCAGTTCCTGGTGGTCAGTGAAAAAAAGAACAACTTTAGTTCCATTATGCAAGTGTGCATTTCACTTCTTTATATAACAAGGAATTTGTGCAACTCCATGTCCAAAGAGCATAGCAAAGACTGCCCAATCAGTTCAGGGATTTTTTGTGACTGAAATTCACTTCCTCCTCCTAAACAGGAGCACCTACAGATAAAAATAAATATTTTTCTTAGGTGTGGCAAAATTCTGTACAGTTCAAAAAGGGCTAAACATCTTACATAGGAGTATAAATGGTTTGGTTTTTTTTTTTCCTGAATGTGTTTGTTTGTTTAGAGGGAAGTAGTGCTGTAATGGCTGAGACCAAAATTCCATTTCACTCAGTATTTCAGTATGATGGTGGCATGCAGCAGATAGTTGAGGGAGAGTAAAAATTTTACTTATCTTTATTGCTTCTCCATTAAATTCTTCTGGTTCCAGAGATATCATGTGCTAGGACTTCCTACAATGGATGAAGCCTCTTTGTGTTCAGTAGCCTTTGTAGACTTTCATTCCATGAATTTGTGTAATTCTATGATCAGTCACAGAATGTTCTTCCATGAGTTTTAACTTGTCAATTAATCTCGTTAGATGGAACAATCAGCAGGCTCTCAGGCTCTGTAGATGATTTCCAAGTGCTCTCTTCGTTCAGTCTCAAGCTCACACTTGAACACTCAGTCATGATTTTCCATCCTGTTTACATGGTGAACAGACAGCCAAGCTCATCTTTTTTGCACACCAGCGTGTGGTAAGAAGAATGTGGTTTATATGCAAGATTGGGGCTGGCAAGCACTATGGATACAACCATTCTGGCCCTTGCCCAGATACCAACCCTTGGTGAAGTTTTGTCATGGGCATCACACCACAAAATTCTGTGGTACACATTAAAAATTGGATGGCACCAAAAATTATATTCTTCCTCTGCCATGTTTGAAAATTTACACCTGAATGTAAAGCTGAGCTGCTTGCAAAATAAGAGTAGTATAAGGGCATTGCTTGTGACCTGGTCCAGGACAGAGAAGCATTGTAGGTACAAATTCAAAAACCTTTCCAGTCTGCATATATTTGTGCCTGGAGACTCAAATAATTAGAAGAGAAATATACCAATTTGTCTGTTTTCTGAGGAGGAACTGAAAAAGTCTGCAGTAGGGAACTGACAGCCTAGATCCTAGTGGTACAGGACTCTCTCTGCACCAGGGTAATGTTTGCTCTACAGCAAGAGAAACCAAGCCAGAACTCTTCCTTCACATCCTGTTTGGAGCTTCAAGTAGCAGGGGAAGGCCTCTCAACCCAGCAGCTGTGTAACTAATCCAAGTTCTTCAACAGCCTTCAAGAGTTTGTCTCCTCAGATATCCTTTGCTGGTTTCTTGCCATGCTCTAGAAGAACTGCTCTGGTGAGTATGTGTGTGTGAACACTGCAAGGGGGGTTCAAGGAGTGTGGACAGAGACTGCAGCTGGGATACCTGTGGGTTGTCACTGGACAAAATGGTGACTTTTGATGCCAGACCTTTTGGGCATTATCCCTTGCCATCTCCTCTCCTCATCCGTGTGGAATAGGCTGTTACCAAATCACCTTTCCTCATGAGCCGGGGAATATGAACATTAATCCAAAATAACCTCTAGAGAGAGAACTATTAGAAGGATGTTTGGCTTGTCTTTCCTGCTCTATTAATGTTCTCAAATGTGTGCAGCCCACAGGACTCAGAGGTCTGTAGTGTCATTCATCAGCTGAGCCCCATGTTAAAGACTTAGTCTGATTTTCTTCAAATAACAGTGAAGGGCTTAATCCCATGACCAAAGAAACATTTAGCATTAATAGTTGTGCTTATCCACACTTCACTCAGGATATATACCCTTGGGCCTAAGTTGTGTTGCCAGGAGTGTTGCCATAACTGCTCCTGAAGATCTCTGTCCACTTTTTGCCAGTGCTGGTGTGAGATACGCAATCAATCTCTCCACAGAGATGAGATTAAACTTGTTTGTTCCATTACATAAACCATCTTCCTTCACACTGCTTCAACAGACTTTGAAGTTCTGTCCTGGACCGGGGGCTGTCCACTTCACATGGGGAAACACAAGCAGTCCTAGATAACAAGAACTCCAGAAGATTCTTGAGGAGTTTGTACATCAACTGAAGATGCCAGGATGTAAAATGAGAATGAGCTGGTTTGGGTCTCCTCCTGCAGCAATGTGATCTAGCAAATAGGCATAGCAGAACTCTTTTTAGGCTACCTGCTCCTGTTCTATGTAGAAAAGCAGCTTGATTCTCTCTTCCTCATGCAGGACAGACTATAAACCCATAGCAAAAACAGTCATGAAGAACTATCCATTACAGCAGTGACAAGCCAGCTTCTTATAATAACCTATACCTTCCTGCATTCTTGCTTACATGTTTCTCCTGCAATCTTAGTGAGATGGCAGTCTTGGAAATGCTAAAATCTGACCCAGAATCTCTGTCATTTTTCTTATTAGTGATATTCCTATTACATAGCTTGTAGGCTAACTCCAGCAGAGGGTCATAGATTAAACTGTGGCTTTAAATTTCAAGTGTCTTAATCTTAAGTATATCCCCTACATCCCTAAGGTTAAGTGACAGATTCTCTTGTTTGTCCAAAGTCAGTTCTGGTGTCACTGGCATCGTGACTGCCCTGGCAAGCCCCTGAAGGCAGATTGCTGTTGAACTTATAGACAAGCTTCATAAGGACTGAATAGACTTGTGAACCATAGCAAGACCTTTGACCTGATAGAAACATGAAGAGAGGAATGAAAAGCTGCAACATGTCTTTCAGCTTTTCTTAAATTCCTGAAGCACCATAGCAGAGTCAGGGAGCACTAAAAAACTGCTGTGGGAGCTCTTTAGCCCAAGACCCAGCACCACCTTGCCAGGCTCTGGTATCCCAGAAGCTGAACCCTGCAAATCCAGGTCAAAAGTAGCAGCTAAGAATGGCTTACCCACAAACAACTTCCAAATAGCTGATACATTCTTTAGCTGGACTGCAGTTGCCATTACTTAATGCGACTTAGGGGCAGAGCAAGCAGAGAAGTGATCTTACAGCATGTATCTAGCACAGAATTATAGGTCCAGACCACTCTAGCTGGGTCTAGAGAGATGACAGTTAAGTGGCTTGGGGGTTTTTGTTGTTTTGGTTTTCACTTTTTATTTATTTTAATAATGGGTTTGTTTCTGCTCAGTTCCTCTTTCAAGGGAGTATAGTGTTTAAATAGAGTTACTGTCTTTATTTGAGTTTTCACTCCAGAGGAGAGATCTGCAGAACAGAAATCCTTCCAGGAGTTGAGTGACATGTCGATCTGCAAAACAACAAAACAAAAAGAGCTGTTCCTCACTTGTATCCAGCTTGTGAGTCAGCTTTAAGGTTTTGTCTTTATAACTACTTGGACAAATGTAATTTGTCCAAAGAAACTGCATAATGCCCATGGATTGTTTTAGCCTTCCTGGGACCTGTTCTTTCCATGCAGCTTTATGGCAGCATGGTGAGGAGTTGGGTGGGCAGAAACAAGTGTGTCCCAGTGCAGCTGGGGAATCCACACTGAGACATCATCCCTAATGACAGCTCTGAGTGTCTGCAGTGGCATGGAACCATGTAGAGAATTTGCATTCAGCAATATTCCTTCTTTCTGTGGTGGACTTACCAAAGGGACTGCAGGCTTAACCACCACATACAGGAGCTGAGGGGTGCCTTGTCCTAGAGAGAGAGATTTTTGTGTTAAGGTGAGTTCCAAATAAAGGGCCAGGATCTGTACAGTGTTTCAGCATGTGCAAGATGACACCAAGAAACTCATGATCACTCCAGCTCTTCAGGACAGGCTGCTTTCTGATCGCTTGCCCAACATCCTCAACACAGTGGCAAATAAAGAGAGCAGGACAGAAATTATTACCTTTCTTAGACTGATTTGAGAAAACGCATCAGTGTCAGCCCAAAACAAGCCTTTAAACTGCAGTGAAATGGAGAGTTGTGGACAAAGGAATTGTGCCCCCAGGTCTTCCCAGCTAAAAAGTGGAAGTGGTGCCAGGTTGATCCCTTTTGTTCTGGCTCACGAGGTGACTTGCAGGAGCAGTAGCTGCACACCTGGGCAGGGAAGGGCTGTGCTGGGAACTGAGGCAGGCTCCACAGGCAGAAGGAACAGTCACACAGCGTTCAAGTTTCTGGGAGTTCAGCATGTGGTATTTGATGCTGAGGTGCAAAAAGATGTCAGGTAGGCTGTCCTAGAGTGCAGTGTGGGGACAGTTTGTCTGTGTGCTATTTCAATACAGCTGCCTCAGCCTCAGTAAGCTTAGTTCTGAAACCAGGGGCTGAAAGCCAGCTGCTGAAAACCAGTAGAAATTTAGCATAACCTTTTTCACTGAACTCAGTAAAGCACTTGTGAAGATATATCACATCTGAAACGAAAATGTTGCTGATGGAAATTATATTTTATTCACATTTCTGTTCATTTTTGCAGTGCATAAGAAAGCAACTGGACAAAGCTTATAGTAAGAGAGAGTACGAGGAATGCAGTAGAATGAAGTCTTCTTCCTAGCAAAGGATGGATAATATGGATCTAAGACATAGGAGCAGTAGGAAACCCCAAACTTCAGCATGCTGACTTTGATACCGTTCTACTACAGAAAAAATATAGGCCAAAAAATACTATACATATTATATGACATGTGGCCCATGAATCTTAATTAAATTATTCACAGCACTCCAAATTTTAGCTAACATTTCAGGTTGCAAATCTGAAATTTTTTTTCTGATCAATTTTTTCCCTTATCAAATAGGAAAATTCATGAGAAAATCTATCCTGAAATGTGTTTTTGCAGCAGATCAATGGGCAACTAAGATTAATAAGGATTGCAGGACTGAACGATGGAGAAGTTTGATAACTGGACCATTGCACATTTCTTTGTAGGAAATCAATTACTTGGGTTCTTCTTGATCATTTGGGTTAAAGGGATAATAGAAGCCAAGAAGACATTAGGACCTTTTAATGATTAATAGTAGCTTTTGAGTATATTTTGGCATTGTAAAACTGGGTGTTCATTTCTAATTACTTTGAAGAGGGAAAAGACAGGGAAATACTTTTCTGTCTTTATCAAACTGCATCAGAGAGAAGAGCACAAAAGTGCTCCAAGCTTTTCTCTAAGACTCACTTCATTACTCCAGTTTTCTGTTATTTCTCTGTTATTTTTTCCATTTCTCTGGCTAGTGACCACACATCCAGTCTTTGACAGGTGTGGAAGTTCACAGGTTGCCATGTTCCCAAGGGAGGCATGAGCACATAGGAGTGAATATGCCTTAGTGAAACATTTGTATGCACCTGGGTTTTAATAAACCACTTGTTTCTTTCCGTTGCTCTGCATATGTACAACATCTGATTCCTGGCAGCCAAGACCTACTGACTACTTTTATTATTCATAGGCTTCACTTCATTTGCATAAATGAATATTTGCTCAGAATGTGTCTTACCCCCTTGAATAATACAATGGTGAGGGGTAAGGGTTAATGGTGCTTTCTTGCCAATGTACACAGGGTAAAAGCTGTCACTGGGATTCAGGGAAACAAGGTTCAGCAGGGACAGTGGTGACAAGGTGCATTTGTAGTATCTGAATGCTTGTTTCATTCTTGTGTTCAAGATTCTTACACTGAAAATCAAAGGGTCTAAAAAAGTTTGGGGCGTTACATTAAAGAAGTGTTATGATAGATGCCATACAATTAGCTGTTGTGGGGACTGAATGTTTTGTGTTCTATTTGCAAAAATTGGATGTTACCTAGAGAAACAAAGCAGAGTAATGTCAGACTCAAAACTGTTCACATGACTTCATTAGTTATCCCAAACATTATCAGTATTCTATAAAGAGTAAGAGTTGTATTCTCAGAATGCCCAGCACATATGTGCTTTATTAAATAGCAATCAAATTATTTCTTTGGGAAATGAAGAACTGAACCGTTATGAATTATGTCATATTTTTTTTTCCCCAGTAAATGGACGTATTTGAGTATATGTGTAAGTGTTTGATAGTGGATTTTTAGTGCATTTTTACACTGCTACATGCGTGACCCTGCGTGCTGTTTCTCTTTCCTTCCATTTTCCAGCTGCCTGCCCGGTTCTGTGCAGTGGCAATGGTCAGTACTCCAAAGGCACCTGCTTGTGCTACAGTGGCTGGAAAGGTCCAGAATGTGATGTACCCATCAGCCAGTGCATTGACCCCTCCTGTGGAGGTCATGGCTCCTGCATCGAAGGGAACTGTGTCTGTTCCGTGGGCTATAAAGGAGAGAACTGTGAGGAAGGTAGGATATTTATTTTCTCTGTTGTGAGTTTCTTTTCTGGATTTGGGACCTATTTAATGGGTAGGAAAAAAAAAAAGGAAAGAACAGAATAAAAATCTAAGCATAAAACTGCTGTAGCAGATTATTGTAGAAGAAGGCAAAAATATAGTCCATCACAATTTTACTGATCTATCAGAGTTCAGACAAAATTTCTGGCCTTCTGTATACATTGCTTTGAAGTATTAAGAGTGTCTGCCACAAGTAAACCTGAATAATTCCTTTGTTGAGTGAAGAAAAATCTTTTATTATGGATTATGTTTACTGAACAATTTAGATGTAAAATGCAGAGGAAAAAGGAGCCATGGTAGACAAAATTGTTTAGCTTCAACTTCACACAAAGCACATATCAATCACTATTAAGACAGAAGCTGATGAAAAATATTTGAAAGACTTAGATATCCATGTTACTTACAGACTTAATGTGGGGCAAATTACTCCTGTTGGCTGCAATCATATGGGATTAAGGAAAGGTAGATGGCACACACAAACGATAACTGTCCTTTAAATGCAGAAAAGCCTTTCAGTCTGAAAAGTGTCCAATTCCTTGAGTATGTAGAATGAGCAAATTTTAAAAAATAATCCATGCAAAATAACCCATGCAAAATGTGGTCATAGATTAAGCTCAATACTGGTTGTATTCACAGACTTTTCTGTTAGAATGCACAGCATAAATTGGAGTGCCTTTCTTTTTAAAATATATTACTGTGCTCCAGAGTTCATTAGTCCTCCAAACGGAAAAGCAGCTTGAGTACTGAAGTGATAGGCTGGGATCTCATGCTGTTAGGACTGAGGAGTCTCTCTGGATTATCCTGAATGGGTTGCAGAGCTATATTGATACTGTGTGTATTGATTTTTATCTTACCCCATAGTAAACAGCTGTCTCTCCCACGAGAAAACAAAGGGAAGAAAACTGTGGATAAACAAACCACTAAGGGTTTTATTCTCAGGACCGCACGTCACCCTTAGGACAAGATCTTGCATTAGTCTGAGTAAACTTGTGGTAAAAGGAAAAAAAACAAACAAACAAAAAAAACAAAACAAAACAAAAAAACCAAAACAAACAAGGATCCTCACTGGTGGGACTGCAGTTGTGTGCTCAGTTCATTCCTGTTGTCTCCTTCCACTAAATACTCTCACCCCTGGTTATTAGAGCTTTTCTCCAGAATTCAGATGAAGTCAAGAGTTTTTGCCTTGTTTTTAATGGGTTACATTTTAAATTATATCCAGAAAATACTTTAATGTCCTTTTCTTTCTCCTTAGAATTGATAGTTCTCAGTTCACCCTGAGTGTATGATACTAGGAGATATTCAAAAATTATTTGAAATTACTTGCTTTAACTATCGTTCTCGTCAAAATCAAAGATTGAAAAGATTCTGTTTTAACATGCTCTACAGCACCCAACCTATTCCCCAGGAATGTAGAACCCCTCTTTCTGGTACTAACTGGAATTGTTTGCTCGGTCTCATTGAGTTTTATACATTTCATCATGTATTCTGCTTTGTATAAATGCTTGTGTTATTAGAGAGATTATGGTAGATGGCCTAAAATGATCTTTGTTTCATTTAATTCTGCAAATTTTACCTTGCAAGCCATTCCTCCCTCACTTTGATTGTGATTTCCAGCTACTTGCGTGGAATTCTCTCTCTGCTTTCAGTTCTTTAGAATGGCTGTGGTCTGTCTGGGCCAGACACCTTTTGGATCTCCGAACTCCTGAAAGAGAAATAGGCTCTTGTAGTGCTTAATCCAAGTTTTCCTCAGGTGAATGTTTGGGATGGTGAAGCAAAGACATCAGCAGCTCCAGAGAAGTTTATAGAACAAGCCAGTGCAGGCACTTTTGCAAAGGTGTTAACTCCAGCCAAGACTGGGAACACAACAAAGCTGTCAGTCAACAAAGCTTTTTGGGAGGTGAATTGCTATGTGAGACGAAAGGATATACATTATTTAATCAACACTGTGCTTGGAAGGATACATTTTTTTCTTAAAAAGATAAATGGGTTACAAAGACAGGAGGCATCGATTGCAGACTTGGAAGGGGCCAATAACATGACAAGAAAGGTTAAAGTAACCTTTTGCATATATGACTGGGCAATAAATAAGTCAATAAATTAATTTGAAAATAAATAAAAATCAGCCACCGTGTTTCTACCCTAAAATTCTATTTCTTTTATACATATTTCTTACAGGAATTCGAGTGCTGTGGGAAAAAGGGTATACTGTGAAGTGGTGTCTCTCTAATTAGTCATCTAGTTTGCTTGAATTGAAATTTTACACTTTTAATGGTAAAATTATAGAAATAATATTTATGTATTTATATATAATATATGAAATCTCCTCTATTGATTTAAACTTCCAAAAGGAATAGCAAAGGTTGATTCATTTGCCATTTTCCAACTAGGATATTGAATTAGAATAAGTGGGTCAGCAATTTTTTTTTTCTTCCCAATAGCTTTTTATTTCTGATATTCATCATGGACATATTGTTCAAACAATTTACCTGAAATGAAAGTGACACCAAAATCAATATTTTTGATGCACAATTTTTGCAGCATAAACACTGTTTTTCTATTAACAAATTTGCACAGAAGATGAAGTGGGGTATTTGTCAGGCTTCATTCAGTCTGCTTTGGGGGGGACACAAGTGAAATTGGCAAATTAGGTTAAGTTAAGGGTGGTTTTCTTGTCACTTTTCTGGTTGAGTCATTTTTCAATGACATTTAACTTCGTAAGTGTAATTCATGGCTCTTTGGGGACTTTATGGTACATATTGTTCGGGAAACTCCTTGACCTCCTTTTTTGTCCTTAAGGATATAAATTGCTGTCAGTACATTTTTTGTCAAATCTACAGAGGGCCCAATACTAAATGAGCTCTAATGATCTGAGCTGCCAGGGGGCTGGGAGTTCCAAGCCTAATGTACTCGCTAAGGCGCATTCTCCTTTGTTTAAACACCAAAGATTGTCCATTTATAAATCCTGATTAAATACCATTGTAAACCCTTCCACACCTTAGGGCCAGAACCTTCGCAACACAAGTCAGTGCAGTTCTATTGCAGGTAATCACATTATGCTAATTGCAACAGCTGAGGATCTGGCCCAAGATGATAACTCTGAGCATGTATTAAAATAGAATGAGATTGGAGCTCAGAGTAAAACCTCTCCTCAGTTTAAACTTTGAAAGCTACTACTTACCCAAATGATAGAACAAAACAGCTGTAAAGCACATTTGTCTAGAACAAAGGACAAAGGTGTTTAGTGTGTTATCCTGTAAAACAAGGGAGATTGGGGGCTTAGGGGCATTAATAGGCTCATTCTGTAGAAATAAATCAAAGCTGCTTGAGCACTGTAATTCAGGATAGAGGGAAGACAATTTATGTAGTAGAAGGTGGTGTTTTTCATATGCCCCACATTCCTTTCATTAGTGCTTTCATCTGAGAAGGAAGATGATGCATTCCTGACAAGGGGAGTACATTGTGACTTATCATTATCTCCTAAAGTTAGCTGTCCTGTAACAGTGTTACACACCTATTACCCTACTACATTTTCTGTTAAAATATATAATCTAAAAAAAATCAGAATAGACCAAATGTAGGAGGGAGGCAACCTTCATCCTAAAAGTAAATTGACCTAAGTTTTCGTGTACTTCACTTCTTTATTCAATCATACTATTTTATCACAGCTCTATGTCCATTGGGTTCAACAGAAATTGTGTAAAAGATGCAATGTAAACTTCAGACAAGTTATCATTTGGCTAAGGACAAAGAAGGGGTAACAATACAGGACAAGCACTCTGTGTAATTTAAAGCAGTTTATGAATTTATCAACTTTGAGGTAAACCATAAGCCAGTCTTGGTTTACCTATAAATATGAAATTGCATTATAATATTTTCATGTCTGATTAACTCAGCTTTAAATCTTAAAGAAAAAAAGAAAAAACAAACCCAAAATAATAGCCAGTGTAGTCATTAAAATGAAAATCTTGTAAGAAATGTTATGTTAATTTATTCCTATACTGCTGTATTCTGAATTCTATACTGCTGTATTCTGATAACTTATATTGTTGCATCTCTAACTGTGCCTGTCTCAATCCTCTGCCCATATCTAATCTATATACTTGCTTTAAATGTTCTGCAACTAAATAAAATAGTTTGACAGGGTTCTATATTTATGGAAAAATTGAGATTTGAAAGATCAAGTATTGTTCACATCAGGTAGAGTGAAAATGTCTCTGCCTTAATTTAGAAGGATCAATTTGGAAAAGATAAGAGATAAATCACTTTCGTTATAAACTCTGATCTTCCTGAAGCAGCAAGAGGGAATGCCAATCATTCTTGGTCCTGCTGTTGTGAGCTGATATATACGAGTCATGAGATGAATTCAAGTTATATAAGACATGAATTTGACCTTGGCCTTCAATTCCACAGCAAAAGGCACTTGGTAAAGCCTCCATGTGGTTACTGACAGTAAAGTATAGTATTCTTACACACATTCGTGATATAAGATAAAAATTTGGAAACTTTATCAGTAACATTATAAGTTTATTTGAAAGACAGCTTGTAACATGCCTTTATAGGACTGAAATAGCAACTGAAATTTCATTGCATCATTTTCCAGCATAACTATTTTCATTTTCTTGTTTCTGGGTTGAGATCCAGATCTGTATCTGGTTTTACTTCTTTAAGAGAAACTATCTGCTGGTTTAGGATATTGGTTGAAGTAACTAGGGCTCTCAGTTTCACAGCTCAGCTGCTAATGGACCATGGTTCAAGCATTTCAGGAGTGCCTGAATGACTGGGAGTCTAAATGAAGCTGAAAGCCACTGACATTTTGACTTCAAGGTACTTGAAGTGGCTGTCCTAATGTTGTTCTCACAATGCTCTAGCATTTCAATAGTAATAATAGCAGTTTTTATAAGGATCCTCCAAATTAAAAAATCCTTTAAAACTGCAGATTATTAACTTATTTTGTAATATAAATACAGTACATGAGTCATTGGAGCTTCAATGTATTTCAGAAGAAATGTCTCCAGGTTTATGTGTGGAACTCTGACTATATATATTTAAGTGCTATTTTTAAGCCTTCATGCTTCTCCGCCACAGCATTCCTGCAGTAAACTGTCATTGTACAGCCAAACCCTCCTTGATTTATTTAACCTAAAATGTAAATTACTTTACCTTCCAGTACTCAGACCAGGTATTAATATGACTCAGAGAACTACCTCAAGTTGCTCTGTTGTATCACCATGGTACAGACTTTTCAGGGCACGTTTTCCAGGCATCCCCCTGTGTGAAGTGACCCTTCTCTACACTGTTTCTGTTTCCTCCTCTAGTGGATTGCTTAGAGCCGACATGCTCCAACCACGGGGTGTGTGTGAACGGGGAATGTCTCTGCAGCCCAGGCTGGGGAGGAGTGAACTGTGAGCTGCCCAGAGCCCAGTGCCCTGACCAGTGCAGCGGGCACGGCTCCTACCTGGCTGACACGGGGCTCTGCAGCTGTGACCCCAACTGGATGGGCCCCGACTGCTCCGTTGGTAAGAAAAAGAGTTTTTCCTGATTCTTCAAGAATGTTGCTGTTTTGTTAAAATGTTAATAATACCTATGGGAAGTTTGAAATGCAGTAATAATTTAGAAAGTTGTCTCTGTCACACATTTAGCCTTGTTTAATTTTGTCGGGAAGAGGTATGTATGTATCTCTATATATATTTTTCATGACATTCTTAATTTGGGGCTGTCAGCTGAGGGTGAGGTGGGTGCAGATTAGGAGTCTGTGTTTTGTTCTAACACTGATTCTCTTTTAGACTTAAAAAGTTATATAAGTGTACTTCTGTTTCCCAACTGTAAACGAAAATGTCCATCATTTATGGGGAAAAAAATACAGGGAATTTTGCTTTTACAGTGTCAGCTGAACCTTGAGCTGGTACTGTAGGTAAAAACCGAGTATCTCAAAATAATATTTACATTTTTCACAGTTATTCAGTTATTTTCTAAGATTAATCAGCTAGAATACCCCACCAGTGACATGAATATCAAAATGTGTTTTCTGCTTCATGGATAAGCAGTCAGAAAAATTCATGAATGAGAGTTTTGCTGCTGCTTTCTCTGGTGATGCATGGGGCAAAAGACCCTTCTACTTATCTGCAACTTCAGCTGGCAGAGAGCAGTAGAATTTTTGGAGCGAGGCACCAGATAACTGACCATGTTAGTAATAGGAATCCAAAATCTCTCCTTGGAAAGTGACTTCTACCCATCATTCTAAATGACCCCGAATTGCTGCCGTTCTCTGCCAAATGAGTTCTAGGTGAGTTTCACTCTCATTCTTAGCAAATCAATATCTGTCAAAATCACCCGAGGTCCAGGTTTGAGTAAAGCAGAGGCACCTGCTCCCTTCCTTTGCTGCTGGCAGGCGTTGGGGACACCACCTCTGACATGTCTTTGTATCTGCGTGGGGGACGTGGCTCTAAAGGTCTGTCCAGCACACATTAGCAGATTTTTTTTAAACAACTTTCGAACAGAACTTAGTTTGCTTTCAAACAAAAACTGAAATGCCAGGTTTCATGAGTGTTCTGGTTTGAAAAAAACAAACCAGTGGGAGACACCAAGTCAGAATAACAATCTATTAAGAAAATTAGAATAAAGGCAGGGAAAGAAAAGAAAAGGAAAAAAAAAAATAAATAAACACGATGGTTTGAACTGACAGAGTCAGATACAACCTGACACCCTGTTAGTCAGGGTAGCAGTAGCAGTCCAAAGGGATGGTGGCCGCAGTCCTCTGAAATGATGGATGCAGTTCAGCTGAGGCAGCGATCCAGTAAAAGGGTCTGGTCTTCCTCGAAAAGGTATGTAGCTCCTTTCCTCTGGAAATCCAGTGGAGAAGAAAGCTAAACTGTAGTCTTCAAAACCTCATTTACCTTCAAAACCCATCCAAGATGGGATGCTTGGCTCCTCCCTGTGGGTGGAGTATCTCACAATGAGATGGTGAGTCATGAGATAAGGCCTGATGGGCCATTAACAGGAGATAGTCCAGGAGCCAGTTATCTCTGAGTCATGGGCAAGGCACTGATGGGCCATTAACAAAAGATAACACAGAGGGAGGAGGCAGGGAGTGCTGTCCCACCTGGTTTTAACAGAAACCTGAAGGTGGTGATAGAATACACCCCCCTGGACACATCTTACATTACAACCCAGGACAATGAGAATGTGAGCCGGCCAGCTGTTGAGAGGCTGTAGTTTTGATGAGAAGCACTGCTGTAGGCACTGCCTTTCCCCTCGGGGCTGTCACTCGTGTTCTCTCTCCTAGAAGTGTGCTCCGTGGACTGTGGCACCCACGGCGTGTGCATCGGCGGGGCCTGTCGCTGCGAGGAGGGCTGGACAGGAGCGGCCTGTGACCAGCGTGTGTGCCACCCCCGCTGCACGGAGCACGGGACTTGTAAAGATGGGAAGTGTGAATGCAGAGAGGGCTGGAATGGGGAGCACTGCACCATTGGTAGGCAAACGACAGGCACCGAAACAGGCACATATTGCTTTCTTTTCATAAATCGTAGAGACATAGTTGCTGTCGTGGACTGTAATGGGCTGTTCCCTTAAGGACCCACGTGCTCTCAGGTAGTAACCCTGACTCAAAATGTGTTGGGGGAAATGCAGATAGGCTCTTGGAATCATTTCAAATCATAGCAAACTGGTTTGTAGAAAACAAACAAACAAACAAACAAAGCAACAAATTCCACGTTAGTAAGTAAAGATGTAACAAATGGTCCATCTCAGTGTCATTTGACCCTGAATGATTTTCAAACTTAACTCAGCATTCCTTTGTGTGAATGGCCTTTTTTTGTAATTTCCTGGTCCGACGCATCGGTGCTCTCCTGCTGCTGTACATCACATCTGAAACACAGCCCCAGCAGCACCACCCAGAGCAGGGCTCAGGTGTGGGGGAATGTGTGTTCCTGGTGGTACAGGAGCAGCTCCCTGGCACTGCCCCGTGCTGTGCTGTGACACTGGTGATTGCATGGAGACAGTGCCAGCAGGGGAGGGCCCGTGGGCTGCTGAGAGCCCTTCCCTGAGAGCCTGCTGCTCACTGCAGCATCAGCATCACAGTCTCAGCTGGGCTCTGTCAGCCTGGGAAGTTCAAAAAAGGTCATACTTACACAAAGCAATGATGTTCTATCCTTTCAGTTACTGTGCTTGAAAATTTACTCTGAAGAGGAATTAATTGTTCATAAATGAAGTTTTTTATTTTGTCTCTGCAAGCAGACAGGCAGTCTATTTGGATTGTTTTGAAAAGTTACTCAAAACAAAGGAGAAAACTGTTCTTTTGCCTGAGCTGTAATCAAAAAAGGGAGATTCTCAGTGATCACATCCCTTCTGAGAAATCTTAGCAAATTCATCTGGAACAAGAGTATCTACTGAGACTGTGAGGTTCAGGCAAGTGTGCTTTTCTCCAGAGAATTTCTGGAGACCTGTGAAGTATACCTTAGAAGAAATCTGGTGAGTCCAAATCCTGAGTTATGTTGTTTTCGTTATCTTCAGGTGGTGAATTTAACAAAGAAAAGAGTAGGTCACTTGAGATTTTCATGGCAATCAGGGACCCTAATGGGACAGTCCTATTACAAGTGAATTGTTATTTCTTTACTTAAAAGTATGGTGAGATTCTTGCATCCCTCAAGCTGTTTTTCTTTTTCATTCCCCTCTGATTTCTCTCTGGATATACAAACCATTTCTGATTCACATTTGAGTTGGAAACTAAAAGTGTACTCTTATTGGAGAGATTAAAAAAAAAAATTGATACATATTTTTAGGGCATATCCTTTGATGTCGTGGTGCTGCATGCTTCTGCCACACTGTGCTAATATGATTTAAATCAAAGCTTTTATGACTGAACACTTTGTGACCAGCAGAGATGCAGAGTGTTTTTGTCATAAGTGCTTTCAGACTTCCATCATATCAACATACCTCTGCTAGATCAATACAGGCATTTTGTTTTCATATTAACTTCTTCCCAGATCTTTACAAAATGCCTAGTATATAATTTTTCATTAAATTCTGTAATAATTACTTATTTTAGAAGTTGATGCTTTGCACAAAATTTGTTTTCCTTTATAATCTCTTAGTAATGTGCCAATGTTTAGAAGTAATTAGTGTATGTAATGTCTTCATTACTGTGCAGACAAAAAGATGCCTTTTACCAAGATCTCAAAAGTATTCTGAAAATTGCAAGCTGAACTAGTGAACTCTGAAGTGAGATTTTAAGTCTAATTCTCAGAGCTTTGGACAAGATGTCTTCCTTATTATCCATGTATATAATCAGTTCTTTCCCGAGAAAGGGTGATACTTCTAAAGTGATTAAAATATGCATAAGCTTTTTTTGCTTGGTACGTATCAGTATTCCTTGAAACTTAGTGTGGTCCTGCCTGGGGCAAAGCTGAGACTAGTGCAGAACATGCTGGTATGCCCTTCTAGTTATCATGGATGAAATTTGTGCAGTCAGAAGTTGTCTGTTGCATGCAGAGAGATACTCTCGTGACAGGCCTTTATTAGTAAGAATTTTCACATGGTCATTTCCTGAGGCCATTTACAAAAGCACAAAGGCTGATGCCAGGAATGGGATAGAGTTCAGAGGAACAACTCAGCGTGACCCCACTGGTTCATGTTACATGGGGCTGAAACACAGAGTTCGGGGGGAAAGGATGTTTAAGGTGATTTTTGTCAGTATGAAAAATGCTAGAAGTTACCGCTGGAAAATTTGTGCTTAGAGTGAAAACTTTGGTACAACGATGAGTTGCTCAAGGTATTTTAAATGTTGGTGTGAAGAACTAAAGTGCACTTAAACTTTACAGAAACTCACTAATTTAGAGTACTGCCTTTATGGTTTCATTTTCAGCTGAAAGTTTGACACATTTAGTGTCAGAATTACTGAGGAATGTCCACTTGAAAAGATGCCACAAATTAGTCCTTTCTGGAAGGTACCTGACAAACTGCACAGTCTGTTTGTCCTAAGGCAGAAAATGCAAATCCTGTAGAAGAGGTTATTTATTCTGAATTTCCATTTTTGTTACACTTAGTCTGAAATGAAGTCAGCAGAAAAACTTGTTTGATTCCAGTGACTTTAGGCCAAGTCCACTTAGAACAAATAGATCTGTGAGGAAGAAAAGGAGATTTCTATATACAAACAATTTTCTTTTCTTTGTGCTTCTTTACCAATTTCATGTGCTATATTTACATGGCAGTGGAAAAGAAATCATCATAGCAACTTGCAGGTATCCAAGTTCATTCAGGTTATTTTATTCTATTTAATATCAAATTAGGCTTTAATAGATGCTTGACAGAATGCACACTCCTTACAATTTCATTGTTGAGTATCTAAGCTCAAAAGTTTTAATAGAACTGCATTTTTTCTCTCTGAATTACCTGGTTTAAGAAAAGCACTCTGAAAATCCTCCCAGAACAGCAGTGAGAGCTCAGTGTTAGCACAGTGTTTGTGCAAAGCAGATTTTGCTGTGTGCAATAGAATTATGTATAAGAATCAATGCAAATAAAAATGCATGCGTGTTCCAAGTTACACAGATTTTGATAAATCTATATCTAAATAATATAAAAGTGAAAGGAGTGGGTGTCTGGTCTTGCTCAGATGCTGTTCCTAGCAGAGCAGAACTTCAGTTCACTTTGCTACTTCAGGTAAGAAAAGAAATTGCTTACTGGAGTGGTAATAAAGAAGATTAATCTTTTCCCAGTGCAAAAATAGACCTGTCAGGATATGTTTATTAAGTGATTACTATTCATTGATTGCAATTATGGAGGAAGTTATAACTAAATAATAGAGGGTAATCTAGATGAAGGGAAAAATATTGGAAAACTAATAACAAAGTGAAAGAAAGGTATAGAAGTTGTTAATCTTGAACCCATTTCATGACAGAAATTTAAGATGGAGGATTTAGCTTTTCCTGGAATCATCTGAATGTTGTTAAAGCATGCTGTTATAAAACAGATCTGTTATTTTCACTGAAAATAATATCTGGATGTTTAAAACTGTTGTTTTTAAATGCTTGCAGAGGGTGTTCTGCATATAAACTGTCAAGATAGTATTCCAAGGACAGTGTGATATATATGGAGATGTTATGAAACAGTCAGAAATACCATTTTAAAAGTGTGATTCCATCTGAAATTCATATCCCTGCAGTGTGGACTCTTATTAAGTTATTGGTTAAAATCTCACTGGGACACCAGTGAAACCAGGATTTAATCCTAAATATTTAAAAGTAAAATTTAGATGTCTGCAAATGGATCTTTTAAGGTAAGCTCTGACCTGAAGGTGATACATGAGGTTTTCTTTGTGGCTGCCTCTCATATTCCCAAGTCTTGCTCTTGCCTGCTCATGTCCTCCATTAGATGTAGGTTAAGAACTCCTTTTCAGACAGAAAGTAGAGAAAGATTGTACTCAAAGCTGTTTGGTAATATGGATACTCTGCTGAAGATTTTCATCTAGACAGTTCTTATATTTTATATTCCTTTTTTAAATTTTTTGATGCAAATCCTCATTAGACCTGGTACGGACACTGAAGCTGAACCTCCACCTCCCTGCCTGACAAAACACAAATAAGTGATGTGTCCATCTCTGCAGGCTCTGCTTAGGTTCATTTAGCTTGGAAAAGAGCCTTAAGATCATCCAGTCCAGCCATAAACCTCACAGTGTTCCTGGCCTTGGTATTGCTTTCTGTAATCTAACTCCAGAGGGGGGGATCAGCAACTTCCTTTCCTCCACTGAGTCCTTGCCCCCTGTACTAAAACTGTCAAAATTGTAGTACAAGTTCCTTAGTAAAGAAGGAGTTCAGAAATCTGTATTAGCTCTGTATCTTATCTTCTATGTTTTGAGGATCTCGAATAAAGGAGAAAGATTTGAAAAAATCTAGGATTCAGTTACCTACATGGTGGAAAATAACCTAATATTTTCAGATGCATAAAAATGTTCAGGCAAAAGAAAGGACTCTGTGTCCAGGATGATTAAGAAGTTTAAGTTACAGTACAAGATATTTGTGTTAGGTTCTAGGAAAAACCATGCTAACAGTAAATGAAAAACCAAAGGAGGTTCTCCAAGAAAGTTGTGAATTCCTCATCAATGAAGATTTTTAGCAACCATTTAGACAAACATCTGTCAGGAGTAACAGAGGTAACTCATCCTGCCCTGGGGCAGCAGGCTCACCAGAAATCATTGAACTCTATGAGCTCTCCTCCAGTCTCCTCTTAAATGAGCTTAAAAGGAAGCATTCTTTCTGAGGACTTCATTTTGTAATGGCTGTCATTCCCTTTAAGAATCCAATGACACTTTTGGAAGTGTCATTATCCAACCAAGGAGACTAATCTGTGTGTTCTGTATTTGCAGAACAATGGGTTTTCCATGAGTATTGAGCCACTCTGAAGCATCTAAACAAATTTACACCCAGTAGGTAAATATTTTAAATACTCTCTCTTTAAAGGTGGACACCATGTGGACCATATTCCACCTCTGGTTTTAATGAGTAATTGTTTACTAAAAACATTTCCCCCTGAGTGCTTTGGGATGACCTTTCTAGCTTTTAGACATGTTTATATTTTCTGTCAACTGGATGGAATACCACAAGTGTAAAGATTTAGTTCTTTACCTTATCATGGACTCAGTAATCAATAGAAACATTAATAATGCGTCATTGTGTTATCTTTGGATATAGCAAGATATTTTTGTCCCATGATAATGCTCTTTGTGTCAAAGAATTTTTTTTCTTCTGCTACTGATTTCTCTTGTTGTAATTACAACGGTAATGATTCAAAGATGAGGCAATTTTCAGGAGAGATGGAAAGTGTGTGGGAGGAGGCAGTGGAAAGCCAACTTATCTGACAAAGAGCAATTTAGAAGGAGCTAGATGTATTAGACTTCTCCAATGCATTTCTAACTTAAAATTAATCTGCAACAGTTTATAACCTATCAAGGCATAAAAAACCCTCTAACAATGATGGCAGGAATTCAGATTGCGCCCTCTGAGGAGGGAGGAACACATTTTTTCGTTTTATTTGAAAAATGCAAAGAGTATTTGGGTCACGACCACTTTTCATTACTGCTGATATGGAGATACGTTGGTAATATATATATGATGACATGACCAAAACTGTTCAAGATGTTGGCTGTTCCTGAATGTGCAGATTCCATTTCATCACCTCTATCACAGTTACCCCACTGTTTTTACACCTGGAAGCAGATTTCTCGTTATGCAGCCTTTTAGGTACGTGGTGCCAAGCTTTCATTGGAGTCAAGGGATTGTTTCCCCTGTGCTTCTTCAGCAAAGAAGAGCAGCAGGTACCTCTTGAGGCAAATGGAGAGATTCTCAATGATTTCTGTCACTCACTGCACATCATTCACATTTTCACTTCCATCATTCAAACACAAAAGGTAGAACATTTTACTCAAAAGGTAGAATTTTTCCTTATAGGGTGGAATTTTGGTAACATATGTTATGTTACATTTTATAACCAAAGCCAAGGAAATGTATTTGTCACTTAAATAAATGGTCATCTAGTCCAACATCTCTGTGCTTCAGTAAAGGTGCAAGTTCCTGGTAAATAAACACCTGGTAAATAAATTTTTTCCTGGAAAGCTGATGCTTCTTATTTATCCCAGCTACATTTGCTGTTGAGGTGCTTTGTTGGTCATCTCATCTTTGTCATCTTCTATTTCACTTCCAAAATAAAAGATTTCACTTCACTTCTGAATAAAATCTCTTGGCTGTGGAGTCCCTGGGTTCCATACTATGTGGATGGCACTTGCTTGGGATTTCTGGTTCTGGTTTGTAATTTTGCAAACTCCTGTGCCCAAAACTGAAATATTCCAGCTACTTTTGTGGATCAGGGATGAGTAAACTTTCTAAACCATTTCTGTAGCTCTAACGAATCCAGAACTACAGTATGCATCCACTTAATTTTATCATAGCTGAGCAAGGTAGCTGATTATGAATACTTGGAAGGAAATATTCTGTGTAGAGATTTATGTATAGTGAGAGTGGTTTGACTTTCGAGGAGTTTAGAAACAGAATTCCTTTTCGTTTGCAGAATTTACAGGGGGCAGCTGGGGATTTTTTTGGCTGAAAGGCAAGCTTATTCATGAGGAAGAACTTTCCTGTTTGCATTCTTTGCTGAGGGCTTCCTGTAAAAGATTGAAACATGTCACAGCTCAGTGTCAGAACACTTGGGTGGCTTTTTTCTTTCTCTTTTTACAGGATAGTTGTGGAACATGACCTTATTTCTTTCCTTTCTAGCCCAAAAAATTTAATGAGTATGTTTTCAGCAAAACTTCCTGCATTTTGTCTGGTACTTCAAAGGTGCACCCAGAAGATACTGGTGAATAGTTTCCCAAACTAAAACCACATTTCTTTTTTCTCCTTTTGGAGGGGCTTCTTCATGAGTTATATTGATTTTCTGGCCAATTCTTGAACTCTTAAAAGACCACAAAAAGGGAGGGAGGGCAATCAATCAGGGAGCTGATCTAACTTTTGAAAGAGCAGAGCCGATTATGCTGTTCATAGCAGTATTCCCAGAGTCAGACAATCTTCTCTTCTCCTGCAGATAATATTTTCTGTATTATTTTGTACCCTGTGGTGTCAAGCAGAGCTTCAGCAAGTGAGTGAATTGCACGGTGTTGCTGGAAACAAAACAACAAAGACACGGAATGCTTGTGAGAGGTCAGTGACATGGATTGTATAGAGATAGAAAGGCAGTACTGCATCTTGAGAAATAGACATTATATACATATATATAATATTTATACTTACTAAGAAAGGAATACAAAGGAGAACAATACCTGCCCCTTCTTTTGAGACCTGCTGTTTGTGTTCCTGTTAAAGATACTTTTTTCTTGATCACTTCCATTCCTGCTTATACATTCTCAAGGTATCATTCTTGCATCTTCAGTATCAGTTTCACATAGTCTTTCATGCTTGAAGATGCAAATAAAGCCAAATGTGTTTTGCCTGACTGCTGGCAAACTCTGTGGAATAATATTTCAGATGCAAAGCTTTGCAAAGGTTTTTTTTTTTTCAGCTTCTTGCCAGTTTAGTATCAAATTAACAGTAGGATGCAATAGAAGTTAGAGACTTGTCTTCCTAAGGTATTTGATGCATTTGAAATTCTCTACTCAATATTTTCTTAGTTTAATGTTGTATTAAAAATATTAATGTCAGAAATAAAAAGGAAAAAATGGTCTCTGTAGCACCTCTGAGGTGTCAGTTCAGGATTTTGCTGTGTGATCTATTTAGGGCTTCAGGGAAAAATGAAACTATTGAAAGCCTTCTCTTTAAGCTGTCAGTTCTCTCCTGTGCAGTAACTACTCACTGAGGATGAATACACTCTGATGCTGAATATTGATACATCCTTCTTTCACTAAAAGCCCTTACTCAGACAGTTTTTTAAAAGATCTTAAGGAATGAATATGGGAACTTGTTCAGAGCACAAGTTATTCAGGTATCATGAGCCATTCTTACTGAAGAAAGTTTTTTACAAAATTTATGTTATCCAGCTCTTTTCTCTTGTTCCTTCTTTCTTTCCATCCCTCTTCTGACCTGCTTGTGAAATGCTCAATGGGATAATGATGCTTCTGGAGATTATTCCTGTGTGTAGTCTCAGCCTATTTAATTCCACATATAGTTTTTCTATACATATAAAAAGAAACAAAGTTTGCTGTCCAACAGAAATCATCGTAAAACATAATTTGAGTTACTGAAATGTAAGAGCTTAATACAAACTTGAGTATTCTTAAAGGCATTTGGGTCTGATGTTTTAGTCCATGTTCATCTCACCATGTTGAAAGTGAAAATAATTGGACTAATCCTGAGGTCCCTATTACCTGATTAATAGCTGCCAAGAAATTATGACCAACTATGTAGATTTCTACAATTTCCAGTGCATTCTGCCATTGTGTTTTCAGTGATGTGGTATTGATTGACATATACCTGTCCATCTCAGGCTGTCAGTTGTCTTCAAAACACATCCATGCTGGGATGGATGGAGACAAAGCAGTGCTGGTGGCTCATTAATCAGCTGTTCACAGTCATGCTGCTGAAAGGGAAAGGAAAAGCAGGACAAGATATATTAAGGTT
Organism: Erpornis zantholeuca; assembly: GCA_013400515.1. Taxonomy (NCBI): domain Eukaryota; kingdom Metazoa; phylum Chordata; class Aves; order Passeriformes; family Timaliidae; genus Erpornis; species Erpornis zantholeuca. The sequence continues at coordinate 30,698 of VZTN01036666.1, forward strand.
GCTGTGTTTGTCATCATCCCCTCTTCATTCAGTAATGGGATTAGAGCAGGAAGGATTCACAGCCCAGCTGTTCCCTGAGGATTTTCAACTCTGAGAGCTGACCCTGAGCACTGCATGCTGCCCACCTAAATATTTCACTCAAAAATAGTACCTCTCTTAAACAGTTAAGCAGTTTTCAGGGAAAAGTAGCAGGTTTGCTTTCACAAAGGCTTTGGTGTGACATGGATCATAACATTATCCTTAATGTAAATTTAGGCAGAAAGATTGGCCATCTGCTTATCCACGTGAAGCTTTTCTCCCTCTCACTTTACTACACTTAAAAAAGATATTTTTACTCCTGCCTTACTGTGATCAGCCAGTTGTGTGGCCTGTGAGTGGTGTCTGACAACTGGGATGGGTTTTCTTGTGGTGGCTCTCTGGTTTTTGGGAGCTGGGCAGTGAGTCCCAGATGTTCAAGCATCAGAGTTTCTGGGTTATCTCAAACATGGTTCACAGAACAGCCCCCAGGTCCTGCCCACCTCACCTGTACTTCCTCTGTTCCACAATGCCTCTTCAAAGGCCAAGGGTGTCCTGCATTCTGGACCTAAGGTGCCATAATTTTGACAAACAAACATCTAAATTTATTGGTTTTTTCCTAATCCCAATTAGGAGAATCCCAAGTTTGGACTTTATAACAGTCCAGTGCAAAGCAGGTTGATCAAACTCAGCATCAGTTGACTGTGGCTTGCTTTGAAACTGCTGTAAAATAAGATACCATCAAAATAGCTGCTGGAAAAGGTTTGGGTATTTCTTTTTTAAATGCTCTGGCTTGATTAGGGTAGATTGAACTACATGAGCTAATAGTTAATTGTTCATATATTTGAAAAATATAAACACTTCTAACATTTTAATTTATTTTTACATGAACCCATATAAAGATGAGTTTCTTCTCTGTTTAATTATATAATTTCAGATAAGTATTTTCTTAGGTAGATGTTGGAAGACTAAACTTATTTAAGAGTCTGAAAAATGAGTAAGATTCATAATTCTTCTAGACCACATATGTTTTCATTTGCTTTCAACTAGTTTTTTTAGAGTTGAACAAGTAAGCTGAAGAAGCACAGTGCATGAAGATGCAAGTCCCTGTTCTGAAGAGAATTAGTAGGGATTAATAGCTTTGGTATCTAAGAAGTAAATATAAAGGTGTAATTGTAATTAAAACCATTCTTTTTAATTTAAAACTAAATCAGTTTGTAGTGAAAAATATTTTTAGGTTGCTAGGTTGTGATTTTAGGTTAGAAGCAATACTAAGAGGACAATTATCCAAAAGAATAAATAAACAAAATAAAATCAGTTTAGGAATAGCATTTTATGCCTAGATCATGGTTGTTTTTTGATTTTAAAAGTGGTACTGCTTCAAATACTGTGTTTTTCAAATTGTTAGGAATTAAAAGGAATTGCTGAATTTTTGGGGGAAGAAGTTCCTCAAGAATAGCACTGAAGCTATTTTTGTAAATTTAGCATGTACAAACACAAACCCCTAAATGTCCTAGAAGGTGCTGATTCTCAAAAAAACAGACACACATTAGTACAGATGAGAGAACTGACTTTTTATTTATCCACTGGGAATTCCAGAGAGTAGAACTCAGTCCCTAATGTAGCATGTAGCCATCCACCTTTCAGCACAGTTTAACCATAAACTGATCTGACTGCTTTCCATTTCACAAAGCAAGGCAGAATGTGTGTATGCTGGGTTACAGATCACTTCTCTCTCAAACTAGCAGAGGAATTACCATTATAGCATTTGGTCTCACAATGGAAGATAGGGTGCTCAGAATTAAGTAGTTCTATAAAAAAGGTCTTTCCATTTACCCTTCCCCATTTTATTTTTAAATTGCAGAATCCCTTGCATTTGAACCATAAAAATATCACTGTAGGCAGGAAGCCATAAATCATTATTTACTGGTGAAAACACAATATGAATTTGTTAAAATGTTCAAAGATTCTGATTAATCCTTGCTCTTTTTTCCCCCTCATCAGGGGATATTCTCCTCTGAATTTGTCTCGAACCGGGACATAAGTGTAGTTTGGTAACAGTACAGGAAAAACAGTAGCAATGTGCCTTTTCTTGTTTCAAATAAAACTGAAAAGATGTTTTAGATTTAAGACAGAAAATCACTGCATAGGAGGTTGTTAGGATTCTGAAATGAAAGTTAATGTGGCATTGCTAATAGCTGAATCTGGGGGCTCAGTATAGTGACACAGATTTTTAGATACAATTCATCTTTTTGTTGGCTTTGGAAACTAGGGTCAAAACTGCTTTTTTGTTACTGTCTCACTTGGATCATTATTAATTGATTCTTTATCATGAAACCAGTCCAATCTATATATATCTTCATTGTGTCCTGTGAATGTTTGAAACTTTGTTTTTTGGGTTTTTTTTGCAAAGTCAGAAATATTTATTTAGAATGGAGAAAGCCTTCCATGCTTAGAGAACAGGGTGTCAGAGCCAAGGTCACCCTGTCTGTGAAGGCCAGAGGAACAGCAGTCACTTGAAGGGACTAGTGGGTGAGTTAAAGAGCCACTGTTGAGTTACACACCCAGAGCTGAGGCTGTGTAAATGGCTCTGCACTCCTTGTTCCTGCAAAATTCCTCACAGAGGTGGTCCTGGACCAGAAACCCAAACAGTGCACAGACCCTGTTCTTCTTGCACAGAGGGGGAAATGAAAAAATCTACACAGGTGTCTAAGCATGACCTTGCTGTTGCAGCTTTCCCTAGTTCAGATGCTGGAGATGTTATGGGCTTTATGATTTTTCATTGGAATCTTTTGTTGTATATTCCATTTTGATTGTTTATATGCTGAGTAAAAAAGTGAATCAAAATCACTCAGACCCACCGTTAATTACAAACAGTAGTTCATATGCTTAATCAAAACTGTTAATTAGCAATGAAATACCACTCAGCAGACTTTTTGGATACTGAAGACAGTATCCAAAAGATACAGGAGACAGAAGTGTCTCCTAAATTTGTTAATATTTCCATACCACGTGAAAGTATTTTTAAAATACAATTAAGACAATGCTTCTTACAGTCTAATTAAATCCCCATTTCTTTTAATCTTTCAATCTTCCATACACGAAGAATTTGCTAAGTAAAATCTGTCATCTGTGACCAGTATTTGTGTTTCTAGCTACCATGAAATTCCAAAGATTCTCATTAACTAATTTGAAAGCATTACTGCATGGAAAGTCTAAAGTATGAGATGCTTTGTAAAGGGAAATATTTATACAGCAGAACTAGGGAATTTAACATGTGTGCCTTCCATTAAAGATTCCATCTATTTATTCAACTTTTATAGTTTCAGTTTCCCCTACTCCATTAAGGATTGTTGTCAGAACTTTTGAGATAAAACACTTTCATTTTAAAAATTCCTAGCAAGTTGTATATAGTGTACCTGGTTTCTTAAGGTGACCATTCCTATTGATACTAAATGGGAGATTTCATAAAGTTACTTGGAGAGTATGTGCCCAGATCCAAACTACTTTGTTTGTTTTCTATATTTTAATGCTTGAGATAAAGATGTTATGAAATGTGAAGGGAGCTGTCACTCAAAAGTGAACAAATGACAGTGAAGTGAAAAGGAAAATGTTGGCTCTCTCAAGTATTGCTTCTGATTTTTTGTCCTGTGACTAAAGATTATAGATTTACGAAAGATGAACCTTCACAGGTCACTGCTGCTGATACCTTACTTGAATTAGGTAATCTCATTCCAGCCTAGGAAATAATTACAATTAGTAAGCTGTTTCCTTCAGAGCGAGAAGAAGGGATTCATGCTGGAGAACCCACATAAAAGATATGTGTTGACAGACTTGTACCTTGAGGAGCAAGGCTGTGTCACTAAACTGCAGGAGAGTTTTTCCAGTGAGTGACATCATTAAAAAGGATTTTTGCAGCAACTTCCTGACTGCTTACAGCAGTTATTAGAGTAAATTGGATATGCACTGTGCCTGATTAAGCACATTCCCACATACGTGTTTACCCCGAAAGTCAGAGCTGTCCCCAAGTTCACTTTGTTTGACTGTGATCTGTGGGATCTTACAGAGTCAAACTGCATCAAAGCTCAGGGGACATTCTGATGTTGCAAGGTGTTCAGCTGCTCGTGGAACCTGCTGGGAATCCTCTGCAGCTCCAGGATGGGCAGGATTGTCCTGGTGCTCCCGACTGAAGAACTGCTGCTGAGCAGTGGGAAAAGGCTGCACCCTGCTCAGAATCCCAGCTCTGAATAAATGGTCATTAGCTGAAGAAAAGCCTAATTAATATGTTTCTAACATGTTCCTAGAAACGTTCCTAGAAACTAGAATTCCTAGTTCAGCTATGTCTAAGCAATGAACAATGACACCACACCCCACTGTAATTATGGGAAACAGGCAGAGTGTGGTAACCTAGATTGTGATTTTATTTGAATGCTGAGGGTCAGTGATGCTGCCCTTCAGGGCAATCTTATATTCTGGTACCTGTCCCCTGAAACTTTTCTAAAATAAGTAATCACCTGAATAGAAAAGAAACATTTCTTTGATGTCTTTTTTTTATGTATAGAGATACTGTGAGCTACTCACACTGTATTTTCAGCATGGCAAAGAAAGAGTTAATTACACAAAACTGTAGCAAATTGTCTTTTAGATGTCCCTTGCATAGACCTTAGATTTTTCTTTATTATTATTGTTATTATTTGTTATTGGTAATTCCTTTTAACTGGTCTTTGTTTCTGCTTTTCCTTGTTTGCAGGTTTTTTTAAACTAAAGCCAATTATCTTGACAGGACATAGCCATGCCCCTTTTGCTTGGCATGAAACAGTGAATGAAGTTTATTCATCCAATATCCTGATTTTCGTGGTCAGGTGCAGCTGAGGTGGAGTGGTCTCTAGGTTTCGTGGCTCGTCTCCCACTCCCTTACCTTGTGTTTCTCTTCCTAAGTGCTCCTGGAAAACAGCCCCAGTGTAAGAAGTGACAACCTGCCTGCCCCGAGATGGCTTCAAAACTGTCACATGTAGATGCAAGGCAGTCAGGTCTCATTGGTGCTTCTGGTGGCTTCAACAGAGAAATGGAAAATAAATGCTCTGCCCAGCAGCAGAAAGACTTAGATATTCGTTCCAGAGAATTAAGGCCACTTCTAGTGAGGCAAGGGGAGGAGCAGAGCCATCAGTTGCCTGGTAGTAAATATGTTTAATGTAAAGCAAGCAGAGCTTAAAGAGCTCATTTCTCTTCCAAATTTCTTCCAAGTGCAGATTAAATACTCTTGGCTTTCTTGGGGGTGAGGTGGAGAAGATGATCTCCCTAGTAGATTAAAATCACTTTCACAGATTTATTTAGAATTTAAATATCAAAGCAACTGGCTATATCAGAAGGATTATGAGGTTTCTTCCTTCACCACGTAGACAGATAAGAAAGGAACAAAAGGATAACTCTTTTATGCATACAGGATTTAAACCAGTTCATTTGTGAACACTAAATTTTTATTTCTGTATCTTTTATTAGTTATTTGTGCAGTTGGTAGGTATAAAAATTGGAAAATGGCATGATATTCATGAGGCTTATGTATATTGACAAGGGATGCAGAATGGTGCCTTGCACTTTTGAATTAGTGGGATGTTTATAAAGTGCATTTTGCATACTGAAATATTCATCCTCTATCCTATATCTGCCAAACAACTCAGCGTACACAAATCCATAACTCAGAATGCATCGCTTATCTATTTTAATTTGTTTTGCATACATTGTCTGTGTGGTGGAATACTGCTCCTAAGTCATGAGCATTATTTCATACTTTATGTTTGTGGATATTCAAACTCCATAAATTCTAGCCTTAACAAACACGTGAGATATATTTATTTTAATATTTAAATACCCATTATTTTTGGTCACTTGTAATCATATTTTACTGTCATAAAGATTTAGGATTGCTGCAAGCCAGAAGGCATATGAGAAGCTTTTAGTGTTTTGCTGCTATTCTTCATTCCAAACTATTCCACCGTACTTCATAAAAACTTCTGGTTTTTTCACTGGCACTTTCTTTGGATTTTTCTTTGGGACAGTTGGAATGTTGGAATTCTGAAGTCCAAACCCATGCAGTGTGCAGCCATTTAATGGAATCAATGTGATTAATACTTTAAGAAGATCAGCTGCAAAATATAACACACGTGTCTATGCAGTGCTTTTCATCCTGAAGGGATTCCAAAGTCCTGTACCAAATTTAGGGGACAGAATCTACTAATCTGTCACACAGTAATAGAGGGAACTGCCTACTTATGTTGAGGCTCATATTTATTCTTCTGTTAGAGATAACCTGCACACTTACACGGGATCAGCATTTGCATACCTGAAAGTTAATTGCTAAATTATAAATTCTATGCAGGTATTAATATCTAATGAATAGCGAGCAATTCTATTTTAATAATGCCTGAGAAAACTGGGATTAACTGCCCTGAGAATTATGAGATACAGAGCTCTAAAACCAAAGGGATCGTAGATAATTCAGTTTGGAAGGGATATCAGGAGGTCAGCTGGTCCAACCTCTCCTTCAAAGTGGGATGGTTGTGAGGTCAGACATCAGAGTAGGACTCATCATTTTTAGGGCAAGCCCCCTGTTCCCCTGGCCAGGCTGGTACCACTCAGTGCCCTTGCTGTGCATCCTCTGCACTGCATTGAGCTGCTTAAGCAGTTTATAACATCTGCTTGTTCTCACTGCAGCTCCCTACTTGTTTATTCATGTGTGTGTGTGCATGAATCCCATTCCCTCACACTACTGAATTCAAACTGAATTTGAAATACTGATGAACACTGCAAAGTAGCACTGACATAAGGGAGCAGTTCTGTTTGGTCTCTCTAAATGCTAACTTGGCTTACTGGGCATTTTGATTGACTTAAACTCCTCTATTTTTTTAAAGGCTTTTGTATGTTAAAGGAGTTATGGTCAAAGAAATGCAATTAGCTTTTGGAGAAAAAGTGTGTAATACATGATTTTTAATTTTTATCTATATGTGGAGGTTTCATCTAAGGAGTAAAGAAATGCATTCCTCCTCTATGCCATATATGGAGGATTTGTGAAGTGAAAAAAAGTAGTTTGAAGCTAATGACTGAACTGAGGATGTCTTCCTCCAAAAATCCTAAATGAAGTCTAGATTACATTGTAATTAGGTTAGATATTCTTTTACATATGAAGTCAGTGTTTTGCTTGTTACCCTTCAATTGACTGAATTTACACATCCTGTCTGATAGGTCACTTTATCATTACACTGCCACAAAACTATTTATATAGACATTATTTTAGAGATAAATCCAACTTGAGAAGGCTTCTTTCTCAGAAAGGATATTACATATTACAAAGGATGATGCCAGTGCTTGTATGTGATATCAGAAACATTAATACAATAAAAGATTATGGTTGTGGTAGTAGTTTTATGAATGCAATTTCACCTGGAATTATATTCTAAATGGATTTTGTTACAGTAAGATTAATTTGAAAGACTCAGCTATCTTAAATACAAATTTTACTGCATCTTTTATATATCTTTTTATTGGGTGTATGAATAGGAGTTGGAGATGAGTCTTGTTTGAAAAGAATACACTGTGTAACTCAAATGTGCTGGTAGGGTCAAATTTTAGCTGCTGCTCAAAATTTCAGCAAATAAGCTGCTTGGCCTCTCGAGGGAACTGTGTGGCTCTGCTGCAGTGGTGTCTTAACTTATATTTCACATAACTTCTTTGCTCATGCTGGTGCTCAGTTGAAACTTGTCACCTGATCCTGTTAAAGCCATGGGGCATGGTGTTGGCTTCTGTGCAAGAGGTGAGGTGTCTTTGTGCTCACACTAGCAATTTTGGGGTGCAGAGAGAGAACCCTGCCTGGCTGTCACAGAGCACTTGGACTTCGGCATTGTGGAGGCTTCTGATGACTGAACTTCCCATAATGCAGTCTCTCTTCCTTCTGGAAACTCTTTTCTGTGTATAGGTAGCCCAAATTCTGGGCTCAGCTGAAGGTCTGTGTGTGTACTCAATGTTCTGAGCAGACATGGACTTTTTGATTATCGATCTGGTTGGTTTCCTCAAGTCTCAGGACAGTGTAGCACAAACTGTCCCCTCTTTTCCCTGCCCAGCTGTTGGCATCTTGGAGGGGGCATTCACCAAAAGCTGCTGACAGAGAACTCTGTTGGTTGTGCACAAGAGGGAGGCCTTGAGTGTGTCTAACCCCCAAGTCACAGGAGCCCACCTGCTTGAGTCATGGAACAAGAAGTTGTTCGGGGAGCAATCCCTTGTTAACAAGGCATGAAGCTTTGCACCCCTGGGGTTTTCTTCAATCTCAATTTTTTGTGACCTCTACTGCAACATGAACTTCCCTCTCTATGTGTGTGTGTGTGTGTGTGTGTCTCTGTATCTTTTTTGTTCTTTTTCTTCAGAATGATGTGAGTGACTTTTCTTGAGACTTTTTCATAGCAGCAGTTCCCTTTTGTGTGAGCTTTACTTCTAAACAGACACACTTTTTTTTCTCCTATTTCTCTGTTCTGTTTGGAAAGTTGGATATTCCCTGAGTTCCTGCCTTTATGTGCAAAAGACTGGAATTGCATAGATTGATAATAGATAGAATTTAGGGGGAAATTCTGTTATGACATAGATATCCCAGGCAATTTAAGGAATCTTACTTAAAATTCCTGGTTGTTTGTCTGCACAGGAGGTATTGGAGTGGAGTATTTCAGGGTTTTTTAAACATACTTTTGGCCTTTCTTTTTTTTTCAGCCTGTTCAATAAATAAAATTGTACCTGGGCCAGTATGTAGTTCTAATTCAGGCATGTGTTCATCTGCACAGCACATCTGCAAGTACATATTTATTCTTTACTCCTTTGTTTGATGCGTAGCTTAAAGAAATATTTAGGGTGTTGAGTAGTTTTAAACAAAATGTTTTCTCTAAAACATAAAAAGGAGAAAAGCAGAGAGGCAGGCAGGCAGAGCACGCTGGTGACAAACACTTGAGTGCCATGGAGAAGCTCCTGCTCCATGTGAGCCCTCTGGAAAGCAGCAGCTCTGCTGTGCTGGGTGAGCAGTGGCACTGGGCTCTGTGCTGCACTGAGAGCCTGAGTTCATTCCCAGCAATTTGTCAATCAGTGTCACTCCCCTGCTTCAGACACCTGGGCTGCTGCCTCTGCATGGCTCCAGCCTGGTCTGGAACTGTCCAAACTCATGCAAAAGGGCCTCACCTCTCGCTCAGCCAACACTCTGTTTCACTGACGTGTGTTTAGTTATGTGTTTGGGGTTTATTTCAGTTGAAGTATTACTCTGTAGAAAATTACTTGTGCGTGTGCCTACCATAACATGATGTGTCATTTTTATTTGTATGCCCTTTCTTTGGCTTTAACTAAGCCCTGCAGGCTTTGGAATTGAAGGATTAAAAAATAACAATAGCAAATAAAAAGCATAATTTTATTTTCAATGTTGCTAGGTGCCTCATTCTATGTACCTCATTTATTATTTGCTAGATAGCTGTAGGCATACCAGCATCTCACTGAAGGAATGAACAGAAAATATGAAAACAGTGATTATCCTCTAAAATCCAAATTAAACAGGCTATTGTCATAAACTGCTTTTATGTCATTTCTCTAAATTCTTTAGGTACAATCATATCCCAGACTACTCTTATTTGCTACAGTTCTGTAGTTAACAGCTGTAATGAGAGGAGGAGGATTGAAATGTAATTTAAATGTTCCCCTTGAAACTCATGTGCATCCTGAGTGAGAAAACACTGTGCTGTAGAACACACTCCTCACTGCAGGGCATCTTCACCCACAGGACCACCTGGTCCAGCCTCAGCTGAAGTCACTGGGAAGGCTCCAGTGACTGCCAGCAGGCTTTGGCTCAGGATGTGTAAAATGAGGTCATATGCAAAGATAAACATGAGATCTCTTATTCTAGACTGTAGCTGCAGCACATGTGCACAAATGGCTGATAGCCATGACAGGATCAGTAGGACTCAAAAGGCACAAGCTCATTTACTTCTCTTTTTCCATGTACAAACTTGAGCAGAAAGCATCATCCTTTTCTCTAAATGGTTCCAAGATATCACTTACTTTTTTTTTCCTTCACCTCTCCTATTTTCTTTTTTTCCTTTAATTATATTAAGAGTCTACCTCTTCCATCAGAGTTTGTAAACTTTAAAAAGAGCAAGGTTTCTCTAACTTCTCCTTCCCTGTCTTCCCTTTCTCTTCCTTTTTTTTCTAGAAAGATTTTCCCCACCAGAAGTGGGAGTTCTGATGATTCTGACTGAAACCACACATTAGTTGGGCAGACTTTATGTTTTAGTTTACTTAAAATGTTTGGTGTGGAGTTTAAAGTCGTTTATGCAATGGAAAATTGATACATATGTGGGGAAGCTAGACATGTATTTGTATACCTGGAATTTGGGAGTACCAGAGTGAAAAGGAACTGTGGGCAGCATTTATCCAAAATTGGATTAGAATTCTTGATGTACTGCCTAGATACTGGAAATTATTTTGCCAAGTTCAAAAATGAAGTAATCATTTTACAATTTAAGAATAATTTCACTATAGATGAAACCTGGGAGTATTCTCTTGTAGATACATCCAGCACTCTCCATTTTTGAGCCAAGCACAGTCCATATTATGGTTTTTGCTATTCACAGTGATTCTGACTCTGGTTCTCTCATGCTCATCACGGATTCCTGATGCAACACTGAAAAATGTACTGAAATCTTCCTTGCTCTTTTAATTGTAAATTCATATGTACCTGTAGTAAAGCTCCCAACTTCCAGTCCCACAGGCAAGTTGGAGATAGAGAGAAGGGGTGCTGCATTAGCGTTTCACCTTTAGCAGCAGCTAGAAAAGTGTGAGACACTTGAACAGCTGTTGCCTATACTCTGCCTGTTCTGTGAATAAATAGGTTGTCAATCTAGCACTTTAAACAAGCACTTTCTTCTTTTTTAACCTTGCTTCTTGACATTTTCCATTAAGCATACCGTAATGGAAAAGATTAGGAGAATTTCTCTACACACCAGGAATAGCAACCTGTCTGCTTAGCGCGAAGGGCCCTTTTCTGTGCAGTGACTGAGAGCTTCATCCCATGCTGGATTGCTTCTTGAGATTAGATGCTGATAGCCCTTCCCTCTGTGTCTGTGACTGCCTGGCTCTGGGAAAATTCCCCAGCCAGCCAGGAGGCAGCACACTGCTGAGTGTGGCTGCAGAACGAAAGCAGGCTCTGACAAAGCACCAGGTGCTGGGTGTGCTTCCTGCAGTGAGCATGTCCAGCAAAGGCCACCTGTCCAGCTGTGGCCCTGAGCCTTGGCTGAGGCTCTGAAGGCTCCTCAGGCAGGCACTTTGTCACCTTGTCCACTCTCCAAAGCCCTTGATGGCCACCAAGCCCATGAGATATGTGGAAATCCTGTGTGGGCAGAGGATGTTCATCAGTGCTAGTCGCTGCACTCATGCCCCTCACATGCATGGACAGGAAGATTTAGAGATAGTCAGTGCAGTTCCTAAATATAAGCCTTTTTTAGAAGAAAACTGGTTATTTCTAGGTCATAATGGAGCTCTGATTTCTGGTTAGTCTAACAGACTAGAATGCTGTGTAGATATTTGCTTGAAGAAAGGCAAAACCAGAAATCCATATATATATATACATAGGCATGTACAGAGACATAACCATGCAAAATACCTAATTAGTTGTCCATTACTTAAAACTATTTCAACATTAATTCATCATTAACTAAATAGATCTTTTAAGGAAGACATTATTGTCCAAGCACTTGGATCTTACTGTCGTCTGCTGCTGTTCATTCCCTTCCTTCTGATATTTATGCTGTTCAAACACCAGCTCTGTCTGTGGAAGGCTGCAGTTGAATAGGCTCTGTGGAGGTAGCATAGTGTTTCCTAGCAACACCATGTCCGTGGCAGTGATGCTGCCTTCCCTCTCTAAGCTAAACGCAAAGTCATGTCCATTAATCCCCAGCTGTACTTAAAACTTTTCAGGGATTTTGCTAGCTCCCTACTGTTCATGTTTTCATCTTGCTCATATGCTGCAAGGCAAACTGCTTCAGTGATTTCATTCTCATTGGTGCCTCGGTGTAAAACCAACCGTTGTGTATATTCACAATTCCTATTTGTTTTTTGTTTAAAACAAATAATTTGTGCTATACTGTGATGCCTCCCCTCGAACATTACCATTCTGGTCATTCAAACAACCTTACAAATGAAAGAGATCAATTAAATGTCTTGAAAATCTATTACATGTGCTTCAAAAGTAACTACAATTTTTTAAGCTAAGATAGCTAGTGGCAAAATAACCCTAAATTAAAGTGAAAGGGGCATTTTATTTTTTTAATACACAACAGCATTAAAATAAAACTAATAGGACTGGTTTCTATCTGCTGAGAGCTTTCTGTGTAACATGAACTGAATAGTCTTTGACCTATTGTGATACCAGCTGTGTGAGTTCCACACTTTGTTGTGTGGGAAACTCCTGCAGCATTGTAAGAATGAGTCTGGGGTCAGAGAAGCTGCTCTCTGGCTTCACCTGGCTACAGCCAAGGCAGCTGGGAGGAGCAGGAAGAGACAAACTCAGAGCTGCGGCTTTCTGAAGGGGTTTATAAAAATACACACCTATTGCCAGGCAACACAGCCTTCTTCTCCTGCTCAGACTCATGAAGAGGTCTGCTGCAGGCCTCAAATCTTCTGTCACCCCACAGACAAATGCTTGTGTGGATTGGGTGTTGATAGATGTGATTGTATATACCAAGGCTGCAGTTTGGTTTTCTTACCCTTTTTCATGATGAATATTCAGTAAGATACAGCAGTGTCTCCTGAGACTCATTTACTTCCAGGAAAACGGAGTCAAGGTATTCTATCACCTATAGACATTTGTTAGAACGGATAAGCAGCTTAGCTAATTAATATTTTTGTTCCTAATTTGGCTCTTGATATACAATAAGTCATGTCAAATTCATAATCAATTCAAAACATAACTCTTTGGGGGGCTATCTCTTCTAATATGTTTTTCAGAAAGTGTAAGATGTTACATTAAAATATAAGTAAACTTAATGTTAAGTAAGTAGGTATTCTAAAATTACTGTCAATGAAGGAAAATATTTTCAAAACTTTTTACTTAAACTTTGTGTTTAGAGACATTCTGGAGAATGATGCAACACAGAGTACAAAACGTCCTCTGAGCATTAGTGAGCTTGTTGAAGATGTTCTCCCACGTGTGTGCACACACATAAAATGAGAAAAATAAGAGACGGATCTTCTGTCAGCAGACTGTCCTTTCAATCAGCTCAATGTCTGGGCCTTTACAGCTTTCTTAAAACATGTGTTACAGCAGGCAGGGCTCCTCCTCCCTTCGGCTTTAGCTAGATCCCCATTTCTCCAGGGTGTCCGCCTTTACCGAGAGCGTTTCTGGCAGTGGCAGGACCGAGCCTTTTTGTCTGCACAGTAACACGGCCTGAGCGCGGCGGGGTGGGAGTGCCCTGGGCTCACCTTCTCCGTTTGTCCTCCCAGATGGCTGCCCGGACCTGTGCAATGGCAACGGGAGGTGCACGCTGGGCCAGAACAGCTGGCAGTGCGTCTGCCAGAGCGGCTGGAGGGGACCGGGATGCAGCGTCGCCATGGAAACCGCCTGTGCCGACAACAAGGATAACGAGGGAGGTGAGCAAAGCCTTCGGAGCCCGGTCCCGAAAGGGCAGAGGGCTGCACACACCGGCCCGGGGAGTCATTGTCCTGCAGAAGGGCTGTGGCTGTCACTGCTGTCACCTGTTACACTTCTCTCCAGCCAAGGAGAGGGAGCTGTGGCCATGCGGGACACGCAGGGACCCCCGGGCGGGAGGCTCGGTCCCACCACACCCTGGGTGGGGAGCACGGCCCGGCCGAGCAGAGCTGCCTGCTGCGGGCTCGGGGAGCACGGGAGCGGCAGAGGAGCTCCGTGTGCCCGTGTGCCCCTCGGAGCAGCTGGCAGAGCCACCGTGCTGACCTTGTCCTGTCCATGTGGGGGCCAGGGCTGTGCTCTCCTGTGCACAGCTCTATCAGGCTGTCCCTTGCTGTCACACAGCCCCTGTCAGGTTGTTCCTGCTGTCACACAGTTCCTGTCAGGCTGTTCCTGCTGTCACACAGCCCCTGTCAGGCTGTCCCTGCTGTCACACAGCTCCTGTCAGGCTGTTCCTGCTGTCACACAGCCCCTGTCAGGCTGTCCCTGCTGTCACACAGCCCCTGTCAGGCTGTCCCTTGCTGTCACACAGCCCCTGTCAGGCTGTCCCTGCTGTCACTCATCCCCTGTCAGACTGTCCCTGCTGTCACTCATCCCCTGTCAGGCTGTCCCTGCTGTCACACAGCCCCTGTCAGGCTGTCCCTGCTGTCACACAGCCCCTGTCAGGCTGTTCCTTGCTGTCACACAGCTCCTGTCAGGCTGTCCCTGCTGTCACTCATCCCCTGTCAGGCTGTCCCTGCTGTCACACAGCTCCTGTCAGGCTGTCCCTGCTGTCACTCATCCCCTGTCAGGCTGTCCCTGCTGTCACACTGCACAGTTCACGTGCCAGACTCAGAAGGGCTGGGTGAGGTGTGCTGGATGGGTGTGTAGGGGCTGACATCCCTGCCCTGTTTTCCCTGCCCTTTATCAGGCATATCCCTATTAATTATAAGATGTGTCCTGTAAAGGATCTTTCTCTTCAGTTTTTCTGGTTTTGTAGAGCCTTCCATGGTGGCCTGAAAGCAGTTCTGAGATGTTGTTCTTTCTAAACAAGATTGGTTAATTTGCTCCTTCATTTAAAGGAACTTTCTTGTTCCTTTCAATATAATGTCTTTAGTAAGTCACAGATTCTTTTTTGTGGGCTTCTGCTCTCTGTTATAAACCAAACATCAGACACAGCTTTCTTCCTTGGGGCTCCTTCCCTTTTCTTTGGCCAATATTAATTTAAAGAAAACACCTGCTGTTTGCTGATTGATAAATATTTTATAAATGTATTTCCTAAAACTGCAAAGCAACATTGGGCTGTGTCAAAGGTAAAACTGTCATTAGGATGAGTGCTTTAATTTTATGTAGGATTTCAGTGTTTAAAACCTGTGTGTAAGTCCCGAACAGAGGAACAGGTGTAATTGGTTTTGATCACATGATTATTAACCACACCTGAATATCATCAGCTAGTTTTAATTTGTAAATCCTGTTAGTTCCTTGGTTTTACATGCTCAGTGCTTAGAGAAGTATTTTAGAAGTTCTAAAGCTAATTTGGTTTCAGAGAACTAGAACTTGCTTTATAGCTGTTAGTGAATTGTAAATAGCAGAATCTAACTGCCAAAGTACATTAATTGGCATTTAAGTATACAACAAAACCCACTAAACTTGTGTTAATATTCAGTGTAAGAAACTAAAAGGTGAAATGTTTAGGTTTACAATTTTTACAGGCTTTAAAGTTTATAATGGGAAATTTGAAAATGGATGTATTACTACAATTTCCTCAAATAAAGGAAGAAGTTTGGAAATGTTATTAGAAATACTGGAACAAGAATTTTATTGACCTATCCAGGACATTATTTTTCACTTGTAAAACAGACAGCCAAGCAGGGGAGAAAATGACCAGTGACACTATTCAGCTGCTCATCCTAATGAAAAACTGTAGAATTGTAAAACTTACTCGAGGAAGGCAAACAGTAGCTCACCAAAGGCAAAGAATACAGAGAGAATATGCCATACAACAGATATAGAATATTATGAATTAATAATTAATGTAGAATTGGATATTCCATTATCATGCAAGTTGCAGGGATTTTGGTTTACCATAGTAAAGCACCTGAAAGAAAATTAGTTCATCTAGCTGAAGGCTGGAAAGGTTTAGGGCACAACTCTTCAGATGTTCTCAATGTTTGCATTTTAAGTAATTTTTTTTTTTTCCAGAGACTAGAGTGGTTACTGCTTGTTGGTTCTTGTGAGTATAAATAGTCTGAAAATTTAAGCTTGATCCAAAATCCAAACAACCTGAGAAGTTCCTTTGACTCACATGCTTTCACATGGTGATTTTATGATAAAGGCAGAAATTAATCTCTTGTCTTCTGACCCTTTGCTCAGTACCTTAATTCAGTGATCATTCCTGCTCTTAATAGTCTCATCCTTATTAATTCCTGTAGAATGTTTGCATAAGGGAGCTCAGGTGCTGTTCAACACCTGTTCAGCTGCTGCTGTTGGAGCTGCTGTTTCTCCATGAGCTTACCAGACATTCCTGGAAAACCAGAGAGAGACTTTGAGCCACGCTTTGTTTCCTACACACAGCTCCCCACCGGCTGTGCCACTGCAGCACTCTCAGTCTCTCTCATGCCTTGGTGACTTGTGCTGCTGCAGTTTGCTTGATTATAATCTGGGGCTCAGATTCCTTTGAGATGTCATGGGGTCCTTTCCTGTGTGCACTGTGAGGACAGAGGCATTGTCAGATTCACAGTCACAAGAACGATGACAAAACTCAAAAAATGAATATTATGTTAATGCTTAATATCTCAGAGCACAGTCCTGCCTTTGCCTAAGACATGCTGCTCTGTACCTGTCTGGTTCACCACACACCTGGCCAGGAGCATGTCCTGTGACCTCTGTGTTCACAGGGGAGTGTGCAGGAATGGACAAGCTGCAAGGGATGTGTGTTCTGTGCTTCTGGCTGCACCTTTGTGCAATTGTGACTCTGTATATAAAATTAAGTTTTCTCATTAGACAAAGCTGAAAACTGTGCTATGGGAATCAATATTAAAGTTCCAGCTAGTTAACAGAAGCCCAAGTTTCACAGAAAATGCAGGTTTATTGGAAGTTAAAGAAATTGCCTCTCCTCCCAGTCACTCTTTTCATTTGAAACTCAGTTTATTTTTGAAACTGAGTTTATTTGCAGCAAAGTGTTGAACTCATTTGCTGCTCCATTACCAACATTGCTCTGTTAACATAAGCAAGTAGTTCTGGAGTAGTACAGAACAAATAAGCTGTTCTTTCAGAAGGCAGTAGGGTAGCTAAAATTACTCTTTTTTTGCCTAAATGAGGTCCTTCTCGGACAGTCAAACCTCCTACCTCTCTGCATGTTGTTAAAATACAGTTCCTTCAGCAACTGAAAGGGAACTATCATTTTCTGTCTTCTGTGGCAGCAGATTTAACATATTTTGGAGCTTTTTCCCTGTTCAGCCATTCTTACTGCAGTTGTATCTCACAATCAGATTCAAAGGCCTTGGGCCAAGTTTTCATTTTATGAATGTCAAGGAGAGCATTTCCACTGACTCCAGAGGCTTTCCCATTTGTCCTGCTTTGTCTTATTATCTGCCACAATGCAAACTCCATACCATAGTTCAAAAAGAGAAAAATGAAAGATTATGCTTAATAATTTCTTTCCATTTCAGATTAATGTCCTTCAGTTGGTTTATTCTTAGAAGAGGCAGATGAGTCCCCCTCTCTTTTAGACTTACAAATCTTCATTTTAAATGAGATGTCAGTGTGGATTACTGGCATAAATAAAATGTGATTCCAGAGCAGCGAGAGGGGAGAGACTCCAAATCTGTTTTCTCCTCTTAGGGCTGCTCAGGTGGAGCTGTGAATGATCTGAGGCAACACTGGGAAATTCACCTGCCTTTGTCCTTACCATCACATGTCAAATCAAGATATGGACTTAACTAGGTCTTTATCCTGGAAGTGCCCAAGGCCAGGCTGGAGGGACTTGGAGCAACCTGGGATAGTGGAAGGTGTCCCTGCCTGTGGCAGGGGGTGGAACTGGATGGGCTTTAAGGTCTCTCCCAACCCAAACCAGCCTGTGCTTCTGTGATTCACTTTGAACCTATTTAGGGTTACTATGGTGCATAGGTTACTGTGCTGAAAAAACTTGAAAGGGTCTTATTTATCTTTTTGTTCATTTATTTATTTTTTCATTTCTCTTTAAGGAGGAAGCCTAACTGAAAAGTAAGGAGATTCTGGCATTGACTCACTTTTAAGATCTCTTTAAATTGGAAAGTGTATCTTTTCCAAACCATGTTTGGGTTACATAATTTGCTCACTGTGGCTGCTTCTAAAGCAAATATCTTCCCTTAATCAGTCCCTCAGTAATCTAATCGTTATTAAGCATCTTTTGGAGGGATTAAAAACATCTTTATTTTAAGACCTGTAATTATGATTACAATATATAATCCCCCTAATAGACACGTATAACCCATTTAATTCACCGTGGCTTTATTTTAGGAAATTAAGGCATTACAGATGGTATTTTGAGGAATGGGAGAGGATATGCTACTTTTTAAGTTCCTAACTCTTTTGGCATATTGCATAAGAAAATCACTACTACGGCTGTTTATACCCATCATTTTGCAATAACTATTTTATAATAATTTGCTTGTTCCTAAATAGAAAAATGTTTTTAGTATCTCAAAACAGTCTCCTTAAATTACATATGTTTAACTAGATTTCACCTTAGAACTCCTGCCTCCACGTGCAGGAGACAATGGGATACACAGCAAAACTTAGACATCTTTTCTGAAGTATAATTTCACTAAATGTTGGATGCAGTTGAAATCCATCACATTTGAGGAATCTTTGTCCTGAGTGCCTTGGGATAATTTGGGAGAGAGATTTAAAAATCCTGTCCTCTGCAGAGGCAGATTTGGCAAGAGCTTGTATTACCCACCAGGCTTGCTCTTTCTAGGCTTTTCTTTCCCTTCTTTCTCTCTTCTCCCACCTTTTGCATCTGTTCACAGTTGCTCATTTTTATGGTTTTTATTGGCAAGACCGCTAAGTTATGTAATCTCGGAGAAAGAAAAAATAGAAAACAAGCAAAATTTTGCTAAATTCGTTTGTTTCGGGTTTGATCAGGATGGAGAGGACAGGTGGAGGCAGGTTAAAAAAAATAAAAGCTTAAATGCAATCACTGCATCTGTCACTTCCCGGATCACATTTCTCCTCACAATGTAATTATCTGGACTAAAATTGGTAGGCGAAGGAAAGGAAGCAACCCATAGCAGTATAGAATACTAAGCTAAATAGAAATGAGGAATTTCTTATTTGTTATGCAAAGTGGGACGCTCTTTTAAAATACATTTTAATTTCTTTTCCACTTGGCTTTCCAAAGAGAGATGTGCATCTCTCAGAAGGCAAATTTTGCCCTTCAGTTTGTTACTCTGTAGCTTTAACCCTATGAGGAAGTGGAGTTGGTGGTAATTCTGTTTGGCACAATACATTGAAGATAATGAATTAGAGAATGCCAGCTATCTGCTCCAGTATGAAATTTCTTCAATTCACAAGAAAAATACATTTCTAGTCAGGACAGTGCACTTGACTGATTGAAAGGCTGTTTATTTGAGTTGTCTTAGAAAACTTATGTCTGAAATTAGACAGAAGGAAAATAGAAAGAAAAGAGAAGTGTCTTCCTGCAATAAACATTTAGAAAAAAATTGCTTTTCGAAAATTACAAATCCTGTGACTTGATACTGCATCAGGCTCGTGACATTTAAGATAATACAAGTATTTCACAGCACAAAAGCAAATCATGTAATTTAGCTTGCCTCAACAAGCATTGCCTCAGCAGGGGTCTCTAATTCAGCACAGACAAAAGATTTTATGAAGTTCTCAATATAAATACCCAGAATACTCTTGGCACAGAAAATACCTTCCTAGAGCCTGTACAATAGTCAGTTGTGGAACATTAAATGCAATCAGGGGCTGAAATCTGTTGTGGATGGGGGCCAGAGCGAGAGTCACGTGGGCTCGGGTATAAAATCTCTGTCAAAAGTAGGCACTCAAAGTTTGACAAGAGCTAATGAGTGTGCTTGTATGTGATTGTGTTACATCTTCATGTCAGCCTCTAATCGCCTTTACACGCATTAGCCAGCTTATCCCTCCCCGTCCCTCACGGGATGTGCTACTACAATAACTCACTCTCACAACCCAGGGAGAAGCGAAAGCAAGAAGCTCGGAGACTCTAAATTCCATGGTTTGAAAAGGCACTGGGATCTGTGGAGGTGTCTGTTGAACCACCCTGCTGCCCCTGGCCAGGCTGTTTTTTCTTCTTTTTCCAGGCTCCATACCAGGAAAGAAAGGAGTCACAAGTGCAGCTTCTGTTTTTCGTGTTGTTTATTAAGTTCTTATCTCATTTTCTGTGTGCACCTGGGCTCAGCACTGCCAGAATCACGCTGCAAAGTGGTCACAAGACCTTGAGCACAGAATGTTTTAAAGACTTTTTACCCAATTAACAGTTCCAGCGTAAGATATTTTCAACAGTGCACCAATAACTATTAATCCTAGTTCACACATTTCTTCTACCTCAAACCCATCCTAGCAATCCCTCAGTGCCACCAGCACAGCAGGAATGGAGGAGAAAGAGAAGAAGGAAAGACCCAGGGCCACCACCCTGAATCCTCCATGTTTGTCCCCATTCACCTCCATACTACAAAACCCAAAACTCTGATTTTTCACCCTGTGATAAACTAACTCCAATCTGTCTCACATTCTTGATGCTTACAGTTCATCCACAAGTTTTGGGAGCTTTTTCCAGGGACACAGATCAAAGGCTGTGTCACCCTGGGATGTCTTGGCGGGGAGTCCCAGCACCCCCTGAGCAACAGGAAAGGTTTTCCAGTTTTCCTGGACTCAAACATCTGTGTACGCTGGAGCTGGACAAACATTTTTTTTCAAGGTAGTTCTCATCTTGCAGCCCCTTTGGGTCAGCCTGGCTGTGGGCAAGGAGTGGCTTGCAATAATCAATAATCCACAGGTTCTGAGGGACGCCCAAGCGCTCAGTGCATGGCTGGAGCTGCACCTGCAGTGTGTTCTTCCAGCTGCTGCTCTCAGGGTGAGGCTGTTCCTGACTGCCACAGCTCCAGGCAGCACAGGGATACTGAGTGGGCCAGGGAAATGGGGCTGGTGCTTCACCACTCTCATCTTCCAGGATACTTTAAAACCACATTGGGGAAGTTTTTGGGGCATTCGAAGGTGCAACCAAGCTCCAGGTTCATTCTACTTTACCACAACTTGGGATTTACAATCCAGCTTGTCCTGAAAGGCAGTTTGGGTTACAAAAATGCTCTGTTGTGCTCAGTTAGTTCCAAAAGCCAGTGGTGTAATGAATGTCCTGACAGTTTACAAGGGAGTCCTTGCAGTTTGGCTTTTTGAGGAAACAGGGATGGAGCAGGAATAGAAGCATTTCCTTTTTTATTAGCACCAGGAACTTCTGAGGAGTTATTTTGAGTGATATATGGCAATATAGATAACAGTAATTAGATCAGGCTACAAAAATGTGAAAATTTGGGTTAAATATTAGATAAACTTCGTGGTAATACAATATACTGAACTGTGGCATAGCCTGCCTGTGGAAGCAGTTCTGCATGCAGTTTTAGAGCTCAATTAAAATATTTCTATGTTGGCAGAGAGAAGGCCTACTCTTTTGATAATCTGATAGAGCATCTCTAATTCTTTCACCTTGGGTATATTAATACTGCACATAATTAAAATCGGATCATGATAAATTAACTAATTTGCCCTTAGAGTGATCAAAGACCCTTTTGCCCTCAGGGTTCGTAATAGCTGCTGTTCTCCCCCTCCCCACCTCCATTTTAATCATCAGTCTGAAATGTTTATTGGAAAAAGAAAAATTTCCAGGAATTAGGCTCTGAAAGTCCCCAGCTCCTGCAGCTAGTGAAGTGTAAGGATGCCCTCTGCTGAGCGTGGGCTCGGGAGTTTTGGGCTGGAAACAAAGTTGTCCCTTGCTGGGTACAGAAAGCATTGTCTCAGAGAGCTGGATGTCAGGTCAGAGTTCACTCATTCTCATGTGCATCATGAATTGAACCTGAAGCACAACCTGCAGGTGCTTGAAGAAGTGTGGAAACTGTAGATAATTTAGTCATTTTAAAAAAACCCAAGACCTCTTTCTGCAGAAAGCTGAAGCACCTTTCTAATTCTGCAATCCAGCCACCTGGAAGTGGTGAGAAATATATTCAGTGACAAAGAAACACCGAGAGGTTCTGATGCTGAGAGGTTCTAAATACATTAGAACAGTAATGTGGTAAAATATGTCACTATTCCTCCTGAGAGCTATTTTAGTCCTTCTAATAATGGTCAAGAGGAATAAAATAATAAGGCAGTCACAAATATGACATGCATGAGTAGGTTAATCTACTTTCAAGTAATTCTTTAATGTTTTCTCTTTGCTGTGTAGTGAAGTCTACCAAAAAGCTTGTGAAACAGTTCACAGAAAGTTGAGGAATGTGTGTATCCATTAGCAAAGTGAACTCTTCAAGAGGGATAGCATGTCACTTGCTTCATTTCTGAAAAGATTTGAGAATTCAGAAAAATCACAAATAGCAATGGAGAACTAATCCTGTGCTGCCAGTTTAAATCAGATCAAAATTCCCTATTTCTTTCTTCTCAGTTAAGGCCAAGTCAGGACTTGTTTTGGTCTCAAATTGTTGGAGGAGGTTCAGCACCATCTTAGCTCCCTCTCCAGTCTCCTCCCTTTAGCATGCAGAGAATCAGAAAGCTCATTGCCTGCTTGAAACTCAGCAGTGTATACCATGAAAAGCAGCAATATTTTGGTGAGGCAGGTGGTGAGGTTTTGACATTGAATTAACCATATAAATAATTCAGCATACCTGAAGAAATTTGGAGGATGACAAACTCTGAAATATGTATTAAAACCCAAAGTACTGAATTCTAATTAAAATTTATGCTAATTAGCAGAATTTTCTTTTGCAGAAGGTATTTTTTTTTCTAGCCCTGGTTTTAATCAGCTGAGTCCAATGCAAATAAATGATTCTGTAACAATTTACTTCATATATAACATGTATGTTATGTATGGCTGGAGAAATGGGCTGAGAGAAACTGCATGAAGTGCAAGGTGCTGTACCTGAGGAGGAACAACAGCAGGGACAAACATGTGCTGGGAGACATTTCTTTGTCCAGTGACTGATCACTGGAGGAGGGTGCCCAGGGAGGCTGTGGAGTCTCCATGCTCAGAGTCATTCAAAAGCTGTCTGGGCATGGACCTGGGCAACCAGCATCTGGTAGCCTTGCTTGAGCAGGGGGCCAGACCTGATCACCTCCAGGGGTCCTTGCCAATCTCAGCCATTCTGTGAGAAGAGTCCAGATAGCAAATTAGGCAAACGTGAGCTAAAAACAGATATATTCTGACAGTAACCCATACTCTTCCATGCATGGAGTCAGAGTTTCCAGAGCAGCAAAGTCAATAATAGCAGCAGCTGTGGATGTGAGCAGCACAGTGGTGCCTAAGCCTTTGATACCGAGCAGCAGTGCCCAGGGCCTGGCTGTGTGTGCTCAACAGACCCAGACATCAGTGCTGCTGCTGCAACAAGCTGGATCAACTAGTTCACATAAGGTAAAAATATCCTGAATCCTGCCATCTGGGAATAAATTAGGACAGGGGAATAGAGCCACAAAAGTAATAATGTTCTAAAAAGTACATTGTGTTATGCTCTATGCCTGTCTTTTCTAAATATTGTTGTAAACGTCTGAAAGCAGCTGAGTCTGACTTCACAGAACTGCAGGAAAACCTTCTTACATGGAAGGAATCGCAGGCAGGTTTCTCCCTGCTGTTGAATGGAGATGTTTCCAGCCTCCCAGGTCCTGAACTGGCAATTCAGAGCAGTTTGATTGCCTGCTTGATTGTTTGTGAGATAACGGTGAGATTGGCAGTGGCAGGGTAATTTACTGAAGATTGCAATGTCAGACAATATCCAAGGGGGCTCATGAGCATAGAGATGTGATTCGCATGACTGACAGGAGCCTGAGGGATTGATATGCCCATTCCCAGTTCATGGTGTCGTCACAAGTGTTTGGCTACAGCATCCCATAATCTGCTGCGTGATAAGGTCACTACAGGCATAACTTATGCTCACCTCTAATAACAGGTATAGCAAAAGTAGGATGCAGCTTGAATAGGTAAATATAAATTTGTCAAAGGGAGTAATTTATATCCTGTGTTTTTCTTCTGTTATTTCTAGTGCCTTGACAGGATTTTCTTGCCTGGTGGTCATCTGAGTAACAGAACAGAGTGGACTAAACAGTGGGCAGATCTCAGTTAAGGGCTGTAGAGGTCTCAAACTGAGAAAGAATGCAGGATGCTGAGAAGTTCTCAGGGCTTAATAGGAAAACTGCCTTGAGTTATACCCTGAAGCTAATCATGTCATTAGAATGATTATATAAAGTGGGGAAAAAACGAACTGTTGCAAAACAGAAAGTACCTATGGCCATGTTGGAGTAGATTTCAAGATGAATGGAGCTCTTAATGTGAATAGGCGAGTGACCTTAAAGCAACATGTAGCTCTCACAGCAAGGTAGTTTGTCTGGCTTAAATCTCCTTAGAGGCCTGAATGAAACATTTTCAGCATACCTTGGCAATTTTGTTTTTAAATCATTTCAGGCACACACAATGGATTGGAAATGCAAAGCTAATTGTAAAAAAAATGAAGTTTTTTATAGTACTAGGTTGTTTTTTTCCTTTAGGTTGTTGTTTTTCCAGTTATCACTGTGCTGTTCTGTTGGGCACTTGAAAATCCTGAAAATGCATGAGTCATGATCTTAGCCTAAGGTACTTTTGCCTGCTTCCCTGCTGGAATGCTGTCTCTTGTGTATGATGCACAGTGTGATGCCCAGGCCATATTTGTATTCAAAAATCAGATTGGTGCACCTTTGGAAGTGTCTGAAGGTTTACAGATATGAGGAGATTGCAGACTGAACTCCTGATTCTTGCCAGAGTAGGTGAACAAATGTTTCTAAATTGTTAGAGATGATAATATTTTAAAGTAAATACTTATTAATTTCTAAATCATAGTTGAACTTCATTGAGAGAACACATTTCAGTTAAATAATGATACCAGATGAAGAGATGACAATAGAATCATTACTGTATGTGCTAAAAATAGTCAGTTGTTGTTTATCTAAGTATACAGAATTATCTCTCCCTTGATTCCCTTTTAATTTCTGCTGTTAAAATTCCATTTTTTCCTTAAAAATGCATCTTAAGAAATATTCTTGATGGACATCCTTATCTGTAATATGATGATTGAACCCACCAATTCTGTGACTGATCCTTCCTTATCCAAGCATGCACACAATTTGTGAGCCAGGTATCCACGGGAGTTCCAGCAGCCCTTCCCTAGGAACTGCCAAAATGTCTACAGTGTCATTTTTATTTTACTTAGGTAGTGATGACTTTGTCATCTCCATCTCCTCTCAGCTTCTCAAACAGAACAAATGAAATCAAACAGCATAATTCTCAAGACAAAAAAACCCCCAGCTAAACAAGCAAATAACCTAAACAAAAATCCTTTATTCCTTCCACTTCCCTTTGCCTAATGTCAGCCCTTGACAGATTTCTTGGGATTTATTCTCATGTAAGACTGGTTTACATTAATTGTAGTGGTTTTTAACCAGTGTGCTCAAAACCATCAACCTCATGGCACTATTGACTGAGTTTCCAGGTTTAGGGTGTAGGGATGGTAGGAAGAGCGAGCTCAAGGAGAGCCTTGAGCTTTCCACGGGTGTTACTGCTCCACAGCCCTGTGCTGGATCTCAGTGCCTGTTACCTTTCAGATGGCCTGGTGGACTGCCTGGACCCAGACTGCTGCCTGCAGGCCACCTGCCAGAACAGCCTGCTGTGCCGGGGCTCGCGGGACCCGCTGGACATCATCCAGCAGAGCCACGCCGGCGCTCCCGCCGTGAAATCCTTCTACGATCGCATCAAGCTCCTCGTGGGCAAGGACAGCACTCACATCATCCCTGGAGAAAATCCCTTCAACAGCAGGTACCAGCTGTGACTGTGACACCAGATCTGTGCAGTTGCACTGTGCAGGAAAATTTCTGCCAGCGATTGTGTTCTGTTTTAACAGGAGGTGCTGCTTTCAGGAGCTTCACCTCGGGCGCTGATCGCTCTGAGGCCACGCTGTGGCAATTTATGATGTGGCCTCTATTTTATAACACTGAGTTTTATTAGCGTTTTAACATCTTGTCAGCGCCCAGAAGAAGGTTTCTTCTACTGAGTAGGAGTTTCTGAGGTTTATATTTTATGAAGACTGCAGTTTAGAAAAAGGGAAAACACAAACTAGTTTCCAGTTAAAAGAGATTGCATTTTATGTAGTGCCATTAACACAAATTTCAATAATGGAATAGCATTTCAAATCATTTTAAAGATACATTGATTTATGGAGGTTTTTTTTTATTCCTTATATAAAGCCATTTTACTTGTATCATTGATCCATCTGACTAGGTTTTCTTTTTTAGCTTGTTTTTTTTCTTCTTCTATGCTTGTTCTTCCTAAGATTATTAATTATATATTTGTAATGAATCTAAAAACCAGCACATCATCAATTGATATTTGATGCCATTGTACGATTATAAGAAGATTGGTATTTATCAATATTATATAAATAGGTCTCCATGGAAAGATGCAAAGAAATTGATGGGTATGTTAATTATGGTCATATCACCAAAGTTAAAACTGAAGAAAGCACTTCATTTGAGGTAACACCCAAAAGATTGCACTTCATTACAGGAAACTGTTTTCTCAGTCAGGATCCCATTACAGGCTTAGTGGGTGATGTAGAGCATGCCCCTAAATATTTGTCTGTGAAAAGAGGATCATAATGTTTCTGGATACACCAGGCAGGTCCCCATTGTATTCACCCCAGTGCTACACACAATCATTTCCATATTCCATCAGGAAACTCCTCTTGCACCCTACTCTATGTAATATAGGTTTTACACTATTCTATAAAATACTCCATGCATACACACAGGGAGTTGTTCAAAAAATAGAAAAAATTTGTTCTGTTTTCCCTTAAATTTGTGGTGATTTTTTATTTTTTTTTTAAATCCCTGGAAGTGTTTAAAGCCAGGTTGGACAGGGCTTGGAGCAACCTGGGATAGTGGAAGGTGATCCTGCCCATGATGGGGGGGGTTGGAACAAAATTATCTTTAAGATCCCTTCAAACCCATTCTATGATTCTATGAATTAGTGCTCTAGACTAAACAGGAGCTGAGCATTTCAATCCTGAGGCTCCTTTAAAAAAAATACCTCATTGGAAACTTTGGAATTTTTTTTTTAGGGTTCCTCATAGTTGGAGTCTTAGTTCTGTTTTATTCATCTGAACTACACTGCAGATTTTAACATATCTTTGCAAATGACCTATTAATGATGATAAAATTGGCCTTTACCTCTAAGTTTTGAAGGTACTTCTGATAATTCTACAGCTCAGCTATTATTTTTGGTACCAATTTTAGGCAAATCTAATGTTTAGTGTCAAATCGTAAGTTTTAAAACTAATGGCTTTGTCTTTTAAAAGTGCCACAAAGTTCAGCTCCCAGGTTTTCCATATACTGAAGCTGCCATAATCTCAAAAAGTAGCTCCCATGTTTGTAAGGTGTTTGCTTAGCTCAGTCTATCATTACAGTGAAAGACATGAAAAAGTGAGACAAAATAAATAAATAAATAAATTGGCGTTTTTTTCCATTCTTAGCATGAGAAAAAGAAGTTATTTCCTACTCTGCTAAAGCAATAAAGAACAAAATTTATTGATTGCAACAACAGTTAAATCTCACTAATTCCTTCTGTGCAGAAATGAGATTAAAGGAAGTTTTCAGGAAAAAAAACCTATGTGCTCTTATGTATTTAAATTCCTTGTGTAAAGAAAAATTCTTCTATCAATTCAATTTGTCCGTTACACTTTTAAAAGATTACCCAAGAAATGTGATTGTGTGTGTGACTATTAGTCAAAACACTGCTTCTTATAAATCCAGATTTTAGCTACATTTTAGCTTATTCTAATATCCATTGCGTTCCTTACTGTAGCACTTTAGAAATAAAAAGAAAGATTATTAACCAAAATATTTTTATTCCAATTATTTCCTGAAATATTAAAAATGAAAGTAGAAAAAATTAAGTCATGGGCATTATTAGTTTTCTTCTGCTGTCTTACAGTTCCTTTCTAAATCTACTTTCTGCACAGTTTCCCTAGAGAAGCTTGAGTGACTTTTCCCCTGCAACTATTTCTGTGTGTTTGTCATAAAATAAACATACATAAAATAATTCAAGCAAAAGGAATAATGCCAAGACAATTATCTTGGTCCAATGTGTTCCCAAGTAGATTTTTCTCAACAGGTTTCAATTTCTATTAAATTCCATATTCTTTGGGAAAACGTTGATTTTGCAAATTAAAACTTGACCTGAAGGGTCAAGAAGCACTTGAAAGTTATAAAAGAAATGTAACAGAAATGGCTCATTTTTATTAATTAGATTTTTTAATGTAATATTGAAAAAAATATTGCAGCCTGTTTGGAATAGAAGTAGAGGAAATAGTTGTTAAATAGCCAGTATAATAGAGTTAGAAACATACATCACAGCCCCTGAACATCTGAGAGTCAGCAGAAAAGGCCTGAGAGCAATCCCTGGTACAACTGATGGAAGGAGCTGCTCTCTGCCAGGGGACCATCACAATTTGTCAGTGTTCAGCACCACTCAGCCCAGGCTCATCCCCTTGTCCTGCAGCTCCTCCTGGGGCCTGGCATCCCTGGGTCAGGGTGCTGTGCCTGGCACGAGCCTGGAGCCTGCTGAGAGCAGCCCTGGTCCTGCTGGGGTCATTCCCTGGCTCTCAGCAGAGCAGAGTTGGTGGCTCATGCTGGAAGCACAGACTGATGAATAAATAAATCTTTTCACCTATGACAATAGCAAAGTGCGATTTTACAGTCCCTGAGATTATGGGTTAAGAGGACTTCACTCTCTCCCTGTTTCCCAGGTCACCTTCTCCTGTTTCCATGTTTCCAGTGTATAAATGGAAGCCATCTACAAGGAGCTTTTCCTTTTCCATTGCCCTTTTACTGAGCAGCTTTCCCCCTCCCCAGCCTGCTTCTCTCAGGGTACAGAGAAGATGGAAGGGAAAGGAGCCAGGGGCTG
The DNA here is from genome assembly GCA_013400515.1 of Erpornis zantholeuca. Taxonomy (NCBI): domain Eukaryota; kingdom Metazoa; phylum Chordata; class Aves; order Passeriformes; family Timaliidae; genus Erpornis; species Erpornis zantholeuca. The sequence continues at coordinate 59,620 of VZTN01036666.1, forward strand.
GAAACTCCTCTCCAGCTGGGAGCAGCAGCACTTTGTGCCCGCTGTGCACTTAGCAGCAGCAGAGCACTTGCCAAAGAGAAAAAACTGACTGTGCCTCTTAGAGGAATAACTCATCTTCGTCTCCCTTAGGTTAAGCAAAGCTGCTTATCCTGCTGGCCAAAGAAACGCTTTGTCTTGCCTGTGTGTAAAGCTGGACTTTAAACCAAATCCTCCTCTTGGCAAAGTGAAAACAAGTTCCAAATTGGGGACTGAATGCAGTGTACAAACATCATCTATCCCTAAGATGAGGGAATTTGAACTTTGACGTGAAGAATTGGTGGTATAAAACAGAGATATGGCATTGCTCATGTTTGTCAAGTGTGTGAGGCACCCACAGGTGTGGTGTTGTACCCCAGGGAGGTTTGGGAGCTTCAGTGTGGCTCCAGGGTCACAGCTTTGGCCTGGCTGAATGTGAGGGAGCCTTGTGCTCTGCAAAGCCTTGTTAGACAAGGAAAGCACTGACTGCCATTCTGTATACACTTCTCGCTGCATAGACAAGCAGTTTGATTTAGGTGTATAGAGGGAACTGGCCAATATTGTGGTTCCTCTGAATTCTAAAAACCTTTAGAGTAAACTAGATTTAGAGTAAATGAGGTACAAGTGTTCCACTACTTCACTTACAAGCGACATAACTTCGCTTTTGTAATTAGCATTAATACCTTTAATTCTCTTTCTTTTTCAGTCTTGTGTCTCTCATAAGAGGCCAAGTGGTGACTACAGATGGGACTCCTCTAGTTGGGGTCAACGTGTCGTTTGTCAAGTATCCAAAGTACGGCTACACCATCACTCGTCAGGATGGCACGTGAGTGTCCCTGCTTCACTGCACCCCTGCTTGCTATGGAGTGTCTTTGCTGATTAACAGATGGTGTGATCTAATGGAACCATGTGGTACCAGGCATTGCCTTCCTCCCAGGGCAAAGAGCTATTAAGTAAACACAAAAGTAATTTTTCACACGGCATTTTGAATACTAACTGCATGTAAATACGAACAGGCTGACTTCTGATAATGATATGTTAGCAGGCAGGCTCCTTTCAAATAAATTGCTCTGTATCTATGAAAACATTTGTGGGATACAGCAATATCCAGCTGAGACAAGAAATATTTTATTTTAAAATGCAGTGCAGGCTAACACTTCTAGGAAAAAAGAAAGCATCATTATAGAATAGTATATTTTGTTAAAATTCCCCTTCTGCTTCTCTTTGCTTTTGAAGATACACTCTCTTTTGAGTTTCTTCAGGGTAGAATGTAATCAAAAGATTCTAATTGAATATATATAGACAATTTCCTGCTGTGCAAAAAAGTGCTTTTTCCCCCTTGTATCAGCTTATTTGAAATGCACACAAATTCAGATAAACAGAAGTCAATGTGTCATGGTTTATCTGGTTTACTGGCTGTGGTAACTAAAACAGTCTATCTGACACAGACATTGTAAACATTTGCCATTTTATCTTGATCTTGCATAAAAACAATTTAATTGAAATAATTAATAGGAGTCAACCGAACTATAGGGAGTGTTTGAGTTCTGTATTTTCCAGAATATTAATCTGTTATAATAAAAGTTTAATGTTGATTTCATTGATTTAAAGCTGCAGCAAATGGTGAGCTGAACTGTGTTTAAATCTGAATAGATCCTCGAAGTCACTGAGTAATTTGTTACATTGCCAGCATTTACACAGAACAACTGACACCTATTTCTGTTGTCAGAACAACCTGGAAGCATTTCTTGTTCAGGCCAGATTTCAAATGCCTGTGCAACTCCATGTTACTGCTGTGATTGTGTAGGGGGTTGGGAGTAAATATCTAATATCTCTGAAAAATGATAGATCAGTTATCTTGGAGACAGGAATTCTTTCTTGTAGAACACTTCTCATCACTATTCTCTTACTGCCATGTGTCCCATTCTGTGTTTCATGGACAGGATCTTTTAGGAAAGGGATAATTCAGTGTTAAGCTCAGAATGAACTTGGCTTCTCTGCTGTTTCTATATAAATTCTATATAAATAATGAATGTGGTGGTTTGTTTGTTGGGTATTTTTTTAATTACTTAATACGGAATTTAAAATATCATCCGAATTAACTTTGTCCAGGTGACTTCAAATCACTGCTTGTCTTGGCTGGCTTTCAGCTGTTTAGTTGTCAGAGATTCACATCCTATTATTGATCATTGGAACCATGATATTTAAAACATAATCATGGTCTGCTCACTCTCCCCACCCCCAGTGGTGTGGAGAGAGAATCACAAGGGTAAAAGTAAGAAAACTCTTGTGTTGAGATAAAAACAGTTTAATAACTGAAATTATTATTATAAAAACTGTAACGAAAAGGAAAATAACAAAAAGATAAAGGAATTCCCAGACAGATTCTGAGCAGCTTTACCCCTGGTTTATATAACTTGAATGGCACTGTATGATCTGGGATATCCCTTAGCTGGGGTCAGCTGTCCCAGCTGTGTCCCCTCCCAACCCCCATTCTGCTCTGCTGTGGTGGGGTGAGGAGAAGGAAAGTCCCTGACTCTGTGTAAGCTCTGCAATAATGAAAGCAGCCCTGTGTTATCAACACTGTTCTCATCCTGAGTCCAAAACTTAGCCCTCTGCCAGCCACTGGGAAGAAAATTAACTCTATCCCAGCTGAAACCCAACAAATAGCCATCACTATTGGTATGCCTCTATACCTATCTCATTAGCAGTAATATTATTACTGGAATTACTCAGTCTTGTCACTTCTAAAGGCCACACTTTTCCAGGTTTGACTTGGTTGCAAATGGTGGAGCATCCCTAACACTGCACTTTGAACGGGCCCCGTTTATGAGCCAGGAAAGGACAGTCTGGCTGCCGTGGAACAGCTTCTATGCCATGGACACACTGGTGATGAAGACAGAGGAGAACTCCATTCCCAGCTGTGATCTCAGTGGCTTTGTCCGTCCTGACCCAGTCATCATTTCATCACCACTTTCAACTTTCTTCAGCGACGCTCCCAGCCGCAACCCCATAGTGCCAGAAACCCAGGTAGGAGCAGTGTGAGTGAAAGGGGTACAGAAATCAGTGGTCAGCTGGCAGTTCTGACCTGAGCACAGGGCCACCATGTGTCCCCTGCAATTGCTACAGCAGATGTCTCTGCAGAGCTGCATTCGCTCTGACAGGTACCAGGTTTTCTAATGAGGGCTGCAGGAGATATCCCAGGCTTATGTCACCCAGACTCTTTACCTTTGATTACCTTGCACCCTACTATTATCATACAATATATCAGGTATATCTGTGTATTTCAGATGCCATCTTAGGTGTTTCAAGAGAATTTTGCAAAGGCTTGGCATGTGGTGCTGACTGCAGACTGTTTTCTTGTTTCTTACTCAGGACAAAGGAAAACTCCATTGGTACTATTTTTTCACTGCTGGATTCAGTTAGGCTTTATACTGTTAGCAGAAGTTGTGTGTTCCTATTATATTTCTTATTTTTCCCTTGCATATAACTTGCAGTAAAAAGGCTTGTACTTACTTGCCCTTTTGCCAGCAGTGGGCTCTTAAAAAGATGTGTACACAGACACCAAATAATTATTTGTCAGAAATGTCGGCTGAACTGTGTTGCTTTGAGGATATCCACTCCCAGTAATAGAAAGACATAAGTTCATAAGAATACACAAAGTGACAGATTAAAAAAAAAAAGAAATCATTAATGTAAAATGTTTGATCTCTTTCATGTCCAGGTTCTTCATGAAGAAATTGAGATTCCTGGCTCGAGTATAAAGCTCAGCTACCTGAGTTCCCGCACTGCTGGATACAAATCCTTACTGAAGATCATCATGACTCAGACACTTGTGCCACTGAATCTGATCAAAGTTCATTTGATGGTAGCAGTAGAAGGCCATTTGTTCCAAAAGTCATTTCAGGCATCTCCCAACTTGGCATATACATTTATCTGGGACAAAACAGATGCCTATGGTCAGAAGGTGTATGGGTTGTCAGATGCTGTAGGTAAGTCAGTATATACAAGCTCCAAAACTTTCCAAGTAACACCTGTAATCCTAAATAAGAAAACTGCAAACTTCCTTATGGAGGAGCAAATACAGACTGAACCGTTCTTGTCTCCCTGACACAATTTAGCTTTGTATTATGATTCTTTGGCACATTAAAGATCATATTCAGAGGGTCTAAACTCCACCAACATGCCTGAGTTTCCTGATCAGTACCTCACTTAGAAGGTTTAGACCAGGCAACAGGAAAAACTGGCCACAGAACTTCGGTGAAACTTAATCCATCACTACAATTTTATTTTCTTTAGTTACAAAATAATCCTCATGCTGGACTGTCTGGCAGTCTGCAGTGCATTTGGGTTTTCACACAAACCCTTGTTGTAGTCTCTTGTGGTATAACACATTTGAAATGAAGATGCTGTTCCTCTGATGCTGTTCAGTCTTGTAGTTCTACAGCTATTTTTAGTTAGCTTGGTTCTAGTGGGTGGGAAAAGAGTGATCATCATAATATTTTTCAGTTTTCGTTGAATGTCTGAATAATTTTGATACAACAGTGTTAAAAATGAGCATCAGAGCTGTGCCAGTGTGGAAAGAGCAGCTATTTTTATTTTTATCTTAATTAATTTCTATATTTTCTAAATTCTTCTTTGCTTTAGCTTTTCTTTCTTACATTATTGCATGGGATATTGCTTTCCTGTGTAATGCTTGCTGTGCAATTGTGCTTAAATGCACACAAAGTTTTCACTGCCCTTCAGTATATGGTATGTAAAACGAATACACTAAATAAATGCTGTGGACATCTGGCAAATTAAGAATTTATCTTGTCCTGTTATCTGATATTTTTAATTATTTAATATAATTTTACTATATTTTAAAAAATTTATTTCTCACTCTCCTCTCACCAAACACATCACTTCCCAATGTGAGCTATTAAAATAGAAGTGATCAGATCCCTGCAGAGTACATGTGAATGAAGTTTCAAATTTGTGCCTAGTCAAAGATCTGAATATAATATTGTAGAATAAAAGCGAGGAATATAATCACTCCATCTCCTTGAGGGGGCTGGGGGACTGGAATGCTCAATGATTTGAATGTGCTCTGGACATTTAATTCAGTGTTTGTTCAGCAAGTATATTAGATTTTATTTTATTTCAGTGTCTGTGGGTTTTGAATATGAGACTTGCCCCAGTCTCATTTTATGGGAGAAGAGGACAGCACTGCTGCAAGGATTTGAACTGGATCCTTCAAACTTAGGAGGATGGTCTCTGGATAAACATCATGTACTTAATGTCAAGAGTGGTGAGTTAGTTAATTCCGTGTGTTTGCTGTCCTGTATGGAGTTTTGTCTGCGAACACTTTCTATTTGCATTATGCTTACACTTCCAAAAATGCAATTTCTCCACTCCTTTTGTTTCATCTTTAGCTCAGTAAGGTATGAGACACAGTTCAGTTGTCAGAACATTTTTGTAGAATTTCAACACATTTTTTACTGTTCTGCACAGAATTTCTTAAAGTCCTAATCTTTTTCCTCTATTCTGTTTTCCATTTATTCTCCTGTCATATCTTTCTGTCTTCCCTGTTTTTCTCACGTTAACCACATCTGTTCCTGGCTCCTTTCGCTTGACCTCTTTTTCCCCATAACCTGAGATGAAGCTTACAAGGAGTTTGAGTCTATGATGAGATACTGAGTCTCCTTTGTCTTTCTTAATAGTCACTTGTTTGTATTTTCCTCACTTTTTTTGTCTTTCCCTCTCCTAAGGTGAATCTTTATGATCTTTGTATTTTACCAACAATTTTTTGGGAGCTGAATGCTCAGCATAGATTTTATTTGTTCCCTGCAAAGTGTTGTTTGCAGCCTTCCTGCTGATTATTACCAAATAACAAAGTATATTTCTGATTAATAAATCCAAAGTATTGTTCAGAATTGGCAAGATCAGGCTATTTGAACTCACTTCCAGAGCTGGGCAGTGGTTCCACATTTGGTAGTACATGCCAACAGCGAGTGTTGTCACCAGTGGGGAGCCAATTGTGTTAGGGTCATACAACTTCATTTCCACAAGAACATGAGGCTGAAAGTTTCCAGCCAGATTTCCACACTTTTTGATGACAAAGAATATGGTCACACTGTCAGAAAATGCACTCCCTTCTTGGAGCAGGGGTCTGCTCTTTGAACAAATATTTTGAAAATAAATCCTATCTTGAAGGTATTTTCTTGAAGCCTAATAGAGATCTGCACCACCAGCTTCCCTCTTGCCTTTTATCATTGATCCTTAGCAGCCCTTCTGGGAGTTTCATCTTTCTCCTGTCTTTTCATTTTCTGTGCCATCATCTTCTCTGGTGCCTCCATTTCTTATTTTTCATTTTCCATTAAAAAAGTGTGAAAGACTGAGAGGTGGAAAGAGAACAGTAAGGTTGGCACAGAATTCCAAACAAAACATGATACAGGAAACTGGAGTGAGACACAAATAGGGAAGAGCTCTTCTCCACCCACTCAGAAATCATCTAAGCCACAGTCCCTGGACAGACCTGTGTGGCAGGGTTTTCTTTCAGAATGAATACCAAAGGACTCTGGGTATAGGTTTGGGTCTGTGGCTGTGTATGTGTGTGGGTTTTAACACTGAATCTTCATTACACCTTTATTTTTACTCCTGCAAAATCCTTCTTCTCTTTTTGCACCATTGAAAAACCAAATGCCAAAGTCATTTCAGTATAACAGTCCTTAAAAACAGCTGTTGAAAAGAAAACAGCCTGAAGTCCCCTGCAATGAATGGTGGTAATAACCACTTCTTCTCCTCTCTGTCCTTAGGTATATTGCACAAAGGCAACGGAGAGAATCAGTTTCTCACCCAGCAGCCGGCTGTGATAACCAGCATTATGGGGAACGGGCGCCGCAGAAGCATATCCTGTCCGAGCTGCAATGGGCTGGCAGAAGGAAATAAGCTCTTGGCCCCTGTAGCACTGGCAGTGGGTATTGATGGAAGTCTCTTTGTTGGGGATTTTAACTATATCCGGCGTATCTTCCCCTCCAGGAACGTCACTAGCATACTGGAGCTGAGGTAAGGCTTAACCTCAGCGCTTCGCTTCTGGAGCCTGTGCTCAAATCAGCCTTTACCATTACTTTTTATAATTTTGAAAAACATTGTCACTTTCAACCTATTTAAATTCCAGTGGAGAAATGGGGCACAGAAATGCATAGTTCAAAGTCTGTAACTTACCAGAGCAGTGACTAAAGTGAAGGGCTTAAGAGTACAAATTAACTTGTACAGAAAGCACAAACTATCACTTTTGGTCTCATTAGCAATCACTGATTCAGTCCTCCCTCAGTGCATCTTTTAGTTTTGTTTGAAAACTATGGAATTGACTGCCCATAGGTACTGAGCCACAGTGACAGGCAGAGGTGTAAAAGTCTCACGAGGTCAGAGGGAAGATTCTCCTGCCAGTGGTTTTGAGATTCACTTTCACATTTCTTTTCCATGCTTGTGAGTCTATTTCTGTAGGTTGACAGGTGCAGTTCAGGTTGACACACAGAGTCATTTTGCATCATCAGAACTCTTTAAGATTGTAATTCTTTCCCCTGTCCGGTGCCCCCTTCCAACCTTAGGATTTCATCACTTAATAGGGAAAGCAGGAGTATAGAGTGTACCACTTCACCCATTTCTGTTCCATCTCCTTTTTTCATTCTTCTAGGAGAGGTAAGAGCTATTGCTTCAAACCTTAGCTCATGTAACTGGACCTTATACTTACACTACTACTGAGTATTGGCAGAAAAATGAGGAATACAGCGTGCCCTGGCTGCCTGCTGACCCTCCTGGAGCCCACTCAGGCAGGAGCATCAGTGCTCCTGGCAATTGGATATAGCTGCAAAGTACATTGAGTGAAATTAGGTCACAAGGCTTTCTTTTAATGATATGGCCAATAACTAATTCCTCTGCTTCCACTGTACATTTAGTTTTTAATTAGGGGGAAAAGTGAAATGAAGTCCAAAATGATTGGACTGTTAAAGAATAGGAGGCCTAGCTCTATTTTACACCTCTCTTCCATTCATGTCATCCTGTTGATGTCACTATTGTGAATTCTGATTCTATAGAAAAGAAAAGAGAACTGATTCAGGCCAATTCAACTCTGAAATCACTCTCTGACACCTACCTCATACACCATCGGGCTGCCTCATTATATTTTTTTTTTTTTTAAAGTCATGGATCATCCAGTACTTTCTGCTAGCAGCTCTGTTTAAACCACAGAAGGTAGCTGGCATGGAAGTGTGACCTGCTATAAATATTTATATCAATATGCACTATAACTCTGCATTATATAGAATATGCTAATTATTTTTTTTCTAAGTTGTTCAGATCTTTTTAGCTTTCTAGTAAATAGGACTACAGCTTTATAGGTGAAAAGAAACATTTTCAGATTAGGATACTTCTTATAATGCATTTTTATGCACCTTACTTACCAGTATCAGCCAGTGACAGTTTCCTAGCCCACCTGATGTTTGAAAATGTTGCCTCAAAGTTTGCAACAGTATTAGTGTGAGTACTTTGTTTTCTCTCTCTGAGAGAGAGATTGAGAGGGAGCTTGGGTTTTCATCACATGCGAGGGAAAATTGGAAAGGATGTCCGTAAAGGAATAGAAGGTGGACTTTTATCTGCTGTTGTCCATTTTCTCCTTTATGAAAGTCTGTTTTCCATAGTTTCTTTAGCTTTTGTTATAACTAGAAGCAATTAACAACGAAGCTAAAGCATTGAGAGTGCTGTTGGACAGCTGCAAAGGACTCAAACTCAACATACAGATTTTTAGGATTTACAGTCTCAAGGATTACATTATGATGTCTTTTACCCCCCGTTCCTCTAAAAGGAATTAAGGTCCATTCCAGCAAATCTATAGCAATAATTGTGATTCATTGCTCATCTTGAAATCTGCATGAGTTACACGGGTAAGAGTTTGAAGATTTGAGCCATTTCAGTTTGAACAAGGGCAGAGACTTCAGCTCATATCAAGCAGTTTGGATTATGTTGCCACCAGTTCATCCACAAGTATTACAAAGCAAATACATTGCTTTGTTTAGATTTCACAACTGATGTAATTTTGGTTTCACATCAGCCCCTATAAGCCTCAAGTGCCTTTATATGTCAGAATATCCCAGTGTGCATATTCCTTAGGCACTGTCCTTTTGGACTCGTTGGAATGCCCAGTAGGAATTTGGACTCAAGCATTGCATGTGGGCTTCATGCTGGGGCTGCAAACTGGGGGCTGTGCCTGGAGTGCTGCAGCTCAGGAGTCACAAACCTCTTTGCTCTGTTCAGTGCATGTTCCTAAATGGAAATTACATCAGCACAGTGAAATGCTGTGAGTGGTGAATGTGTTAATTTTCTTGTGGGGAGTAGAGAGCACTTTTCCTTTGGCTTTGTGTCTGGGCAGCAAGCTGTGGATCAGTTGATGCTGTTTATCTCCCATTGTACAGTACCTTACTGCTCACTTAGAAGGGGCTTTTTTACCCTACCATTAGCTTTGCTAGGCTTAAATAGATACCAAGGAGCATCCAAACTTGCTTTAAGTAATTATTTTAGAGACTGGGAGGAGAGAAAAACAAACTGCAAAGCAAAAACTGGGCTAGAAATAGCCTGTTGGAAAACTATTTTGATTAAAGAGGTTGCCTCCAGCTGGCAGATGATATCAGAAGCCCAGTGCTTCCCACTGCCCAGTCCTGTATTCAGAGAACTGCCAGTTTCTCTCTCTCTTAGCCCCCAAGCTACACGTATTTCCATGTGAAAATTCTTTCAGTGGTTCAGAAAGTTTCCTAAATATGAGGGGAGGGGGGTGGGGGCAGGGGTATCTTCTAGGGAATTAGCTTGCAGCTCTATCCCTCCCAGTCACACTTCATCTGTAAACTAAGCTAAGGTTAGTCCTGAAAAGAGATATCTTCTCCTGTGTCCTTTTGTAAAATAAAACAAATACTATGTTTGCTTTACCATCTATTCTTCAGCTAACTGTTTGTTCTTTTTTCTTCTGTTCCCTTTCTATAAAGAAATAAAGAGTTTAAACATAGGTAAGACATGAGCTCTTTCCCATATAATTTGATATGGTTTGTTTGCTTCATTGTGTTTGCTTTTTGTGTTGTGCTTCTTGTGTAATGTTATGTTCTTCATGTACCATATATAGAAACATTTTTATGTGCTAATTGTGTGTTATGAATATGATAAGCATTAGCAATTATGAAATGCAGTCAAAAAGCAGCCAATAAGTTCTGACAGTAATTAGAAATTTCTAGTAGAATGCAAGTATAATGAACCCCAAGCTAACTTGTAGATAAACACCTCTCCCTGCTGTCTATAATTGGTCTAAATGGTCAAGGTAAAGTACAACAGCATTTTCACAAATGCCAGAAAGGTTCACAACAGCACTAATGACTGCATATAGGTCAAAAACTCATTTTCTGGTCATTAATGATTTTCTGAACCCGCTGTCCTTTGCCATAATTTAGTTTATATTTCTTTTGTCAAACACATTTAATAGCCAACCTGTGGGGCTGGCTGTGTGCAACCACTAGATGCAGTCACTGTGAGATTCAGGAGGGAGGCATAACTTTCCTGGATGTTAGGAGAAGAACACTAGGCCTTCTGGATGGCTGCAGCATAGGAAACTCTTGTGCCTCCTTTCATGCCACACCTGGGACAGGGAGGATGTTCACCCTGGAGAAAATCAAGGGCAAGAACAAGAACAGCTCTTGTAAACTATTTCATAATGTCCTGTGCATTACCCTTTTAAAACCATACTTTCCATTTCTGTGAAACAAGTTGATGCAATAGATGGTCTGGACTAATCAGGATCATTTCCCCTTAACAATATATTTTGGCATAGTAAGTGTAACACTCCTAACTATTCTTACCTGGATGAATTCATTCACAATTTGCTGATGATTGTTGGCAATGCTGGAGGCTCCTCATTTGCTTCAACTAAGCCTAGTTTGTTTTTCAGCTGCTTAGAGATTTGCTCTGGACAGCTTCTCCTTTGGTTAAACTTAAAGAAAAACTGGTTTTGCACTGTTGTGAATTTGATGCACCTGTGAGAAGAGCAGGGAGAATGAGCTGCACTTGCTGCCAGGCCCCAGGCTCCCTCAGAGAGCAGAGAGAGGCTGCAGGTGGGGGTGACCACACATTCACCTGGGGGGCTGCAGGCACAGGCATTATTGGCAGAGGCTTCTAAGCAACACTGAACGCCATGGAAAATCTTTTAAAACAAGGTACAATCCTTGGCCTCCTATAATTCAAGTGAAAGATTACAACGGTGAGGAGAAAAGAGAGGCAGAGCTCTTTAATGGATCAGATGCCAGTTTGAAAAATATTGAGTACTCATTTATAAAACAAATCCCTGTTTGAGGTAATGATCTCATTGATTCTTTGAGAGCACAGTGAGTGCATGTTACCTTCCAGCAGTCGTTTTCTGCCAAATTCCCTCAAAAATTTGCTTAAAGTCTTCCACTAGCTCAGGAAGGAGGGAAGGAGTATGGAACAGGTCTGCAGCTCCAGTGAGCTGCTCTCTGATCTGGAGCTAAGCTTGTGACTGACTCCCTGGCACAACTGCCCTCGGGGAGATTCCAGAGGAGGAAGGCAGGGTGAGCTCCATGGATGCACCATGACTGCAGGAGAGGGAAATAAGCCCATGTTCTGCCATTGCTCTTTACCTTGCCTCATTTCTTATCCCATCCTGGTAGCAGCAGGGCACACCTAGGGCTGGCTGAGGGCAGAGGGGAGGCAGGAGTGGGCAAAATCATGTGTGAAAACCAGAGAGCCACCCTTCCATTCCTGTGGGGTGGCTGCTGCTCCCCTGGGCACTGTGTGAGCAGCTCTCACCACTGAGACCAGCAGGGCCCTCACTTGCAGGAGAGCAGAGACCAGAGTCTGTGCCTGGCTCTACTCTGTGTCCAGCTTCTCTCTGTGCCTCCCTCAGGTCCCTGTTTGGCCAGGGTGGGAGTGTGTGCCTTGTTTCAGAAGGGCTGTGCAGAAGGCACCAGCTGTAGGGCAGCCTTGAGCTTATTTGGGGTGTATTTGTGAAGCACAGCACAACGCCAGTGCCACAGCAGCATGTGATCTTCAGTGTAAGGGCAGAGCGTGGTGGGAGAACAGAGCAGAACTTCAGAACAGTGACAAACGTGCAGGTGTTTGTATGGCTCAGATACCTGAGAGACTGGAGGAGTCTCTAGAGTGGAAAGAACTATTTTTCTATGTTGCAAAGAAGATTGAGCATTATTTTGGAGGGATGAGAAGGAATGTGATAAGGGCATAGTGAAGAGGTGCAGTCCGCTGCTGAAGATAAGGAGAGGAACTTGGGGAATAATGAGATTGTGCTCTAATCTCAAGCATGTCACTAGTTTCCCTGCATAACTTTGTCTACACCACTTAACCTCTCTGTGCCTCAGTTTCCTCCTCTGTAAAATGGGTGCTACACCCATCTTTTTAAAGTACTTTGAGATCCATGCATGAAATAAACCTGCCAAGTATTTTTTGTTTATTGTATTTCTTCATCTCTAATTTCTACACTCCTAGACTTCAGCAGATGGTATTGCCTCTGCCTACTGAATTGCAATCAAACCAATCTCCTTCCTACTTTCTACAAACTTAGAACAAACCATTATTGACCTAAACCCATGGCATGTCAAAGACTGGCATAGAGGAAAATAACTGTAGAAAGTGATATTTTGGGGCCTCCTCATTCCTCCAAATCTGGTCATGACCACATGACCACAGTTGTCTTTGTGTGCCGATGGATCCATCTGCCAAAAGTGGCTTTATTATAGTTTCAGCGATTCTGATCAAGAAATGGCTTACGTCCATCATAACTTACCTCTGTGTATCCTCACTCTTGGAGATGGGCACTTTTGCCACGTGAAACTAGGAGTGTGGATATTTGGAGGCAAATATCTCTGGTTACTGGTAAGTAACCTTCATTTTTTTTCTTCCTGTCTTCATTTGTCTTCTATGCTTTGAAACCACCATTGACCTTATTTACGCTCACCCATAGGCTCCAAAGGCTGGAAAATTCACATCATGCTTAAAATCCAAATAAACTGAGTAAAACTAGCCAGGCAAGATTTTGAAAATATTTCTGCACTGCAGTTCTGTGTATGTGAATGTATATATATTGTGAAGATTGACATTTCTCAAATTGCAGATGATTTGCTAAAGTAGTTCCAAAATGTGACAAGCTGTCAAAAAACATATATTTCAGAAGAGAAGTAGCTTTCCATATGAGTGCCCATTCCAATCACAAACTGAGGACCAGTTTTTCAATAACAGAAGGTTTGGAGTTAAAGTCAGACACTTGGGGTCTCTGGTTTTAGTTTTATAACCAACTTCATCTGCTGTAAATGAGATTCTTGATAAGAATGAATGAGAACAAATTTGCTTTAGAAATAAATTTGTTATGCCTCTGCCTCTTATTTGTACAAGACCTCACAAATCTTGTGGCATAATCTAAGTAACTCAGAAGCTGATTCTTTGATCTTACTGCTATGACTTCTGCTTCCAAAGGAAGTTAAACAAGGTAGCGGGGAGGGGGGAAACAGATAAGCTGAAGAGAATTGACCTGGAGCAGATCTAAAGGGCTAAAGAGATCAAGAGGAAAGACTGCTGTGCAGCTCTGGCTTACTGGGCTCTGCTGTGCAAGGTTCAGTGTAGAAGGATGAGTGAGATTTAAAATTACAATCCCTCTGAACACTGACCAGGCTCTAATCAAGTTAGGTCCTCAGGTGATGGTCTTTCAGACCTCACCTCTGTACGAAGGTGTCGGACTTTCTTTCCAGATCTTTCTGTGCCTGATGAGTATCCAAGCTCTGAAAGCCTGTGAAGTTTCTAGACTGCTCAGCTGTTTCTGTTTTATGCTTTCTTTTTCTCTAAAGCAACAATCCCGCTCATAAATACTATCTGGCCGTGGACCCTGTTTCAGGCTCACTCTACGTGTCGGACACCAATAGCCGACGGATATACAAAGTCAAGTCCCTCACGGGCACCAAGGACCTTGCTGCTAACTCCGAAGTGGTGGCAGGGACAGGAGAGCAGTGCCTGCCCTTTGACGAAGCCAGATGTGGGGATGGAGGGAAGGCAGTGGACGCAACCCTAATGAGCCCTCGAGGTAAAGGAGGAAAAGAAGCCAGAGAAAAATGCGTGCAGCTAGGCTGGATGTGGAAATAATTATCTGGCAATTAAATCACTCCTTGCTCGGTGATTTTTATTCTGGGCTTTAATTAGAGTGGATTGGCACGTGTTCGTGCTTTGTTTAGTTAAAGCAAACTTTATTACCCTGACACTGAGTGCTGCAAAAGGAGAACAGAACACAAATTAGCAAGGTACTGTTCACTCCAAGAAGCAAGCATGTAAACTGGGAGACTGGTTACTGTTTGAGATGCAGTCTTTGGGCAGAGAAATTGCTTGCTCTGGCTTTTCTCTGAGTTTTTCTTCTGTATCTCCTTTTTCTTAACAGTCAGACAAAAAAATAAAAAGTATTTTTGCCCTTTCCAGTTTCTGATTTTTGACAAGAAGTTTCCAAGATGATATAGAGATTTGGGGATGTGTTTCTTTTTAAGGCTTTTTTTTCTCTGTTGGTTCATCTTAATTGTAAGGATGAATTGATCAGGTCTATTGTCAGTTGTTTCAAACATCTTTGGGTATTTTTCCAGTGGCTGAAAAAAACTAGATGATCATAAAGGTACATGAAAATGGAAAGTCCACTTTGTATAGGAAGTAGTTTCACTTAACACACAGAAATTTAAAAAATGAAGCTGTATCTTCTCTCACTAACCCAGGAGGATGAGCACTGCAACCATTTGAAGACAGAATTTTTTTAGATCAATATTTTATTTTCAGCCTGAGAAATGGACAAGGCAGTGCACCAAATCAAAGCAGGAAAGGCAAGTGAGAAACAGGCTGCCCTCCTTCCCAAACAGCAGCAGCATCCGTCTGTCCCTCTGAGGGAGCACCCTTTCATTCTGTGCCTTTCCTCTCTGAGGACTCACAGTGTGACAGGCATTGAACCTTCCTGTTTTTTTTTTTTTTAGGCTGGCAACCCCTGTGTCTTCATCTGGAAACACCAGATGTTCTTTCAGTATTTTTACTGCAACAGGTCAAAGAATTAAAAAACATCCAGAAATAATACAATGTCCCCCTAGTTTTCAAAAAATTTTGAAGGTATTTTAAAAGATTTCTAAAAATTCTTTATCTTCATTACATTCTTCAGATGAAGAAAGCAATGCCTCAAATTTCTGAGTAAAATTAGAAGATAATTTTTTATTTGGGTTTATGTAATATACAGAGTGTGACTCTAGAAATAAGCTGATGCATTCTGCTGGGTCCTTGGCTTGTTTGGGGATTTCTGTGGTTTTCTTTCAAGCCCTGAAGGATAAACCTGCTTGATGCCATTTCTTTGGCAGAACTATGGGTTGTTGGAGGGTTCCAGGACCTGTGCTCAGGTTGGGAGGGAGGAAGGAGTAGAAGAAGAGAACAAATTTCACCATCCTGTAAACAAGACAAAGCCTGCCCGGAAGCCAAGAACCTCTGCTGCACTGATGCCTGGGTTTTCTATTTGCAGGAATTGCAGTGGATAAGTATGGACTCATGTATTTTGTTGATGCCACTATGATTAGAAAAGTGGATCAGAACGGAATTATATCAACCCTGCTGGGCTCCAATGACCTAACTGCTGTTCGACCTCTCAGCTGTGATTCCAGCATGGATGTCACCCAGGTAGGTTCTTACTGCATTTATTTTCTTCTCTGCCTTAGAGGAGATGGGCATCTATTTCAGATGACTGCCTGGCCACTTAAGAAATACATTATGCAGCACAAGATGATAATGTATTTGATTCGTTACTGAAAAGAGTGAACCATCCTTTTTACTGTGGCTAACACAGTTTATTTATGCAACTCGAGAGAAATAAGGTTGAGATAATGGGAGTTATTGTCTTAATTGCCTGTTTTTCGGTAATTATTGTAGAGCTACCACAATGTAGCATTCATTCTTGCACAGAAACACAATTAGCCAAAGTTACAACTGCACGTAGCTTTAATATTTCCGAAAAACAAAATCATTGTTTGAAATAGTTGCCGTTCATGACTTGGGTTCATGATTTACGCTGATAAACCCCTCACTAATTTGCTGTTGTTACACGTGGAATTTTAAACACTAGGAGTGTACTTTTCAGTTTCAAGTTTTACAGTAATAATTTGTGCAACTCATAGGTACGGCTGGAGTGGCCTACTGATCTCGCTGTCAATCCCATGGACAACTCCCTTTATGTCCTAGAGAACAATGTTATTTTACGGATCACAGAAAACCATCAAGTTAGCATTATTGCTGGACGCCCCATGCACTGCCAGGTTCCTGGTATAGACTACTCTCTTAGCAAACTGGCTATTCATTCTGCACTTGAATCAGCCAGTGCCATTGCCATCTCACACACAGGAGTTCTTTACATCAGTGAGACAGATGAAAAAAAAATTAATCGGCTACGCCAGGTAACTACCAATGGAGAAATATGCCTTCTTGCAGGGGCAGCTTCAGACTGTGATTGCAAAAATGATGTCAACTGTAATTGCTATGCTGGGGATGATGGGTATGCCACTGATGCCATCTTAAATTCACCATCTTCCTTAGCTGTGGCCCCAGATGGTACCATCTACATAGCTGATCTCGGAAATATCCGCATTAGGGCTGTCAGTAAAAACAGGCCCATTCTTAATTCCTTTAACCAATATGAAGCTGCATCTCCAGGAGAACAGGAGCTGTATGTCTTCAATGCTGATGGGATTCACCAGTACACTCTCAGCCTCGTTACCGGGGAATACTTGTACAATTTCACCTATAGCAGCGATAACGATGTCACGGAGGTGATGGACAACAATGGCAACTCCCTGAAGGTCCGTCGGGATGCCAGTGGGATGCCCCGCCACTTACTGATGCCGGATAATCAGATTGTCACGCTGGCTGTTGGCACTAATGGTGGACTCAAGCTGGTCTCAACACAGACCCTGGAGCTCGGATTAATGACATATAATGGAAACAGTGGTCTCTTAGCAACGAAGAGTGATGAAACAGGATGGACAACATTTTATGAGTAAGAATGTTTTTGGATATATTAAGCATACATTTATTTTTCAAACGGTAGTGACTAGGCCCTAGAGTGTCCCTGCTGCAATTTGTTGTAGGTTTTTCAGTGAGTGAGGCCGTTGTGCCTCAGTCCAGTGCAATGCTGGGAATGGTTAAGAGGCTCCGTGGTGGCGTCAGTTGTGCTGGGTCCTTTGGTGCTGATCCACCTAAATCCCTGCTGGGGTTTGAGTCCAGGGCAGCTCATCCCCGTCCAGCCATGACCAGAACCCTGGCTTAGTTAAGCAGCACAGCTGCCCACAGCCAGAGCAGCCCAGCACTCCCACCGCAGCTCCCACTGAGCTGCCCCTCTCTAGTAACCCTCATGCTGCAGCTTCTTTTGGAACTCAAATTATCTCTCTTTCTGTTCAGCCTCATATATTACTCATGGTTGTTAAAATGTTGATTAACTTCACTGATTGTTCATTCCTGAGACAAGTGAGGAAATTAGATCCCCCGCTATCTGTCAGACCCCTGGTGTAACTTCCATAATTTGTAGATAACCCAAAAGCACACTGGTATTCATGAGCATATAGATTAAATAGACAGAACTTCCTCTTTAAATGAAATTCATATGAAAAGATGAGGTTCAAAAGTATATTAAAAATCTAGAAAAACTAGTCAGATTTTTATTAATATTTATCCTATTCTTAGCAGTCTTACTGCCATTTTTTGATCAAAACAATTTTTAAAAGGAAACTAAATGGCATATTGAAAAAAATATATTTAAGTATGGCAAGTCCGATGCCATATATTTGGTCCGAATTAGTTAATCATTAATAAATATCATTTCCCAAATCAGCGAGTAGAAAATAGGAATAGGGCTTTATATTTAACTTCAAATGGCAGGCTTATTTTCAAGGTTGCAGAGTAGCAATGGCGCACACCTCTTAGTTTATTGGTGCACTCAGCTTGGCCACCTGTTTTCTCTGTTCAGAGAAAAGGTAAGAACTGCAGGAATAGAAGGCACACTCCGAGCTCGGTGTGCTCGGAACGCGCGCCCTGCGCAGCCAGACCGGCACGGTCTGTCCCCGTGCCAAGGAAAGGAAAGGAAAGGAAAGGAAAGGAAAGGAAAGGAAAGGTGCGGAAAGGAAAGGTGCGGAAAGGAAAGGTGCGGAAAGGAAAGGAAAGGTGCGGAAAGGAAAGGAAAGGTGCGGAAAGGAAAGGAAAGGAAAGGAAAGGAAAGGAAAGGAAAGGAAAGGAAAGGAAAGGAAAGGAAAGGAAAGGAAAGGAAAGGAGTGCCCTCTCGTGGGGCTCTGCACGTCCAACCACTGCCTCCTCCAGCCTGGGGCTGCACCTGGGGACTGCCTCACTTCTCCCTAACATTCCGCAAATATTACTTCTTTACCACAAATTCCTTACAAAAATAGTTCAGTTACACGACCTCATGGATGTATTACCTGCTGATTACAAGCTCAAGTAAAAGCTTACTGGACTAGACAGAGTAAAGTTTCTTATTATTGCTGAGGAGATGTGGATGCCCTTATAGGAAAATTTGTTGTTGTTGTTTTTTCCTCCGTAGATAGCCCAAGATTCAGTCATATAAATTAGTTATTTCTCAAAACACCAGTAATTGATTATAGAAAACGAAATGGCAAAGTAATTTAAAACCCTACATGAAAATCAATGAAACATTTAAAAAGGTCATCAGAAAGTTACCAGGTACAAAACTGGTGTCCAAGAGTCACACCAAGTGCTAAGTTAGCATGGTTTACTAGAAAAATTGTATTATGAATGTATGTATGTATAAGGAAATTGCATGTATAAGGAAATACAGAAAGAGGGGCTTTGATGTCCTACTGAGATCAGCTGAAAATATCATTTAATGTATACATAGTGCTGCAGATTTTTTTCCAAGATTGAATAAGAAGAGTTGCACAACCTTTGCCTCAGGTCAGTGGAAGTTAAATACCATATTTAGCTCTAAATATTACAGCTCGAGGTACTGTCTTAGATAATTAGTAACTTGGATGAGGCAGCAGAAGTAACTGACTTTCAGATTTGTACATACATTCTCATAAGGATAGAGCCCATGGATGAGAGAACCATAAAGACATTATTTAAATCAAATATACAAACTTAAACAATCACAGTCCACAGTCACTCAGTACTGGTTACTGGTTTCTCTTTGTTCTTTGAAACATCTCCTAAGAGAAAATTCTGTATTCATCATTCTGCAATTTTTTGGTAGCTATAAGTTAATATCAACTGAAGATGAAAAAAGTATTTAGCCAAAGAGAGTTTATAAGGACAACAAAATACTTTTCTGTGTAGTTACATTCATGCATTCATACAGACATAATCAGCAGTCAAAATCGTTAATATGGGAGCAGAACTGGAAAAGAACAGAGCTCTTTAAATGCTAAAATACTACGTGAGCTAAAGTTCTTATGAAAAATTTATTTCAGTGCATGTATATCAACCAGATGCTGAAGTGCCATGTTATCTTATTGAGTACATTCCTTTCATTCATCTGAAACTTCACCCTAAAAACACTCTCAGAATTAAATCTGTGCAGTTAATCTAGGTGTGCATCTGCATATGCAGAGAGTTGCAGACACAAGCTGGTTTTGTGCACACTCCATACGTGAATTCTATAGATAGCATCTGTGCATGTGCATGCAGCTCATTTGCAGTAGGAACAGCCAAAGCTCTTCAATAATAGAACAGCTACCAGCAGGCTCACATGGGGTAATTTAAGCTTGGCTTGGGCATGAAGCACAGATCTTTGAAGCAGTTCCCAGTGGTATTCCACTTGGTCTAGGGAGCATCCTGAAAGAATGATGCAGTTTTCTTCTAGAATCAGTTTTAAAAGGGAGAGAAAATTGGGATGTATGTAAATGTATGAGGATCTGTGCTTTGCCCAGCTCTGTGTTAAGTCAGAAGCTGCTGTTCCTTCTTCCTGCAGTGCTGGGTGTGGCAGTCCTTCCTGCTCCCACCCACAAGTTGTCAGGAGCTCGACTCAAAACTCAGAGATCAGGATGCTCCTCATTAAAATTGCCTAAGGAATAGAGGGGCCACGGTAGTGCACAGGGGAGAGCAGCCCTCAGGGCACTGTCACAAGCCCACTGAAGGGATGCATGGATGCTTGTAGCTACCTGAGAAGGTGCCAAGTGCTCAGCTGTGTCCCACGGCAGAGGTTGAGCTATAGGTGTGGCCATGGGCTGGCCATGGCCAGCTCAGAGCAACCAGGCTGGCAGAGAATGCCACCAGCTTTGTGCCTGGTGTCACCTGGTGCTGTCCTGGGAAAGCTTTGCCTGCTGGTGAGGAAGTTTGGTCACAGTTAGCAAAGTCTTGGTGAGGTAGCAGTGGGGAGATACTGTTGTTTGTTGGTTTTTAAGATACCGGGATTAAGAAAGGTTGTCTGCCCCTGTAATTTTATTAGTAGAAAAACTTGGGGTGAAGCCTTACTCTAACTGAAGTCAGTAACAAAAGCTCAGGAATTTCAGTGTACCCAGAGCCCACCTCATTTGAAAACATAAAGGTTGCCTTATCAGACCTGGTTCACCCAGGCTAATGCTGTGTCACAGACTGCAGTAGTAGAGACTGCTTCTGAAAAAGACACTGGGTCAATTAATTTATTTTTCATTGTAAATTTTGGATTTTACTTCATTAGACCCAGGTTCATGACATGAAGAAGAGACATATATTATCATTTAATTCATATATAGTTTATTCTTATTATTCAGATAAATGCCTGGGTGTTGTATTCTACTGAGCACTTGCTCTCACATAATACATTAATTATAAAAAAACCCTCAGGAATATTTCACTTAAATTTTGTGGTACATGGAAGGTTTCTATTATATATATATATTTTTTTTTTTTTTTTAACCTGTTAGGTATTTTTTTAAAAAGATTTTATTTTGATACTATGGACAAGTAGAAATGCTTTCTTTATATATTAGTATCACAGTGTGTATATGTCATTTAAGTAGTGAATTTTTAATATATCTAACTCATGAACTAAATGATCTGCAGATATTCAAGGAGAGTACTTTTATATGTATTTTGTTAAGTGTAACCATCACTTGCTTATAAACCTTTTTAATCTCTGCTGTTGCTGAAAGCTGTGACCAGCATTGCAGAACATGCCCCATGGCAGGGCTAAAACAATGATTTCTTGAAATAGCACTGGAGTATTTTCATTTCTCTGCTTTAGTCTCTGTACATCCACATCCATATTTACTTTTTAGACTGCCCTTACACTTTGAACAGAGATTTCCAGTGAGTAGCCCACAGCAATCCCTAGGAATTTTTCCTAGGTTAATTAAAAACCCAGCAATGTGAATGAAGAGTTTAAATTAATGTCTCATTTGCATTGCCTAAAATATATTTGCTGATGGGGAATTTCACCAACCATTTTTTTGGAAGTTCACTGAGTCACACTGGAGATACTCAGAGACTTTTCTAGTGTGTCCTAAATACCATTTTCTCTGCTGTAAGATTTGACATCTAAGTGTTCTCTTCATCACTCTGCTCATCACGAAACATACCACATAGAGACTCTTAAGGGGTATTATTAACATTTAAGATTTTTGAAATTGTCCATTTTTTGTACTTTTCCCTTGCCAGACAGATGCTTGGCTGGATCAAGTTCTTCCTTTAGCTATACTTTCTGAGTACTTTTCAATATTTTTTTTGTGAAGACCATTATAAAGACTTAACTAAACCCACTTTCATAGATAATCTCAACATATTATCTTTTATTCATTATCCTGCTGATATGATAATATACATATAAATATATTTATGTATCTGTGGAGAGAAACTTGTGACTGTATTGAGAAAAATCATGGTGCTTAATCATTCTTTGATCCTGCGCTACTTAAATGAACACAATGTATTATTGGTCCCTTTTAGGTCACATGGTGCTTTGTTTAATTTATTTCCTTCTTTGCCTAATACTTCCATTGGTTCTGGTAAGGCTCATTGCTCTGCAGGTGATTTTTTCCTACCTCCCCAATATTCAGTTGAATGGGTGCAACCATTTGCAATGGATTTCAAAGTCATATATTTTGTTTGTTTTAACTGAGGAGCCAATCTTTGTGTTAACTTTTTAGATATGCTGTACAGTTCAGGTGGCCTAGTCTGAGGTTTCTGAGTGTTTTAATTGTAAAGCCATGTTGAAAGCTCTGATTTTTTTTCATCTTTACAGCTAACCACAGCCTACAGTGAACTGCTCTAGCTCCATGATACTAAATGTGCTCCTCTTCTCTTCTGTTACTCTCAGGCAATGCAATGGATTTACCAGTTCTCTTCCAGGCTTCCTGCTCCCTGGATTTCTACATTCGAAGGATGACCAGTTGGTTTCATTTTCTACCTAAACTTTTCCCTTTATCTACACAGGACATTTTTTCTTGCCTTTCTGCTCTCTAGAAGCACGTGCGCTTTGGTAGCGGCTGGGTGAGAGACTCTTGCACGAGTAGAGAGTTGCAGCAAGCAGAGTGTCAGACTGGAATGCTGATTTTGTTTCAGGTCCCCATTTCTCGCCCTTAAGATCCAAGGGATTGCCTCTTTAGCAAATATATGCACACAGCTAGAGCATACTGAAGGACAGGGGAAAAGGATATGATTTGATTTCCAGCAGCATTCCTTCTTTCCCCCCTCCTCAGTCTTTATACCTCTAAAGAAACTTAACTCAATAAAATCATGGAAAGCCCTTTTTTTTTCTTTTTCTTTTCTGTTTTTTTTTTTTTTTAAATCTTTATGCCTCTGAAGTGTTTAACTCATCTTCTAAGGTCTATTCTGAGTGCTGACTGCTGCCCTTTGTGCAACTCCAACCTATCCTGTGCTTTTCATCTTTCATCCTTATGAGCCAAAATACTGACCCCAAAATGCAGTTCAATACCACAGATAAGATCTAAATGAAATTATTATGTTGTCAAGCTGATGTCTTTTTTAGTCCTTTATGGCAAGTTTATTCCTTGATATGTCACTTAAGACCATACTTAGTTTCCACTAAGTATTCAAAAGAAGATGTGCATTTTATGCAATTGTTTATTGCAGTGTCCATCAGAAGTCCACTTCTTTAGAGTGAAATGCAAATATTAAAATGCAGACTAATTATAATTGTTTGAGCCAAATATCACTCCTTATATTCATAATAATTTAATTAATTTAATAATTTAAAATATGCTAGCCTGGATTTGCACCCATGTAGTTGAGATCAGTATCTCTAAAAAATATTTCATCATTATAGATTCTTTCAAGAACAGAGATATAGATATGGCCAGGATGTTCTTGAAAATCTGTTTCAGTCTGGGTTTTTTGCACAAATGTGGTGCATTATTAATACATTGGGTATTGAAATGAACATATATCCTCATGCTTTTTTGCTCTCACTAACTTTTCTATTAGCTATGATCATGAAGGGCGTCTGACCAATGTAACACGTCCCACTGGAGTGGTAACTAGCCTTCATCGAGAAATGGAAAAGTCTATTACCATCGACATTGAGAATTCTAATCGGGATGACGATGTCACGGTCATCACAAATCTCTCCTCTGTGGAGGCTTCCTATACAGTTGTTCAAGGTACCAAAGCACACCTCTCAGCACACCTCCTAACCACACACACAGCCTGAGAAAGCAATTTGCTAATGATTCGTGGCATTAGTACACTTATGAGCAGGGGAAAACCAAATAAGGTTTGCAAGAAAAACTCCCATAAAGCTTATTCCTAAAATGACAGGTCTTCAGGACAGGTAAGAGCCATTTCGCAGTCCTGCTTTGTATCAAAATGTATGGTCACTGTCTGCTGGGGAAAGTTAGTCCTGCCACTGCCTCTTGGGTCAGGGCCACCTCACCCACTTGCATATTTCTCTGTCCTGACTTCAGTGCCACAGAGGTGCAACCTGGCTGCTGGATATGGCTGCCTCGGGGGAAATCCTTCTGGAGAGGCTCAGGAAGTTGATTGATGCCATTAATTACAGCGTAGAACAATCAGGGCAGTGGATGGTGTGGTGCCAGGGATGGCCCTTCCAAGAGCAGTGTTACAGCAGCAGGAGGTAACAGCAACACAGGTTCAGGGTTTGGGTAGAGCTTTCCAGCACCACCCAGGCATTGTATCTGATGGAGTGAAGTCAGTTATCAAAGACAGACTGAAAGGGATTTGGTGAGTGATGGGGATTTTTAATTAAGATATATAATGTCACTGGAATGAGAATAACATCATCAAACAATAGTCTCCTCCTGACATAAATGTCAACATTTATAGACTATTATACCATGGCAGGTCTGGTTAAAAAGACTTAATTTCTCTTATACCAGATGATTAATTACATAGATGCTGTCCTTCTGTCAGGCAGATATTGATGTGTTGCTGACAGCTGCACACTGCAGCACTCCATCCTGGCTGAGAGGGGACTTGGCTGTGTCAAACAGCTGGAGAACTGCACGGCCAGAGAAGCACGGGGTTGTTTCTGTAACTCTTCTCCCACAGAGGCCAGGTGTGCACATCAGGGCAGTGTGGTTCTGCTGGGGAGGCAGGGAGGCAGGAGAGGGAACCACTGTGGCTGCCAGCTTGCACTGCTGGAGCCTCACACCTTGAGGATTTAAAGCCACACCATAATTCTGTATAAAGCCTCTGCTTGGAGACAGTTTTTAAACAGAGGGAAACAAAAAGAAGAGGCACTTACTTCTTCCCATTTATAAAGAGTCCAACAATCTTCTTCTTTTTCTTTTTGTCCTGGAGTTTAATGCTTTGTTGTTTATCCAGCAGTTCAGTTTTCAGGAGTTTTTGTTCATATCAGAAATAAATTACGTGGTTCAACACATATCACTGTGCATTTTGATTCACAATTAAGACTGAAGGGAAAACATAATGAAATAAACACAGTATCTCTCTGCAGGCTCACTGTTACACTACTGTTCTTTATATGAATCAGTAACATCTGTAATTTCCACCATAGTACCACGTAAATGGTAATTGCAGGCTGACTTCATTTAACATCAACAGGAGTGCAATAAAAAACCAATCAAATTAAGCTATATGTTTTCTTTATGACTGGAGTAGCTAAATTATTTTCTTTTCATTATTGCTGTAGATCAAGTGAGGAACAGCTACCAGCTCTGTAATAATGGTACTTTGAGAGTGATGTATGCCAATGGCATGAGCATTAGCTTTCACAGCGAACCTCATGTCCTGGCTGGGACTGTGACTCCCACCATAGGACGATGTAATATTTCTCTACCCATGGAAAATGGTTTAAACTCAATTGAATGGCGCCTGAGGAAGGAGCAGATTAAAGGCAAAGTGACGGTGTTTGGAAGAAAGCTCAGGGTAAGTAGAACCTGTTGTTACAATAATCACTTTTTCCTCTTCGGGCAGAAAATTATTTTTTATTTTGAAGGGTGCCTTCCTTGCTTTTGCTTGTTAAAAATGTACAGCTTTGGGATTGTCTTTGGCGTGGCACCATTTGAGAGCTCTGTTGACTGCATAGGATCATCTGCTGCCATCAGCTATAGAGCTTCGTTACTAAAAGTATTCCAAAAGAGATTGGTAAATAGACCTAGAATATTAGAGATTCACAGAATCATCAGTGTTGGAAGAGACCTTCAAGATCCTTTAGTCCAGCCATTAACCCAGCCCCACAATTGCCCTAAACTGTACCCCAAAGGCCATATCCAGATGCTTCATGAACACATCCAGAGATGGTGACACCACCACCTCCCTGGGCAACTTATTCCAATGCTTGAGCACTCTTCCAGTAAAAAAAAAGGTTTTCAAATATCTAATGTGGACCTCCCCTGTTGCAATTTAAGGCCATTCCCTCTTGTCCTTTGATTTGAGATATGGCAGGAGATCGACCCTCAACTTGCTACTGCCTTTCAGGTATTTGTAGGGAGCAATTAGGTCCCACTGAATAAACTTTTCTCCAGATTAAACACCCCCAGCTCCCTCAGCCACTCCTCAAAAGACATATTCTAGAGCCTCCCCCAGCTTGATTGCCCTGAAAAACGCTCTGCCTCTCAAGGGGGTGGGAATCTGAGCACCCACCACTTGTAAAACTGCCAGGGCAGACTTACCCCAGCTGGTTCTAAGGACCAAACACAACTACAGCTTGAGCTGCTGCTATAAAATCCCCCTACAGACTCACTGAGACAGGCATGTTGTGTTTATTCCCTTTCCCAAACGGCACGACTGGAAAATAATTGCCATAATTACAAAATCGTAAGCACGGGATAAGGAAGACAGTCAGGTCATGTAATCCATCCCCTGCCAAATTAAAGATCTGCTGCAGCTGGATTAATCCCATGCTGTGCTTTGCTGGCCTGATTTCACTGATTTTTTCGACTGGGCTACTTCAGTGTGTGCAGTTTTGGAAGGGCTTTGAAATACTGGGCAGAAAACAAGTGTAGTGCTGATCAAGCTCTCATTCTTTCAGCAATTCTTTCGACATCACTGAACATAAAATACAGTTCAGTGTATTCAAGAGCATATAGCAAATGCAATATTTGTAAACAATTATGTAGTGATTTACAAGAGAAAACATAATTACTTGGATATAAAATTTTATATTTTCCTGTTGCTTAACATCTAATTCCCAAGGCTGAGTTAACAAGTCTTTCTTTATTCTCACACTCAGAATGCACTTACTGGGGAGAGGGGGAAGGTTAGACAAAAAATTGAATGAGATTAGCAGCTAATCCTTAATGACTAAATTTCATGGCTGTGTAATTGATTTTTGATGTGTTGACCTGCAGCAGCTGGTTAGAAGTGGAAAATAAATCAGCTCTGCATTTTGACTATATGTTCAAAATAAAAATAAATAGGATGCTGAAATGAAATTGCAGTAATCCTAATTCTCAATACAAAAAATTTAATAGAGGTACTTGTGGTAATTAGCTGAAGTTAAACACATCTTAGTGCTGAAACCTTGCCTGAGATAGGTTTTCTTGCATCGTGTTTATGCAAATCAAAACAATGCTTTATCTAGCAACACCTCAACATTTAATTGTCTGGTGTTAGTTCCTGTAACAATAATCACATACCCATTTAGCTCTTTTAAATGAAAATCACTGTGAGATTATCACAGGTTGAGTGGACTGAAAATGAAATTTGAAAACGAGGGAGAAAGCATAGAATTTATTTGCATCTCATTTATTCTAATTCATCTTTATAAATTGTTTAGTGAATGAAGCAGAGCCAGTGTGTTGGAACATTGTGGGGAGCAGGTGGCAGGCAGGGGCAGCTGTGGCACATAGTGACAGAGCTGACAGAGCACCAGGGCCATCTCCTGGAGCTCCAGTTCAGAATCAGTGTGACTGGAGGGGTGGGCATTGTGTGTGATTCACCTCTCAGCTGAGTACTTCACCTCGCAGTACTCTGAGGAGTATTTGCTGGAGCCCCTGCCCCTGTGCTTCAGTAGTGAAAGGGGGCTTGTAAAAAAGATGGGGACAGACTGTTCTTTAGGGTCTGTTGTGGTAGGACAAGGTGTGGCAGCTTTAAACTAAAAGAGGTTAGATTTAAACTAGTTATACAGAAGAAATTTTTTATGGTGACAGTGGTGAGGCGCTGGCAGAGGTTGCCCAGAGCAGGGGTAGATGCCCCATTCCTGTAAGCATTGAATTACATTCTGTGTAATTAAGCATTGAAGGTCAGGTTGGCAGGGCTCTGATCAAGTTGAAGATGTCCTTGCTCAGTGCAGAGGGGTTGCACTGGGTGATCTCTGAAGGTCCCTTCCAACCCAAAATATTGGATGATTCTGTGAGTTGTCAGGCAGTGGTGCTGCCTGAGCCCAGGCCCATCTGTGCTTTAGGCACATCCCAGCAGGACATGTCAGTCCCTGCACACCTACCCAGGCACATTTCATGAGCCTGAGAAAGGAACTGCACTTCACCTTTCTCTAATCCCACTCACTGTCTGCTGCTGTTCGATGCACCACACGTTCAGTGTCTTGCAGCAGTTTCAGATAAAGTCTTGATAAGATTCCTGTCTGAAGAGTTTTTATTATGGTGCAGCATCATGTAAAGTGATTTCTGTGGCCAGACCTTTCCAAGGCACAAAGGGCTCGTCCCTCCAGCCACTTGAGCAGCAGCCGAGGGAGCACCAGCTGTGCACGTGGGTAGCGAACAAAAGGGAAAGGGCTTGTCGGGTAATCTGCACTTGTGACTGCTATTAGTGCTCCCAGGAAGGGTGGGAATTAGTCAGCCTGTTTGGGTTTCTGTGTAATTAATATGATACTGCAATTACAGTCTCTGGTTTTACTTATTTTACAAATGCAAATGAAGGCACTGAATTATCCAAGCAGGTGATGTTCATGTGTGCATCTCCAAGTGATGTTTGCGTGTCTGCACAGCTCTTGGCTGTGTAATCATTTTTAAAACCCTATTCTTAAAACTAATTTTGTTTTCTATGGCAAAACCAAATAACTGTTATTATGTTTTTGAGAGAAGAGAGGATACTTGGAGTCAGACTTTCCTTCGCACAAATTACTATTGCACTACTGTAAAGGAGGGAATGAACCCCAGGAATCCTGACTGACTTATGAAGCTTCAGAAGTTACAAAAAACCAAAACAAACAAAACCCGCAAAGCTAAAATTCAGTTCATAATCTTTCTGAAAGACATTGGGGTTTTTTTTTTTAGAAAATCTGCTCATCCTTAAGAAATTGGACCATTTCATTCATACACTAACCCTTTCATTCTATAGCTAAATGTTTTTGAGATAGCTCTCTTCTGCTGATGAAAAGGGTTTTTTTATGTCTCTGCCATCAGGGTTGATCCTACAAAACAAGAGTAACCAGTTGAGAAACTACTGATGTTGAATTTGGCTTCCCTGGCTTGGTTTTTGTTGCAATGGGAGAGCAGAGTACGAGTTGTTTTGCCCCACGGTGTTTTAAGAAAAATACTCTATCTTTTCTGTGAATCACAGGGCAAGTCGTTGCTGGGATAACCTTTGGGAAAACCTACAGAAAAGAGTTTTTTTTCCTAGTAATTGCCCACTGAGGAAATGCAAACTGTTAAAGAGATTAATTTCATTAATGGAAAAAATTAGGATAATGAGTGATAATTTGAAATAATTATTTCTTTACAAACACAAAATTGTATTAATTTTAAATGTGTCTGTATAACTGAATTTCTACTGAGTTGGTTGGGGTGGGAATTGGGTTTACCCCCATCAGTGAATATATCTCAGAATAACTTTTATGTCCTTAAGAAAGGCTCAGGGTTAATTTACATGTTGTTTGATGTGCAGTTTAATTTTGGATAAGAGGAAACATTGCTTAATCAAAGCCACTGTAAAATATAAGCTAAGGAACAAATTCCCAGAAACTGATTAATACTTTTTAAGTACTCATTGCTCTGAAATTATATCTGATTTTAAAGCTCCTACTTTATTAATGATGCATCTACAATTAAATTACTTAAGAAGCTTTATCAGATTACAGCATTAGCCTGAATTCTATGGCTTACCCCCCAGTGAATTTATTTATGTATCTCTCATTATAGCACTCTCACTAGAAGCCTCCTCATTTGGCATTCTTTTTCTCCTTTGCCTCTGTTTTGCTCTTTTATTGAAAAAAAAAAAAAAAAATCTAGCACTGACACACTCCATGCTGTACTTTAAATGAAAATGATAACAAAAAAAAGGGGAGGGAGAAGAAAAATACTTAACCTAATTATTTAGCACTATTGCTTTCAACAGTTGAGGTCCATCTTTCCCAGCCTGTATGAACAGAATTTTTAAACCCATCCCAAGTGAAGAATCTATTGAATATTTGGAAAGTAAATGAACAAAACAGTAAATGAACAAATTCTAAGCAGGGTGTTACAATTACAGAAGCCAAGTGACTAAACCTCAGTGAAGGCAAAAACATTTCTTCTGTTGTTCTTTAAGTGATTGTAGGGGAAAAGGAAATAAAAATGATGGCAAAAATACAAAAACAAAAGAAAAATAGTAGAAAAGTAAAACAGAGTAAGTAGAAGAATATTCCATGCAGAATAATTTGTTTCTCTGCACTTTAAGACCTAGGTGTGCAGAATGTCTGTCTGTTCTGACCATAAGAGGAGCCTTTTTCTGTGGGATATCATCTCCCATGTTGCGGGGAGATGGGAAATATCCCAGTAAAAGACTCAAAAATATTTGAATACACTACCAAGTAGAAAGCAAAAGCCAGTTAAGAGGAATCCTACACTTTTCCCAAAGGATTTCCCTGTTGTGCATCCTATTTTCCTGCTGTAAATCCTAAGGGACAGCGTGCCCACCACGTGTTGTTAGAGAGCACGAAATGAGCACACACACAGGTGGAGGTGGTAGAAGAAGAAGAAGGAAGTTTAATATTTTACAGTTTTTATACAATTTTTTGAGACTTCGTGGATTGGATAGGGAGATCTCCTGTGTCCATTGGTTCGGACAGAAGTTTATCAAAAACTTCTTTTATCAGGAATGCAATGAAAACAAGAGAGACAGTTAGGAAAACACAGCTTGTGAGAACTCTAAAGCGACTTTCTGAAACAATCAGAACAAACTTTAAAAACAATTAGCAGGCTGAGATCCAGGGCGACAACCCCGCCCTGAGCGCGGCCTCCTTTCCTCCCGCAGGTGCACGGGAGGAACTTGCTGTCCATCGACTACGACCGCAACATCCGCACCGAGAAGATCTACGACGACCACCGGAAATTCACGCTGCGCATCATCTACGACCAGCTGGGCCGGCCCTTCCTGTGGCTGCCCAGCAGTGGCCTGGCCGCTGTCAACGTGTCCTACTTCTTCAACGGGCGCCTGGCGGGGCTGCAGCGCGGGGCCATGAGCGAGAGGACGGACATCGATAAGCAGGGCAGGATCGTGTCCCGCATGTTCGCCGACGGCAAAGTGTGGAGCTACACCTACCTGGAAAATGTAGGTGGTGTTGTGTCGCCTCCTGAGATGGCCTGCAAGGACGCAAAAGTTCTGTCCAGCTTCGTAACAAATAACACGTGCACATGCTGACTAGATAAAATTTGATGTGTCCCAGTTGTTAACAATGCCTTTGTGAAGGAGAAACCATTATAAAGGGGACGGGGGCACAGCCAGGCGTTCCACGAGCTTTTATTTATTTATTTCAGGCATCAGCCTCATGTACACAAGAGAATGTACACAGCTCACGTCTGCTGATATCCCAAAGTTTCTTAGTGACAGAACATTCTTAAAAGCTTTTCAGCCAATAGCAAGTTTCTGAAGTTTACAGGCAAATGTTCTAACCAGTCAGTAAAAAGCACACGTACACCTATTACAGACAATGCTTGCTTGTATACCTTCTATGAACAAACAATATATCCTTATTAAGCTTTTTTACATTTTTTACATTTCCCTTTTACATTTTACATTTACTTTTTTTACATTTCCCACACCTTTGTACCTGGTCTCAAAGTTCCTTATTTTTCAATTAGTCAACTGAATGTGACTAATTCTTAATGGGAGATGCTTTGTTCATACTTTGTTTCTGTCTTTTGATGTTTTCCTGCCATAGAATGGCATAAATTAACAAAATGAATTGTGCTTAATTAAGCCTAAAAATGCATGACTAAACCTGACAAAAAATTCATGTAGAAACAGGTAATTCATCTCTAATTGTTACTTACTAAATGAAAGTATGGTAGTACATTTTTACTTAGCCTAATTAGCACACTTCAGTCCTAGAAGTGTCTTAAATACCGCAAGACTGCATATTGTTTTCCCTTTCCCTTCTTGTTGTTCTAAGTAAACGAGAGCTGATGTTCTCTGCTTAGTTTCTCACATATTTCACAGTAACAGTTGTGAATTACAACTGCTGGCAGAAAGATAAATCAAGTCATTTATCTAACTCCTCTGCATCCCCCAGGAAAAAAAAAAAGAAAAATAAAAAAAAAGTCCTCCTACAGGGAGGACAGCTCACAGGTTGCTAACCTACACTTTCTCTGGAGCGTCAGTGTATTGATTTCCAAGGAGCAGATCCTCTCATCTGGCAATCTGACAATATTCCTGAGCAGCTCTGTGCCCCTGACTAATGCATGTGATTCTCTTTGCACTCATTTAACATTAGTGCCTCTCCAGTAAACTTCCCTTCAGTTCCCTCTCTCAGGCCTCACGCTGGTAACTGTTTGTTGTTGTTGTTTTCCCTGCAGTCGATGGTGCTGCTGCTGCAGAGTCAGCGACAGTACATCTTCGAGTACGACTCCTCGGACCGCCTGCACGCCGTCACCATGCCCAGCGTGGCTCGGCACAGCATGTCCACTCACACCTCCGTCGGCTACATCAGGAATATCTATAACCCCCCCGAAAGCAACGCCTCCGTCATTTTTGATTACAGCGACGACGGGAGGATTCTGAAAACATCGTTTTTAGGTACCGGCCGGCAAGTCTTCTACAAGTATGGAAAGCTATCCAAGCTGTCTGAAATAGTTTATGACAGCACAGCGGTTACTTTTGGATATGACGAAACTACAGGTGTCCTAAAAATGGTGAATTTGCAAAGCGGAGGATTTTCTTGTACAATTCGCTATCGGAAGATTGGTCCTCTTGTTGACAAACAAATCTACAGGTTCTCTGAAGAAGGGATGGTCAATGCAAGGTTCGATTACACATACCATGACAACAGCTTCCGCATCGCAAGCATCAAACCCATCATAAGTGAGACGCCCCTTCCAGTTGACCTTTACCGTTACGATGAGATTTCTGGCAAAGTAGAGCATTTTGGCAAATTTGGAGTTATTTATTATGATATAAACCAAATTATCACGACGGCAGTTATGACGCTGAGCAAGCACTTCGATACCCACGGGCGCATTAAAGAAGTGCAGTACGAAATGTTCCGGTCCCTGATGTACTGGATGACTGTGCAGTATGACAGCATGGGAAGGGTCACCAAGAGGGAGCTCAAACTCGGCCCCTACGCCAACACGACCAAGTACACCTATGACTACGATGGAGACGGGCAACTGCAGAGCGTGGCAGTCAATGACAGGCCCACCTGGCGCTACAGCTACGACCTCAACGGGAACCTCCACCTGCTGAACCCCGGAAACAGCGTCCGACTGATGCCGCTGCGCTACGACCTCAGGGACAGGATCACGCGCCTGGGGGACATCCCGTACAAGATCGATGACGACGGGTTCCTGTGGCAGCGGGGCGCCGACGTGTTCGAGTACAACTCCAAAGGGCTCCTGACCAGAGCTTACAACAAAGCAAATGGGTGGAGCGTTCAGTACCGCTACGATGGACTGGGCCGCAGGGCTTCGTGCAAGACCAACCTGGGGCATCACCTACAGTACTTTTACGCTGATCTCCACAATCCAACAAGGGTAACTCACGTCTACAATCATTCCAACTCTGAAATCACCTCTTTGTACTACGATCTGCAAGGCCACCTCTTTGCAATGGAGAGCAGCAGTGGGGAAGAGTATTACGTGGCCTCTGATAACACAGGCACGCCATTAGCCGTGTTCAGCATCAATGGCCTCATGATCAAACAGCTCCAGTACACGGCCTATGGGGAGATCTATTATGACTCTAACCCAGATTTCCAGCTGATCATTGGGTTCCATGGAGGGCTGTATGATCCTTTAACCAAACTTGTGCATTTTACCCAAAGGGACTATGATGTCCTGGCTGGGCGCTGGACATCTCCCGATTACACCATGTGGAAAAACATTGGCAAGGAACCCGCTCCTTTCAATCTGTACATGTTCAAGAGTAACAACCCTCTCAGCAATGAGCTGGATCTAAAGAATTATGTAACAGGTGAGACTTCTTCACATTTGTAGTACAAAACACTACAGCTTGGAAGCTGATTTGGAAAAGAAATCCAGCTTCTCCTCACTAGCCCCTTGCTCAATCCTCCCATCACATTTAGGCCATTTTCCTTTTTTGTGCTACGAAAAGGACTGGATATTCCTGATTGCTTGATACTGCTCTTCCCTGAATGAAAGGCTTTAAGTGAGAAGCTATGATGAATTATGGAGGGAAAAAATAAAAATAAGTTTGCCTGAATATAAAATTTCAGCACAGCCATAGTGCTCTTCATATTGAACTAATACTGTATAAAGATGTTCTAATTCTGTACTGAGAAAAGTGAAGTCATGTACAGAAATCACAGGCAGGTTGGTTCAGAATCACAAACCAGAACTGCTCAGATCTCCTTCTTTCAGGGCTACTTTCAAAATTAACTACTGACTGAGCCCATGGGCACATTATGAATTGGCACCAAGAATGGATTTAATTAAACCTCTTTTTCCTATTTAACTTTTAATATGCAAACAGTCTTTAGTCTTTAAAATGAAATCCTTGATGGTTTTTAAGATTATTTCATCCTAAAAGACTAATAAACATTATGGGTTGTGTAAAGCTCAGAAACAAAAGTAGTTGTGGTCATGTATGTTAGAATTGGGTAAAACTTGTAACCCTTTCTTAATTAGGAATAATTTTTCACTTAGTAATACCAGACAGTACTTGAACTAGCTGCTGGCAGTTTCTAAAAGGAAAGGTAATTAATATGTCTTCAGGAAAAGCTGTTTTTCGGAATTGAATATGCATATACAATAATTAGAGTAGTGATGCCATTTTTAAAAAGGAACAATCTTAATTTTAGCAGCAACTGGAATTTCAAGAAAAGTGTTCATTTCCTTCAAAGAAAATCATAGCAAGTTTCATTAGTACCTTGCAACCTAATAGTGGGTGTAATACACCACAGGTTCTAGTGGAGCTGCTTTGCAATTAGGAGATAATGCAATTCGTATCTGATAGTGTGAAAATACTGGTGACTAAAATTACCTTAGGATCAAATTCTGGTGTCCTAAATTCAACACAAGTCCTATTTTCATCCACCCCCCTTTGATTTTGATTTTCAATATCATCTTATTGTATTTATTTAATTTATCCATCCGTTGGATGAAATCTAATAAGATAAATTACATTTAGGAACAACACACACCTTGTAGTCTGTAAAAATACTTCATCAGCAATGCAAGTATTTGTTTCTGTAGGACTAAAGAGATTATCTTTGACAAGAAGTGATTATGGTGGCATCTTTGTTGCCATAGTTAAAAAAAAAAAAAGAGAACAAAAAAATCCCTCCCCCCATCCATTCTTACTGTTAACCTCTGACACTGCTTTATTCATGGGTTTTGCTGAAAACAAATTTCTGTAGCAAGTGCAGTGCTGCAAAGCACATTAGTTCAGCAAAATAGTAACTGTTTTGTATATAGGTCCTCCTCTGGTTTCTGTGAAATAAGAGCAGCTGAGTGAATTGTTCAGGAGATACCATTTTACCATAAAATAAATTGAAGCCTTATAAGGAGCAGTAACCCTGTGCTGTCCAACCGTTCAGGAAGAATACAGTAGGCACCGTGTGATGGGAGTGGAACAGATACCTTTGTAGAGGCAGAGTATTTTACTTCTTATTTTAGAGTCAGAATGGCTAAGAAAAAAAGGACTTTCAGGGAAAACAGGCTTTGCAACAGCTCAGCTCACAGGAGCAATAGCAGCATCAGGAGACAGTGTAGGCCAGCGAGAAGAGATGGCCACTGGGAAAGGCAGGAGAGATTTTTAAGCAAAAGTGATCATGAATTCAGGAAACAGGAAAGTAAAATGGGGTCATGGACTCTTCTTTTTTGTTAAAAGCATAATTTGGATAACTAAAATACATCATTAGTTCTTAATACCTGCTGAGTGAGAATTACTGTTATTAACTTAGTTACTTAGCTTTTTCAGCTAGATCTGAGGGCAGAGTTTTCCTGGTTGAACCCACATCTGGAACTTGCCAAGGCTCACCTCAGAGCTTAGCTGTAACCCTCCCACACAGCTCCTGCTTTCCCTGGAGGGATGGGGAGGATATTCTTGGTGCCTAAATTTAGACATCTGATTTACAAGTCTAACTTCTCACTGCTTTTAATGGAGCCTCCTGAGACCCGATGACAGCTGATAGAAGTAGGACATAGAAGAGAAGCCATGTCTCTCCCCAAAGAACTTTGCTGAAGTTTTTAGAGTGTTAACCTAATAAAATATCATTATACAACACAGTTTATAGGTTACATATAGTAGCCACATCAGAAAGTGTCAGAGATGGAACAAGTACTGCATATTGTAAAATGTTTGGATAATTCATGTGCTCTAACAGAAAAGAATTAAAGAGCTGGTATACTCCTGATGAATTATTTAGGGTAAATTTAACACAGTATTTCCTGTGCCTGTTCATGGTGGATTGCTACAGTTCAGTAAAGTTCCACACTATAATATTAATTGTGACTTCAGTTGTCACTTGAAATTAAGGATATCAAAGATGGATTTCCTAATTTTTTTTATTTCTTCTATTTGTTACACACATGTGTTTCTCACTTGGCTGCTTTCTTTTGATTTTTAGATGTCAAGAGCTGGTTGGTGATGTTTGGATTTCAGCTTAGCAACATCATTCCTGGTTTCCCTAGAGCAAAAATGTACTTTGTGTCACCACCATACGAGCTGTCTGAAAGTCAAGCGTGTGAAAATGGACAGGTAGGCAGAAATATTAAGTTACTTTTTTGGATAAATTTGCCCCACTCTATGGATAGAATTGCTGGATCTTCTGTAGTTACAGCAGAAGACCAAGCATTTAATTCAGTGTAAAGTGAAGTGGGTATAGCTAGATTTTATACTAATGAACATATGCCTTTCTTGCCAGCCTTCATTGTAATCATAATTACAGTGTCATTAGTTCGTCTTTTATTGAGTTATTCCTTGATTAACAAGTTGTAACTCGATTAACTTGGGGAGACTTTGTCAGGGTGATTTATCATCTCTTGTACCTTTGGTAAAACCATCCTAATAATGTGGTGCAATAAACTTAGGTTGGTACTTGTTTTAGTGGTAAAAAAGGGTTCTACTTCTCACCCTGTAAGAGGTTTTCCTACCATTTTTTGTCATTTTTCTAGTTAGAGGTTTTGATTTGCCACTCCATTTCACTTGAGTTACAGAGTTTGTAGTTACTTGTCAGGTTAAGGGTGCACAGTAGTATATGGGTTTAACTTTTATAATAAATTCCAACGCATTTAATAAACTTCAGAAGAGTAATAGGGCAATTCCAAACCTACTCTTTGCTAGGCTTGCTTCATCTTTGTGGTAATACAACAGAGATGATCATATAAACCTAGGCATACCACCTTCTCAGGCTTCTAAGTCATTTGAGTCTAAATCTCTTCAGGAATTGCTTTGGTGCTTCTGGGCCCAAATTTCATCTGTTTTTAAAAAAGCTTACATTCATAAGCATTTTAGTTATATATGCTGGTTGAAATCTCTGGGAAAAAGTGTTCACAAGTTAAATGCCACCTTTTAATACACTTACTGTGTTTGCTTTCAGCTCTGATTAAAATTGTGCTAGACTTGGGTCTTTCTTATTCTTGAACTGGGCAGTATATGATTGGCCAAAATTGCAATGCATGATGCATATATGCTACAGAAGGTGATGAGAAATATTCTATTTGGTCTTAAAGATGACAGAATGAGTCGTCTTTAAGAATGAGTATTTACCTGATTCTGAACAAGATATGGATGGATGGGTACCTGAGGGTGTCTTTCAAAGTGTAGAATTTTTCTTTGCATGTCTTTCCTTTAAAAAAAAGCAAAGCTAAAAATCATTATCGGTCTCTGAAACACATATGTTCAGATCTGCATCTTCTTTGGTGTTTTTTTTGTCTTGTTTTGCTTTCCCCAGCTAATTACAGGAGTGCAGCAGACGACGGAACGGCACAACCAGGCTTTCATGGCTCTGGAGGGACAGGTCATATCTAAAAGATTACATGCCAAAATTAGAGAAAAAGCAGGTCACTGGTTCGCCACAAGCACTCCCATCGTGGGGAAAGGAGTCATGTTTGCCGTGAAGGAAGGCCGTGTAACCACCGGCGTGTCCAGCATAGCCACAGACGACAGCAGGAAGATCGCCTCCGTGCTGAACGGCGCTCACTACCTGGAGAAGATGCACTACAGCATCGAGGGCAAGGACACACACTACTTCGTGAAGGTCGGCTCGGCCGACAGCGACCTCGTCACCCTGGCCATGACCAGCGGGAGGAAGGTGCTGGACAGCGGCATCAACGTCACCGTCTCACAGCCCACGCTCCTCGTCAGCGGCAGGACTCGAAGGTTTACGAATGTTGAGTTTCAGTATTCCACCCTGCTGATCAACATCCGCTACGGACTGACCGCCGACACGCTGGACGAGGAGAAGGCCAGGGTGCTAGACCAGGCTCGGCAGCGAGCCCTGGCCTCGGCCTGGGCCAAGGAGCAGCAGAAGGCGCGGGACGGACGCGAGGGCAGCCGCGTATGGACAGACGGAGAGAGGCAGCAGCTCCTGAACACGGGAAGGGTTCAAGGTTACGAGGGATATTATGTCCTGCCCGTGGAGCAGTACCCAGAGCTAGCAGACAGTAGCAGCAACATCCAGTTTTTAAGACAGAATGAAATGGGAAAGAGGTAACAAATTAACCTGCTGTCATCCTTTGCTGGATGAATCAGTAGTCATAACTGTTATCTCCTCTCCTAAGGAGATGAAGACCTAAATGGGGGAACTAGGCTGAGCTACTCTGGGATAGTAAGTGGCAAAAAAGCTCATATTTTTTGAGTTAAATGCTACTGTTCAAGTGATTAAAAACCACATCCTGAAGTGGACTAAAGCCAGACTGAAAACTCTAACCGTACAAATTAAAAAGTACCCCTGAAATATTACCCACTTGTTCTGGGTCTAAAGAAAAACAAAAAGAAGGCCTCGTATTGTATTACCTCACTCCATTCACACGTGAGCAAACTAAGAAATCCAAGTGGGCCACTTTCACTAACCAGCTGATGAAACACAGATGATTCAGACTGCTTGTTTGATAAATATCCAAGAGGTTTTCATTTAAAGCAAAATACAGGTGCATTTAAAACATGACTTTGGGGTGATTTGTGTGTAGCAACTGGAGGACAAATGAAATGCAAGTGAGAGCGCACTGGAAATAGGAAAGGAAAATATATTTA
Source organism: Erpornis zantholeuca (assembly GCA_013400515.1). Classification (NCBI taxonomy): domain Eukaryota; kingdom Metazoa; phylum Chordata; class Aves; order Passeriformes; family Timaliidae; genus Erpornis; species Erpornis zantholeuca. The sequence continues at coordinate 98,707 of VZTN01036666.1, forward strand.
AAAGTAACAAAACCACACTTGCACTCTGACCCTCCACTTGTCTGGCCTGAAGCTTAACTTATTCAAAGAGGGCAGAGTGTAAAGTTACATTCAAAATGGTGGCTATAAATCACTACAGATAAATTTCATACTCTGTTTGTCTTTGAAGATTTCCATTGTGGACAGTATAACACAGTTACAGGGTGTAGTCTGTTTAGATTCAGTAGTTTGTTGGTATCAGTTCCAGTAGAGCTGTGGGCATTGTGTTACACTATTGCAAATGGGCACCACGTCAGATCACCCTGTACATACATCAGCCAGAAGGCACAATCACTGTTTCAGATTTAAAAATTATTAGTGTGTTTGTTTGGTCGAGAAACTGAGACAATCACATTACGGTCACCACAGAAAAAAAAAAGAAAAAAAAAGTCTAATAAGAACTTTGGTACAAGAACTTTTTTGTAATATACATGTATGAATTGTTCATTGAGTTTTTATATTAATTTTAATTTGCTGCTAAGCAAAGACTAGAGACAGGCAAAGATAATTTATGGCAAAGTGTTTAAATTGTTTATACATAAATAAAGTCTCTAAAACTCCTGTGAATTAGTTGTCTTCCATTGCAAAATCTTGTAAAAGTGATTCATGTCTGGCTGTCACCTAATGCACACAGCATTTTATATGTGGAAATGACTTCTTCTGGTTCCATGGATCCTGCAGGGGGCTAATCCTTTGATCTCTGGGCAAGCAAAGTCCTTCACACACATCACTCAAAAATATGCTTAGGACAAAATTGGTAAATGCTTTAGAAACTCTCTCTGCACCTCATGACTAGCAACCCTCAAACTGCTGTGTTTCAATTCTGGAATTAGTTTAATTGCACTGAAGTAACCTCTAAACAGTTTGCAAGAGTAGTAACATAATATTAAATGGTACATGCAAGACTCTGCTATGAGCCAGGAAGTCTCCATGAAATCTGTCTTCTTTGGGAGATTGCTTATTTCTACCACATTTAAAAACGGGAGGTAAGATCAAAGACCCTCTCCTAAGCAAACAGTCACTCCTGGTGATGATGAAAGGGAGCCATCCATCACCCAGAGCCCTGCTGCTTTTATCTCATTTAAGTATGTAGCTGGGGAGCTCTACTTAATTTTGAGAACAGTTTTGCTTTTGGGGTTGCAAATGAGGTTTTTAATGATTCATGATACCAACAGAGGTGCTCAAGTTGATTATGGGCATAAATTCACTCCAGGGCATTTTTAAAGCCGAATGTTTGCCTGTGTGGTGCAACACCTGGAGCACTGAGAAAGCACATCCAATTTTTCTGTGCAAACAGGAGCCACCCTGCTCTGACCAGGGGTTACACCTACATGTTCACCCCATGGGCACCCTCAGCTCTGTTACTTATCCTCTGGAGAGGAAGTCTGGCTGCATTTTCAGATGAAGTCCTGATTGTCCTTCAAGGCAGGTGTTTTCTCTGCCAAAGGACTTGGAGTGCTGTTACATTTTTAGTCTGCTCTTTACAAGTGAAATCTCTTAAGGAAGTGTTTCTTTAATGGAGGCTTAAAACATGAAATCACAAGGTGGAGACATTTACATTACTGCAGTTTGGATTACCTGGTAAGCTGCTTAGCTCATTTTTGGGGATAGAATTTTTCTTGCAGTTAGAGAGGGTTGAATTGAGAACGTGTTGCACAGTCCCTGGTGTCCTTCCTTCTATTACCATTCTCCTAAAGCTGAAACTTCAGAACTGGAGATTCTGCTACTTCAAAAGGGAACTCAGTTAAGCTAAAAGGGAAGCATCTTTGAATATTAATGACTATCAGAGGAGATGTAACAAATTTCAGGGGATGCACTCCCTACTCATTTCCCTTGCAACTAACATCCACCATCAGGATGTTCTTAAGCACAGTTTTGGGAGGTGCTGCTAAATTCTCACCAGAGATCATTGACCCAGGGCTGACTGTAGTTTCCAAAGCCAGTGTGCAGCTTAGCACAGGTCCTGTGGAAAGCCCCAGCAAGACACTTGAGCTCTTAGGCACAGCTTCCTGTTGTGCTGGAGCTGACCAAGGTCATTCCCAGCTCTGCCTCTCGCTTCTGCCACTTCACTTGCCTTGTGTCCCACCCCCAGCCTCACCCCCATCTACATGGACTACCCAGCCTGTCCTTTTGGCAAGTAAATGGCACTGTGTCCAATGACTTAGAGAACCTTGTGTGCTGCATCAAAGAGATTGGAAGAATTGCTGGATTTTTTGTAATTATTACAAAAGAACTAAATTCTCTCCTGTCTGGGGAAAACAGCCAACTGCCTAAAGAGTTTTCACTTAACAAACGAGGGAGGATAACTGGACTGGTATGGCCATGGCCAGCTCTCTTCTGGTCCCATCTGGGCTTCCCATTTCTTGAGACATCTGTTTCTTACCTTTTCTTTCTACAACTTCCCTTTCCTCACCTCCCTCAAATGGTATCTCCCTCTCAAAGCTCTTGCTTTTCCTCTCTCTTCCTTGCTACAGTTTTCCATATGGAATAGATGCTTAACTTAAAGCACTGCCACAGAGATGTGAACTGGATTCTTCTTATGAGGGAGTAGTTAAGTGGTGGCTTTAACAGTGACATTGTGTCTGTGTCCCCAGTAGCACCATGACCAGGACAGAGCAGGACCTGGCCTGGTAAGCACTCCTGGCAGGGGGAAGACACAGAGCACGAGCTGAGGCCAGCCTAAGTACCATGAACATGGATTTGCCCTCCCAACTCACTTGAGTGCAATCTGAGTTGTTTGTACAGAGAGCAGGAATCCAAGAACAGGGCTCTGTTTGACACTAAAGCAGATGGAGAATCAGCATTAGAGTGCATTTCCTTCTTTCCTATTGGATTGCTGTAACTGAAGGAAGTTAGTATTTATAACTTTGCATTTCAGCTTGGAAAAAAATCCTGTTTTGTTTCCTGACTTAGCCCAAAGAGTGGACTGGTTGTGGGTGTAAGTGTCTCAGCACACCCTGCTCCTCACCACCACGGGTGTTTTCCCTCTCGAGGTGGCACTTTGGCCACACGATGGCAGTTCTGCCCACGAGACACCCAGAGGCACCAGCCCTTTCCTCCTGGCACTGCCTTGCCCACACCACTCCCCAGCAGTGCCCTGTCAGCCTTCCTCAGGGAGTCTGTGTCTCCCAGATTAAGGCACACACAGACACTCCTCCTGAAGCTGGGCCACACCAGTGGATCCACAGCATTCTCATGGGAATAAATAAAGAGAAGGAAGCATTTAGGCCTTTGTTTGTTTGTTTGTTTGTTTTTCTACCTGTAGGGCAGTGGCTGTCACAAGAGCACACGCTGGGCTCTCAGAGTACACAGAGCCACACTGGAACCAGCATGGGAGCCTGGCTCTGGTACTTGTGGTTTTCACCTCCCATCCCTTGGGAAATGCAGACTCTCAGAAGTTTCCTGATAGACATGACTGTGCCAACACCATTCTGCCTCTGTAAGCCAAGCCCCTGATCTTCATGCAGTCCAGGCTCATCACTGCTGTAAGAACAGAAGAGCCAGGTATCCCTCACCTGCCCTGAACATGACCATTACACTGCCTTCCAATGCTCTTCATGTTTGTTGGTCATTTCCTGCTTAAGAATCCAAGGAAACCACATCAGGATAGAATGCCATGGAATGATTTGCATGAACTGCTTTGTGCTGTAATTTCTGTAAGGTTGACCCCTTTGACAACAGTTTCAAATAAGCACTCAGTAATGATCAGACATGGGAATATGTTCAACACACAGCCTTGAGGGTACAGCCCTAGGAAACTCCAAAGGTGAAGTTTCAGCTGCTGAATTGTACTGTCCTATGTTCATCTGGTGATTTTGCATGAGAACCCCACGTGAAGGTCAGTCATACACTCAGGTGGCCTTTGCTTGAACTGTGACTCTGCTCAAAGGGGAGATTTCACCTTACAAACTAAGGCAGGTGTAATGAAGAGGTACCAGGACCTCTCTGCCTCTGAGCTGCCTCTGAACCTTTCTGCCAACAATAAAAGTTCCTTCCCAGCCTCTTCAAGTACAGCCTGCAGCATAAAAGTTCCTTATTTGCAAGGATTGCTTAGTTTAAACATTACTCACTGCATTTGAAACCTGTCACTCCTCTGGAACCAAACTCACTTTTCCACCTCTGTGGTACCAAGTGCTGAGGGCTGTGCTACAGAAGAGGGTCAGCATCCATCACAGCACAGATGCTGGCACAGCTGCAGAAGATGTTTTACTCTGCACATCTCTGAATTAGCAGCAAGATCTCAGAGCCTTACAGCCACTTTCAGCCCACAGAAAACAGTGAAGGAACATGGGCAGGTGGCTCCACTGGGCAGGGTCTGTCTCTGAAGGCTCTACTGATGGTTGTACCAATATACAGACATATATTGTATGCTGTAACTGCTTTTTTAGGTCAATAATATCAGAACAATTCTCTCTCCCTCCCCTGTATGTCTGTCATCTCCCTAATGAGCATAGTTATATGCAACGTTTGAGCATGACTAAGAGCTCTAGGAAGTCAAATACCATTGCCAATGTCAAAGCACCAACTCCACTGTGTTGATAAGGCCTTTTCTGCTTCTGCCTAACCCAGCACAGCACTGCTGAGCACAGCTGGAGTTGTGGTCATGAGCTGTGTGTGTCTACAGCAACACCTGGCAGGTGGAAGAGCAAGTGGCATTTAAGAAGCAGCCGAGACTGGGTCACACAAAAGTCTTTGCAGCACCCTCACAGCTGTGCCCGTCACACTCAGGGGTTCAGTTGGTCATTTTAATCTCAGTTGACCGAGAGCTCACTGTCAGCTCAGCCTCCCCACCGTAATCACCAAAAAGAAGTAAAAACACAGAGGTGGAGGCACCTGTGTGATGTGCTCAGGTACCCAAGCCAGGCATTCAGCCAGATGATCAGCAAGCAAACAGCTCGGCAGGGAAGGCAGGGATTGGACCCTGCCAGCCTCTCCCACACACAGTTTAGGGTCTGCCTGCCAGCACCCTGCAGGCTGCCCAGCCTTTTCCACCCCCAGGAGCCTCTTCTCACCTGGTGAATGTGGGGTTTGCAGCAGGGCAAGAGTCACAGCCCAGCAGATGCCCTGCACCCACCCATGTGCTCCATTCACCTGCAGCTCAGCAGGTGCCACAGCCCTGCCCAGGCTTCCCCACACCTCCTGCAGCAGGAATGGGGTGTTGCTCTTCAAAACACACATCTAATGTCACAGGTTAGACTTCCCCTCATTTCCTTGTTTGTTAAAATACTTGTGTAGCATCTTAGGAGGATTTAATGGTTAGAGTCAGGCTAGTTCTGAGCCAAGGAGGGGGACCAGAAAAGGCAAGTAATAAAGTAAAATGTGGTAAAAACACCACGGGAGAGAGCTGTGTGCCAACTTTCAGACAAGCAAATGAATGCAGGCAATTTATAAATCCTTAACAAATAGGATTTACAATGGAAGTGGCAGTTAAGCCATCATGAGTACAGAAGGCGGCAGGCAGTGCTCTGTAACTCTGTCCGTGCTCTGCTACAGCAGCTCAGCAGCATTGCTATTGGAGAAATTGTATTTACAGAAGTTTTTCATCTTTAGATGACAGCTTTTGGCAGGCTTTAGTCTAATTTGGTGGTTGTGCACAAAAAGAAAATCTGCCAGCAGGACTCTGGGCTGTACCACTGACTATGGCTAAAGCCTAGGCCTTGTGACTGTGTCAAATACCTCTCCCTCCTCAAAGTCCACCAGCTTCAACCATCACATAAATGAAAGTAAAATATTAAGAAATATTAGTGCTATAAATCAGTAATTCAGCTATTTCATTTTCAGTTGTTGGCAATAGTCACTGACTCAATAGACTTTATTTGATATATCTGACTTTTTCATCTGTCAGAAGTTCTCCATAGAGATAAAAACCAGATTCCTGCTTGCCTCTGAAGGCTGCAGTGATCTTTTAGAAAACATCTCCATCTCAATGCCTTCGTCTCTGCCCAGGGGAGGTGGGGAAGGCAGGTCATTAAAAACCTTGGGACAAAGCACACAAGGGGAGAGTTTTCACACTCAGCACAGCACAGGGCCCTTACTGAAAAGCAGGGGTTGGTATGGGTGTAGGCTGCTGGAGGGCTTGGAGTCCAGCTCTTTCTTTGGTTTCAGAGTGTCCCAGGACAGTGAGGATAACCCCATGTTAAGAGCATGTCCAGCTGAATTATTAATACCTTCAAGGTTGGCGACAGCAACCTATTCCAGTGCTCAGTCACCCTCACAGCAAAATTAGTATTTCTTATGTTTAACCAGAACTCTCTGTATTTCTTCCTTTGCCTTTGCCATTTGTCCTGTCACTGGGCACCACTGAGACAATCCTGGCTCTCTCGTCATTACTCCTCCCTTCAGATACTCGTACACAACAATTAGATCACCCCTGAGCCACCTCCTCTCCAGGCTGAACAGCCTCAGCTCCTTCAGCCTCCCCCCATATTTCAGGTGCTCCAGTCTCTTCACCATCTTTCTGCCCTTTGCTGGGCTCTCTCCAGCAAGTCCATGTCTGTCTTGTACAGTGTCACTCAGACCCAGACCCAGCAATCCAAACACGTCTCGCCGGTGCTGAGCAGAGGGGGGGGATCACCTCCTCCGCCCCTTGGCGATGCCCTGGCAAATCCAGCCCAAGGTGCTGCTGGTTCGTTCTGCCACGAGAACATAATGCGTGCTCAGGGTGAGCTTGTTGTCCCCCACGGCCTTTTCTGGAAAGCTCCTTTACACCTGGGTGGCCTCCAGCTCATATTGGTGCTTGGGGTGGTTCCTCCCCAGGTGCAGGACTCTGAACTTCCCCTCGCTGATCCTCATGAGGCTCCCATCAGCTCCTTTCTCCAGCCTGTGCCTCTGGAGGTTTATCAGCTGCTCTGCCTAGAAGCTCCCCCCGTTGCCATGACACTTCCAAGCCAGCAGGGAACAGCCTGGCAGTGCCATCAGCCAGCTCCCTCGGCTCTCCTGGGCGCATCCCTGCAAGCCACGGGCATGTCCGTGTTCCTTTTGTTGCTCCCTTACCTGATCCTGCTCCACAGACACCCATGGCACCCCACGGAGGGCAGGACCCTGTGCCCTGCCCTTGGCAGCTGCAGACGTGCCTCTGGACAGGTTGCCGAGGCAGCAGGACAGGCTGCCAAGGGACCTGGCCCCTGTCCCAGCAGCAGCCTGCTCACGGGAACAGCCCTGGTGTCCCTCGCCCGGCTGCTTCCCACGTGGAGAGACCGTGGCCCCATCCCTTCGCCGTGCAGTGCTCCCAGCTCGGCCGCTGAACCTGCCCCTCCACGCTCACGGGAGGCAGAAATCGCACCTGCAGTGCCCTGTTGTCGCCACCGCAGTGTAAGATGAGCCTCACTCAACAGGAAAAGCCCATCTGTCAGGTTAGAAACACAAACCGTGCTGGCAAAACCGAGTCTCTTTTGCTCCCCCTGCCCTGGGTCAGGCACATGCTGGGGGCCCAGCGGTGCCTGGGCAGCTCCGCTCCGCGGGTCCATCCCCCAGCTGGTTTTGGGGACGCACGGTGATGGCACTGGGGTTTTTTGCAGCTCAGGGTGCATTTCCAGTGCCAGCTGGGCACATTTCCCTTCTGGTGCGCAGCAAAGGATGCTTGTAACACGCGGTGTGGGCGAGGCTGTGCCCTGCCCTGTCCCAGTGTCCCCCCCCGGGGACACCCTCGGGCCGCAGGGCACCCTCGCTCCGGAGTCACACTCGTGCTGGCAGGAATGCGAAGTGCTCATTTTCAGGGCAGAAAGGTGCAGCGCTGTGGCTGCGGAGCTGACATGTGACCAGGACAATCCCGTTGGAGGGAGGAGCTCTCCTTGACTTCTGGACAAATAATGGGCCAGTGAAAAAAGCAATAAATTCCAAGCCAATTGATTTTTTTTTTTTTTCTGCTAGATGTGTTCTCTGTGACAGGTTGATGGAAATTTATTAACCATTTTTATAAACTTCTATAACTGAGAGTGGCTGACCGGCCCCGTTCCTCACTCGCATCCGCAGGGCCAGGGCTGGCAACCGAGGGCAGACCTGCCTCTGCCTCTGCTGAGGAGCTCAGTGCCCGCACCACGGCCACACGTGAAGGCTGGGGGGCACCTGGGTGACACCTGGGTGGCAGCTGCCAGAGCTGCTGATGCCCCACAGGGGACAGCCGGGCACGAACAGCTCCAGTTTCACCGGGGTGATCTCCCAGCCGGGTTAAGCAGCTCCCGATTATTGCAAAGGAGAAGATCCACAGACACGCACTCAGCTCCTAGACAGTGTGACAAGGCATACACACACACTCTGGGAAAACAGACACTGAACTTCCCGGCAATGTCGGGGAATGATTGCAGTGCTTCCAGTGGGCACACAGGGGTCTAAGAAAGCAACAGAGTTAAGGGTTATTTTGGGGTAAAAAACCACCCAAACCTGTTTTGTTCGTAGGTGAAAAAACCTCAGAGCACCCAAAGGTCACGGTCAGTAATTTATTCCCTCGCTGCAGGCTTGTTTGCTGAAAGATAAAGATCTTTGATGCAGGTGTACAGAGTGCCAAGGATCGGGGAGGCAGCGCAGAGTAAGCCCATGGCCAAGTGACGTGTTTGTGGCAGGAATCACGAGAGCTGTCAGAGGTGTCCCGCAGTGTGTGCTGTTCTCCCGAGGCAGAGCTCAGCTGGCAGAGGGTTCCCTGCCCCGGTAACCATGCTGCCCACGACGCTGCCCTGTAACAAGCCAGCCTTGCCTCTGGCAGGGGATACTCTGAACATTTGCGCTGGTGTAAATATTGACCCGTGGCTTGGTAGTACCCTGACTCAGGAGTGGCTGGGGACTGTGCCACCGACTGCAGTATCTGACCCTGGGTCATAACAGCCCGGCGGAATGGCCCCACCAGCGGGGATTGGACCACCTTAAAGATCTTTTCCAGCTTCAACGAATATATAATCCTGCGATTCTATAGCATCTCGTTTCATGAACAAACTAGTCAGGGACCTCTTATGACCCACTTTCAAGAAGACAAAACATACGGGAGCCCAGCCAGCAGATTTCCTGGGGTACTGGGAAACCCAGCTGCTGCACGGGTCCTATTTAATGGTCACCTTGCCACAGGAAGCTGTGACTCTCCCCGTCCCTCGCGTCTCTCCTCGGCCACCCTGCAGGTGTGGGGAGCCCTGTGCCACACGTTCCCGGTGCACTGAGCACAAGGACAGATGCCTCGAATGGAACGAGGAGTGCCGGGACCGGCGGGACAGCGGGCACGGCGCTGGCACCACCTGCCAGCGATACAGGATGGCTTCGCGGATGTCAGCTGCCTCTTTTTTTTTTTTTATTTAAAGCCTCCAGCAATGGGTCTTTTAAGGAGGAGTTTGAAAGAAAACAATGAAGTGGCTTTGCCAATGTTTACAGAAAGTCCCTTTCATGTTGGGACTGGAAAGTACAGCAGGTTGTGTGCGCTCTTCCCTGCCTCCTGGGCACCTCTGCTCTTCCCGCTGGGCTGGAAACAGCTTCTGAAAGCGGGGAGGCTTCAGGTTACTCCCACGATGAAATGTTCCGTTGCTCTAAAGCCGGTTTTGGCCATTCTAAAGAATAAAATTCCATTTGGAAACTGAAAATGATTGACATACAGTTTGGGGGAGGGCAGGATAGGGAACAGGTTTTCTAGAATGGTAAGGGAGCTCTCCACAGAAATGATACTGCGTTTCAAGTTGAAAAATACTGGAGGTTTTAAACAAAAAGTAGTATTTTGGCTAAATGTAATTGTTTCCTGGTAATTTAATTTAAACCCATTTTTCCTCCTATTTCAATTCAGATATCTGAAGGTGTTGGCTAAGAGACCAGTATTGTGCCTCAGCCACTTTTACCTTTAATTCTTTGTTATTTGCACTCAATTAAGAATAGAGCTTGAAGTGTCGAGTACAAAATTATAGACTTTTGAATGTATTAGGGAAAAAAGAAGCCCGAGCAGCAAGGAACCAGCTTCTCTAAAACAGAGACCACGAGCAGATAAAGGCAGCTCCTGCTACTGAGCAGTTTGTAACCAGCCTGTTGTGGACTCCGGTGGCATTGGGGGGTGCAGCACCCGAGGTCATGCTGGAGATGTTGACTCCAGGGCAAAAAGAAAGAGTTTTCTGCAGACTTTGTTCTCTGCTCTGTTCCTTCCTTTTCACATAGGTAAGAGCTTACCTACAAACCAAACCTTCCTCTTCTTTGCTCACGAGAAAACAATCACCTGTTTGTTTATTGTTTTACAGTTCAAACAGATTCTGATAACACTGAATTCTTTTGTTGTGAGTGTAAGTGGTAAAAGGGAGTAAGTTACCATATGCACATTCCTGATTACATTTATGAATTCATATGGTTCAATGACAGGCTGGGGTTTTTTCTGAGTTAATAAAGAGGAGTGGACAAATAAAGTCTTTCGACTTGAGTCAGAACTACCTGCAAATATTTTCTGAGGTATTTATTTCAAAAGCAATTACATGAAAAGAAATTACAAAATTACTTTCTTCCTAAGTAGAGTTGATGACATCTGGAAAAGAAAGGGTATTTGGTCAGCTTCTTTCCATAAAGCCTTTTGCTATATGATCTAGATATGCTCTAAAAATTTGGAAAAAAGCTTTAAAATAAACATGCCTTTTGGAAGTATCTCTGTGCTGGAACAAAAGACCACAAATACAGGACCATGGAAATAGACATAAATTTGTTATCACTTTGCTATTTACTTCTTCTCTTGTAATATTTAAAAACATTGGTTTCTGCTGATTTTTTTCCTATTGCCACAGATCCCCTTTTGAAATGTCTTAAGCACTTTGCTGAGTGTTTTACAAAGACGGAAAAATTATCCACGAATTAAAAGCAGAAAAGAGAAAATAACAGCCCCAGTGAGCAGCCCAGTGCCCCGCAGAAATCCAGTGCCCTAGGCTGGCATGGGCCCAGGACGCCCAGCACTCACTGGAGCAGCACTTCCCAGTGCTCCCAGTCTTCCCTGCCAAAAGAAACCACAAGCCTTAGAGCTGTGGATAGATAGAGTGTTTTTTTCCTTTATTTTTCATTTATTATTAATTTAAAAGCCTTTAAAAGTCCTGTTCATAAAAGCAACTTATTTAGTAGCCCACAGCAAATTTGGCTTCAGATAAAATGGGGTTAAGTCAGGCTATTTTCCAAATGCCTCACTTTCAGTTTTACTTGTCTTAATTTTCTTCCCTGCTCAACCACTTCGTCAGCCAACTGCTACTACATTCTGCTTCGGCCTCCAGAGAATTAGCAGTTCTGACTCCCAGCAGGTTGTCAGAAAGCCTGAGAGAAAAAAATCCCACAAAATCTGGCACAAAAATGACATATTATTTCTAATTGTCTTTTTCACTTTTACTTTTCCTCTCTAGCTCTTCGAGGCTCCCCTCTTCCCATCCTCCAGTTTTCTTTTCCACCCCTGTGCTTGGCAGGGATCCCTGCTCCATTCTGCTGTTTCAATAGCTGCAGCGCTACAAAACTTCTTGCTTTCCCCGCACCCTTGGCTGTAGGAAAGCGGCGCTGGCTGGTGCTCACCAGGGAAAGTGCCACCTGACACAAAACTCCCCTCATGCCACCCTGGGCACGTCACCCGCCTCAGCTCACGGCCTCATCGCGTGCCACGGCATGAGCTCTTGCTGTGATATTTTGTCATGGGCTGTCTGTTCAAGCCTAAATGACTGAAATGTGGGGGCAGAAGACTGTGGAGGGCACGTCCTCATAGCTGCTTCCATACTGCACGGCAGCTGTGCCAGAGCCACGCTAAGGAACCGGCAGCAGCTGCTCAGCAAGGGTCTGTGCCCGCGGGGTGGGCACCACCACCGGCCCGGGGGCGTATGGCTGTACCTGGGGCTGTCGGTGACACCCCAGCTACTTTCATAACTCCATGGCTTCCCCATGGTCTGAAGTGTACCCACGCTCCAGCTGCCACGAGTTTTCCCTCTGGAACCCACGGAAAGTCACCCCTGTCACCCCCATGGGCTGCTCCGATGGCCCGTGGCTCCCTGCCAGCCCCTGCGGGGAGCCCACCGCGGCTGAACCGGGCCACCCGAGGGCACTGCACCGGGAGCAGGGGCACCTCATGGCCCAGGGGCGCCCGAGCTGCTGCGCTCGTCCATGTGATGCCAGCACCGGCACCCCATGGCCGCGTCCCCCAGGGCACCGAGCACCCCCGATCCGCTGTGCCACCCGCGCTGTGCCCTCGGTGCTTCCCCTCGGAGAGGCCGAGCAGGGCAGCGCTTATGGCGGCTGTCCCCGGCCCTGGGCCGGTGCTCCGGCTCCTCGGGGCCCCCGAACATCAACACCGGCACCTTGCCGGGGCCCGCGGGACGGCGCCCGGCCCCGCCCGGCCC
>VZTN01036666.1:112118-178816 GCA_013400515.1 Erpornis zantholeuca
GCGGCCATGCGGCCCTGGCAGGGCTGCGAGCCCGCCCGGGGCACGCCAGGGGAGCGGCGGTGGCTCGGTGCGGTGGGGAGGGACGAGGTGGGGTCGCAGAGGTGTCGCGGGCCCTGTCCTGCATCGGGGCCCACCTCTGCGAGCAGCTACGTGGCCTTATCGAGCTTGGCCGTCGCGGAGGTCACTGACTTCAGGGTGTGTCTCTGATCGCCCCTCTTTGCCGCCTTCTTCCCTGCGCTGTCCCCTTGCTCCTGCTTGCTCTGAGTAGTTCTTTTCCTGCATCGCTCACTTAAAAAAAAAAAAAAAGTAAGATACGCAGAAAACAGGGTACTGAGGTCGTTTTCCATGCAACATTCTGTCCTAGCATGTTGTAGTTCCATGCTTGAGGCAGTCATGGTGAGCCAGAGCACGGGAGCTTGAACATGCAGGAAGCTCAATTACTGGATCACGTCGAAATCAGAAGTTTTTAAATTTCTCGTTTAATGCTTTGTTAGCTGAAGCTCCCAGAAACAGGAACTCGAAAATCCATCCTAGTGAGTTGGAAATTCCAACCATCTGAACTCTGCAGTTTGTCATTGATAAATTTCATATGCTTCCCCATCTGATAGTGAGCGTTTGTCTTGTTACGGGGCAGAAAGTGTGATTTCTGAATTTGTATTCCTTTCTTCCCCTTGCTTCAGCCATCAGGTCCTTGAAGGGGCTTCCATTCTTGGTGGGATGTCAGGACTTTGCCTTCACTCTGTTTACTTAGATGGGTTTTTTGTTAAGCATGGAAGTGAATGATTGTCCAGTTTTACAAGATTTCAAGGAGTGTTCTGCATTCCAGGAATAATCCTTGTGTGTACTGTACACAAATGTAACCTGCTGCCAGCCAGGGCTTTGGAACTTGTCTTGGGGTTCAGTTTTAGGAATGTGGTTGATAAGGGCCAGTAACAGTTGTTTCAAGGTGTTTCTTTAACCTTCATAAAAGTCGATGGAAGCTTAAATTAGGAATGCTTTCCTAGCATCCTTATTTTGTTCAGAAAATGAAGACAAGTGAGAAATCTAATAGGCCTAATGCAGGCTTATAAAAATTCCTGTGTGTCCTTGGTTAGTGATTCAAGAATGACAGAAATGACTAAATGGGTGCATTACTTACCCATGTGTACTGAGCCATCGCAGAATCATTACCTGCTCACCACTGCTAGAGGAGAATAATCAAACACATACTGATAACTTCTATCACATGACACTTGTTGTGCACATAGAAATACACCTGAATACACGTGGCCCTGACAAGCTTTGCATCTGAGTCATCTTCCAGTAGTGCTACCAAGGAAACAACCTGCACTGGACACTGTCCCTGAAAATCTGCAAGGTTTTGAAGAGTTTATTGGCCTCCACTAGAACCACTATGTGACACAACACTCACCCATCATCTGGTGGACCATGGGTTTTTATGGGTTGAAATTCTCCTTTGCCATACAAGAAAGAAGTTTCTCTTCCAAGTAATTGCCATGTGCTGTGAAAACCAGGGGATGGGGGATTTCTGATCAGCTCAGATCATAAGATGCCTGCTCCGTGCAGGGGAGTGAACTTGGATTTACACACTGAACTCTGTATTTAAGTTTAAATGTTTGAAAGCATAGCCTTTTACAAGTTGTATTTAAAATTGCAGCAGCTGAGACGTTGGTTTGTGAATTTGCTATAGCGCTCTGTGTGCTGTGCTTACACATCCTGTCTGTAACCCAGCAAAAAGCAATATATATTGGGTAACATGGCTGTAGAAATGCAAGTTTGAGGAATGTAGAGGAAGATGTATGTGTTAGGGCTCACTCTGAACCCGGTGTCTGAGGGGACCTTTGTAAACCTGATCAGTTTATTCAGCAAGTAGCAACTGCTAGTGAAACACAGGTTTTTAAACCTTTCCTAAATCTTTCATTCTAGCTTAATTTAGTGGAAATAAACATGAGCTGGGATACATACCATCTAGCTTCAGGGCATGGGCCATCCCATTGTTTGTGACAGCAGGTTTGTAGTCCTGCTGAGGTTGGTTTAACAGGCTGCCAAGGAAGCAGACCTGGCTGTGGGCACACGGGGGATCTGCAGCAGGGAAGGGGAGGCAGGGGGTGAAAGGTGGGACCTCAGCTGGCCTCGGGCTGTGAAATCAAAGGCTGGGCTGGTGCTTTTCCTGTTCTTCTTTGACACATGACTCCAGTCCTGCCGATGGGCTGTGGGTGAGAGGAGCTGTTAGACTGTGCCAGGAGGAGCTTGCTGGCACCTGGTGGCATCTCAGTGTCCTGTAGATCTGACCTAAGCCATGCTCAGGTGCCTGGGATCTTTGTTGGAGCAACTGCACATCACAGCACTTTTACCTCCTACCTTTTAAGACTCGAGGCAGTCCTGGGAAACCTATGGATGTTGGAGCATTTTGGGAAATCATCTAAGATTAAATAGTCTGAAGAATTTTGTGATTTAACTTGCTGTCACTGTGGTATGGTGTAACAGAAAAGTATCAAGGTACTTCATATTACAGGAATTTCAGGTTAAAAAGCTCTAAGGCAATTCTTCTGAACAGGTGGGGGGAAAAACCAAAACCCTGCTGTGTTTTCCCTTCTCTAAGAGGAAGCTCACATAGCTGACTTTTCTTTTGTAGATCTGTTTGAAATTAGATAATTCAGGAGTTGAATACAGTGTGATGGGAAATCAAACCTTATTGAGCTGGGGGAGAAAATTTGTAATTCCTAGTTTTAAAACTAAGCACAGCCTTTCAGGTCTGCACAAGTACATACCCATTGGTAAACCATGCCAGAGAGCTGTCTCAGTTGCTTCCTTAACACAGAGGGTGCATCTGCTCTGGAAGCTGCTGTGCTGGTGGCCAGACAGAAAATACCAGTGGCGTCTCAGAACTTTAGCACCAGCTGCTGCCTCTTCCTGAGCAACAGCATGAGCAGCACTTGAACAACAGAGTTCCCTGAGTGAGATTCCAGCTTTCATCAGAAGTGAGGATGAGAGATGGGAATCTCTGTTTGGGACAGCCCAAGTGCTGTCCTTGGGCTCTTTACACTGGGTTTAGGGGAACTTCTATTCTCTTTCAGATTGTCTTGTAAGAGGATAATTTTTTCTATTTCTCCTTGCCATTCAACATAGAAACTTCAGGATGCACTGAAAATTTGGTGATGCCTGATATTGTCCCACTGTTGAATATTTGTTGAATATATTTGTTGAATATACTGGCTTGGTGGTATAAGCAGTTTTTTCTAGGTTATTTTAGATGGAGCTGACTGAACTTCTCATTTCACTTCTGTCACTGGACTCCTGTTGAGAATGAAAACTATTGAAATAGGAGCAACTGTAGATTAAATTTGGTGAAGTTACTAAAAGGCATGAGATGTTTTCAGTTTTGGGAGGCAGCAGTGCCTTAGATGATGGCCCTTCATTTCTTGAAGGCTCTTGTTGCTATAAAGGGTTGGGAGATTTTCATTAAATGAAAGCCTAGATTCTGCATTTGCTACCTAAATTCCCTTCCTACTCTGCATGAAGGCTTTTCCAGTCTGCAAATCCAAAGCACAGCTTTGGTGGAGAGATTTGCTAGGGTTGAGGGTCAATGCATGTGGTGTTACATGTAAGATCTTGTGTGTTTGAAATAGTTAGGTCTACCTATTTACTCAGGAAGATTCAGCTTTGCTGAGCCCGAGGATTTTAGTGGAGAAAAGCCAGGCATATCACATAGAGAGCACCATCATCTAGCCATGCCCTTCTAGGCTTTACATAGAAATGCTGCAGAGTATTGTCTCTTCTGCATTATTCTGATCTTTAAGCTTTTCATCCCCAGTCTGCTCTGCACAGTTGGTCTACAGATTGCCTTTATTAAAGATTTAGAAATGTGAGCATTGTGCTAAAATTTCATATGTAACTGTCTACTCCTTGGATTACTTGCTTAAACGTAGAATGACTTTAATGACTGGAATAAAGCTGCTATAGCCAACTTAAATGTGAGAATCCTTCAAAATAAAAAGGCTGGGAGAAGGGAGGGCAATGAAGGGCAGCAGGAACAAAAGGAGCTGTGCTCTTCTGTAGATGAAAATCAGTAAGCATAAGGAGAAGAGAGAAAAACTCTCCAAGATAGAAAAACCAGGGGAGAGAAATGCTCTTTCATCAGTGCCCACAGCATAGGTCATGCAGCTGAAGGCTGCTAGTTTGATGCCTGTTGTTGCCTTTCTTTGCTGATATCTAGCTAAGCACCCTGTCATATATATGTGAATCTGCTGCTTTCTCGTGTTTGCATTCCCCAAAATAGCTGACTGCTTTATAAGGAACAGGCAGCTCAGTGTGTGCCCATAGAAACTGCTGATGACCATTTTCCACAAGTACAGAACTGAGTGACAAAAACACAGTCTTCAAAGTCACCCAAATGCCATCCCTGGGAACAGGTGTCCTAATGCATAGGATTTGTGCTGTTTTTACTTTTTTCCATAGTAATTGGTTTATGTAGGTGCTAATATAGAGGGAGACAAGGGCAGCAAGTAAGATTATTGTGACACTTGAAATTATTTTAATTTGGTAATACCAAGTGTTTTCCAAGCTGAGTTAGCTCAGGATGCACTTGTAGATTGGAAAAGTGGGTTGGAGCTGAAATCCATCTCACCATAAAAAAGATCAGACGTTATTATTTTGGGGGGTTTTTTGGTTGACTTTGTTTTGCCCTGAACTCCCCAGACAAGCCTGGCTTAGGTTGTCTTGGATGCTCTGGAGACTGCAGGGACTGCCTTCAGAACCAGTGTGCATCCTCAGTTGTGTAAGCTCACCTCACACTGGGGAGGGAACTGAAAACAACAGGTGTGATGCTTTTTAACAAGGGCATCACTGCTAAAGGTGTGGTATGCACACGTGTGTAGTGACAGAGGATGTTGGCAGCAATTTTAGAATGACAAAAAGCATTATTTTATCTTACTTCCCTATGGAGCACTAAAAAAAAAAAAGAAAAATGTGAGGCTTTGTTCAGCTCAGCAGCTTTTTAATGCATCTTGGGGAATTCTGAGTCTTAAAAGATCAGAAATGCTTTTGAAGAAATCCCCGTAAATCATATTGTTTAGAAATATGTAGGTTGAACTTCATCTTCTGCTCTGGCAAGGTCGTCTTGCTCACAACATCACTGCTTTAATTTTGGCTCAAAAACTGACAGCATGTGAAGTTAGTGACATTGCCACTGACTGGAAACTTATTTGGCAACGGAATCAACAGTTTCATCCCTATGTAGGTCATATATTTTCATATCAGAGTAGTTATCTTGATCTCCATCCAGTGGAATGGCAGGAAATTGGCCAGTAAATTCCAGAAGATGTGGGTATGACAGGGGAGAGGTGGCTGCAGTGTTGGGCACCTGGGGTGGGTGCTTGGTGCTGTTGTTGCTGGGGCACCTTAAGCTGTTGCTGCTGCTGCCAGGGTAAAATGCTGTGTCTGTGCAGGGAGTGAGGTCTGGAAGCTGGTCTGGCTAAAAAATGTAATTTTGCTGTCTGGGTTCATTTTACAGAAACAGTTGATCCAGGTTGTGCATGCTTGTGCAGAAACTTGCGGTGCCACAGCTGGGGGCTGAGCTGGGAGGCTTGGAGGAGTGGGAGTGGGGTTGGGGCTGATGGTAGCCCAGGAATATCCCTGAGGGTACACTTGTGAAACTGTCCCCAGGCACTTGACCTGGTCAGGCTCTCTGCCAGCCCAGGTGAGGAGGTGTTCCCAGGTGCTCCATGATTTCTGATCGAGTTTTACAGGAAGAATGGATTTTTACTTGTTGCAGCCCATGTGAAACCAGCAGTGAAGCAGAGCATCTCTTAAAGATACTCTTCACAGGGCAGCTTCATAGCTAGCACAGTTATGGGATGATGAATTTGCAGCAAAATTTTCCATGTCTGAATCTGATTTAAATTCCTCTAGATTGTGCCGGAAAATTTATTGGAAGACATGGGAAGATTTGCCCGAAGGAGTTTAATGAAATAACTTGTACGTGAAGAAGTGATGTTTGCTAGGTGGCTCAGGGGGCTCCTGTCACTGACTCACCCCTCCACCTTTTGGGACTGGCTCTAATCTCAGTTGCTGGAGGAGTCTATTAGTAAATGATTGCTGCTGTGTGCTCCTGGAGGTGGCTGCAGGCTGCCAAGGCTGTCCCTGCTCTGTGCTCAGCATTCCGAGCAGCGTCACCACCCCACAGCGCGTTCCTGCACGCGTCACGGGCACTGCTGAGCTCACGTCTGACACGGGGGAAATGTCCTGGGCTGGGCCTGACACTCGGTTGTGTCATATGGGACAGCTTCAAGCCTTCCTCAGAGAGAGGGAGAGCCCATACAGCTGGCTTGGAAAAGCCTCTCTGGAAAAGCTGGTCTCTCTGTGCCAAGGCTGCCTGAACCTGGTGGCCTTAGGCACTGCACCAGCAGGGCAAGTGTTAGCTGGAATAATTAATCAATAAAGAGGGGTGGCAGCAGCTTGGCAGAGTCAGGTGGAGGTATGTAGACTAGTGCTACTGCATACACCTGTAGGAGAGCTATGCAGATTGACCACTTCCTTGGAGAGGAATACTTTTTATGCTGGCTGGTTGCCATTCGTGAGACCTGTTCAGTAAGGTTACGTGCTTCGCTTGTGGTAATGAGGACTTGGCTTTATTTGAGCAGTTTAAGCTCAGCTCTTGTTCACAGAGCCTAAGGTTACTGCTCCCTCCTCCCTTTAAAGCTACATGCATAGATAATTGGCTGAACAAACAGTGGGCAAAACTGCTCCCTGAAGAAAAATAACTGCTTTTCACTGCCACTCATTCAGTGAAGTGGCATCTGGAAGACTCTCCAGATAGTCACAGGAGGTTTGGTGTGTAACAGGGAGATGCAAAGAAGCCAAATCCTACAGCTGTCAGTGTTCTCTGGCTTTTTCATGCTCTTGGATGGGTTCTCCTGGCTTGGTTTGTTCTCAGTTTGTGCTGATACTTACGGCTTCCACCCCAGCCACGATGTTCTACAGCATAAGTACCCAACACATTTAAAAAACCTATGAATTGCTTTCTCAATCTCATAGAGGTGCTGTAGGGATTAATTAGTTCTGACAAAGTGCTTTCTGGCTGAGATGTCAAACTGATGTTTCAGGACTAATGGTATTGTTTAGTGAAACTGTTTAGTTCTCCTCAAATGCCTAATTACTATTTTAGAAGAATGTACTCTATGGAGGGAGCTTTATTGATTTAAAGCACGCAATAAACAGTATTGATTTGCAAGAGGCAGTCATTCATATCTGCTCTGCGCAGAGCTGAGATGTAAGGTGGTCACACCGCTACTTTGAACTGAAATGTAAGTGAAACTATTGCTTAAATGACCCCGCAACAGCTTGCAGATTTCTCATATGTGACTTTCGACTGCCTTAATAGCCTTGTACTCAGAACAAGGGCAGTCCCCTGCCAAGGAGAGGGCTCTCTGCTATTTCATCCTTCACAACCCTACCCCACAGGGAGGATGGCCTGCAGGGGAACAGCAGTGGGTAAAATAACCTTGTGGACCTTTAGAGCAGCACAGGAAAACGTAGGTAGCCTTAGAACTGTTCTGCAAAGCCCTACTGTGCATAATTTTTCTTGTGCTAGGCACAGCTTTGGATGTCATGAGCCAGCTGAGCCTCTGCAGCTGCTAGAAGACATGCTGGTGGCACAGCTGCTCAGGCTGTCCCCTTGGCCTTGCAGCCTCTGGGCCATCTGTGCATGAATCCCATGGGACATCCTTTGAGGGGCTCAAGAAGGCTGGCACCCAGAAACCTGTTACACCATGGCACCTGACCCCTGAGTGAACAGGAGTGTCATCTCCTGACATCTTCGTCCTGGACACTTGCTCCATTGTTGGACTGCTTGAAACATTGAGTATGTATTTGAGCTGCTTATCCAAATTATCTCAAAGGGGATTTGGGTGGGGATGATAATGGAAAGTATTTGGCTGTCACATGTGATGCAGCTCTGCAAATTATCCAGCCTGTTTCCTGTGAGGTATCTCAGGCTGGTGGCCTGTCTTGGGTGGTGCTGGGTTTTTTAGAAAAAATAATAAGACTTATCTAAATTAGGATGACCTGTATTGTATCTAATTCTAGGTGAGCTTTTCATACTGAATTATGTTTTTTTAAAAAACTAAATATTCTTAGCATGAGTAACATGTGGTATTGCAGAGTTTTGGCATGGTTAAACTTGAAATTAAATCATCACTTTGAACAGGCTTTTTTGTTGGAGCATGGATGTGGTGATGCTCAGGTGTATTTGATTAGTGGTGTGTTAACCCTGCAGAGAATAAGGAGGTTAAACTCTCCTGTTCAATATGTTATTCAACATTTCTCAACATCTGGTCTCTCTCCACTTCAGCTCTCAGTTGACCCACTTGTTTAGATTTTTCTGAAATTCCTTGAAGTCATCTCCACATCCAGCTAACCTAAACAGCTTGTCAGCCATCAAGGCAGTAAGCCAGGTTTGCTATTTGTCTTTTCTTTTGTCACTGGTAAGAATTTCACACCACAAAGTCTAATTATCAGAGTTAACATAAGTTATTGCCTCAATGGGACTGTTTAATTCTTGTATGGAGACCTACATAAAAGGCTTTCTGCTGTTTAACAGAACAGTTAAACAAACAGAGAACAAACAGTTCTCAAAATGTTTTTCAGTATTCTAGACCTAGGCATATTTGTCTGGCAAAGAGACCTCGTTGCAGTCCTCAGTGACTATTATTCTGTCTTATTTTAATCTGTGTATGCAGGGAAGTGAAATGTCATGGCTTCTGTCATGTCCCATGGCTTTCTGTGGCACTTAAGTTTTGTAAGATGTCTTAGACTTCTTAACTTTTCTATGTTTTGGGCTTTAAATTTGGATGTGAAAACTCAGCTGGGTTGCTCTATAATTCTGAATAAAGGTAGATACATTGTCATCTGTTAATTACTCAGACTGCTGTGTGGCAACCATGGTGAGTTTCTCATACAACTGCCTTACTAATAATTCAATTTAGAAGGTATCTGCCATCATCTGTCTGATGCTAGTGAAAACATACCCTGAATGTGAAAACTTTCTTAAAGCACATCTTTGTTTGCTTGTCTTATAGTCCTTGGGCAGTGCTCCTCACTTCCTTTTTAAGATTTCTTTTCAGGAGAAGACTGTGTGGATGGAAGGGGAGAGGTGTGTGGTAGGAGGCTGGTGTGGTCATTTGCAAAAGGGTTGCATGGATAAAAATCTTAGTTTGCAAAGACAAATTTGCAATTGGTCACAGAGAGTCCTCCACTAAGGGTTGCTTTCACCCATCTTTTGTAAATGCCACTCTTATCCTTAAAGGAAATGTTCTTTGTTGAATTTTCTCATATTTATTCTCTATTTGTCCAGTAGTCTGTAGCTAGTACCCCAGAGTGCTTCCTGGTTTCTTATTTCTCTGCTTCCCAGACATGGGCTCCTGCAGTTTTGGATGCTGGCTCTGACAAGTTGTGTTGCACCTTCAGGAGCTTGGCTGGGCTGGGACTCCTTTCCAGTGTGATCACCGTGGGGTTGGGTCACTGGTGGTTCTTCCTTCCCGTCGGGAGAAGCTCCCTCCATGAGTGGAGGAATGCATGGCTGGAGCTGAGCGTGCTGCAGGTCACATCCTGGTTTAGTTAGACCTGCCTGTTTGGGGCTGGGAGGATTTGGTCTTGTGTCAGACCATGTCCCATCGTGTCTCCGTGACTGCTGCCAGAGCCCCCGGCAGCAAGATGGCCCTGGAGGCTGCTCCTGTTCTCTGAACAGAGCCAGGTGGCACCAGGTCTGTGAGAGAAAGTGGTATTTGTTGGGGTTTTGCTGTGTGTAGTAACAAAAATGAGAACAGCCCAAGTTCACACCTGTAAACCTTCTGCTTGGAAATTTGCTTGTGGCATTTGCTTCTCATGGAGTGTGGCATGTTGGTAAGCGTTCCTTTGCAGTCAGATTTAACACGGAACAGATTTGCTGTGAAATAACCAAAGTTTAATAATTTTAACAATGCCCTTTAAAGCTTTTGTTGTTTGAATTACTTCTCTGGAGTAGTTGGGCAGCTGTGTGGCAACAACTCTCTGAATAACAGTACTGCCTCTTTCCTCTTTTTGTTGAAGACAGGATAAAATGCTGCTTTGGTCCAAGCTGCTTTGTGACCAGCCTAGATGCCTGTTCAAAGGTGTAGGGAATAACAGAGTTATGTCAGTATGAATTAGGGATTTCACAACAAATTTTATTATTTCTATTTTATTCTCCATATTTATGCAGCGTTTACACCCCCCTAGCTAGTGTCTTTGCAGTCAAAGGCAAGCTGTTGACCTGTCATTTTATACCTTTGTGTTCCCAGCTCTGGTGGACTCCTTTTTCCAGTGATTGTTGCTTCAACTTTTTCTCTCCCAAGCCATATAACACTATTGCTTATTTCCCTTACGGCCATATTTTCAGGGCCTTTAAAGGCTTTCATAAGTAAGCACTTTGCCTGATGGGAGAAGGAGGTTTATGGATTTTAAAAAAAAAAAAAAAAAAGGCAAGAAATACGCTGTAGGTAATAGATTCCAAAAATGCAAATTTGTTTAAGCAACTTCTTAAAAAGAAGGGAGGGAGGGAGGAAGGAACTGAAGATTAAAACCTGTGTTTATATACATGTAGAAGCTGGAGGCAAAGCAATCCATTCATAAATATACAATAGGATTTATGTCATGGTGAGAAGTGCTACATGCATATTCATGTGTAATTTGCAAATCCTTTGGCGATTAAATACTTTACTCCAAACTCAAGAACTAAATAACCTTCTTGTTGAAATGAGATGTCCAAAGGCTCTAATGCTTCTCCAGTGGAGGGGAAAGGCTGGGTGGTGTAATAGATCCAATACTTTACTTTTGACTCTATTAAAAGATTTTTTATGTGCTTTGGGCATTATTTTATTAGTATAATCAGGAAGTTTTGAACAAAGCATGAAGCAGAGAATTGCAAGAAGTATTATAAAGCCTGTCATGCTAAGAAAAGAAAATAGGCTTAGGAACTTGTCAGGATGTTTTTCTTAACTGATTTTAATGTCAAATACCTTTATCTAAACTTTCATATCCCACAGGTAAGCAAAGAGTCAAACTAGTAACAGCTTGGAGTGCCGCTGTCTTAAATAAGTAGCTTTGTGTAAGTGGAAGTGAATAGCCTTTAAAGGATGGAGCTCAGTTCTTCACTAAGGGATGGGTATGAATACACTGTTACCGATGCTTTTGGTTTTCAAAAGTCTTTAAGTTTAGTAGACAAAGTACATTCTTTCTAACATCCTGAACGGGGAAAAATACTGCTGTGGAATAACCGTTTCCTGATCCTCGTGTTGCAGCCAGCGCGAGCTCAGTGACAGTGCCGCGTTCCTGGGCAGGGTGTGGGGATGCACCTGGTTTATCTTGCCTGTCAGTCATCGCACTAAATGATACCCTGCAAATGGGACAGCAACTGCCAGGCATCCTGCTGAACAAACAGAGCTCAGCCTGTGCCTCTAACACCACTGTGATAAGGCTGGGACTTGTTTGATTCTGTGCCTCACCTTCCTCAGGATCTATTCACGGCTGGAAGTGGCAGCCCCATGTCCCTTCTACAGCCACCAGCTGCTCTGCTTGTGCAGCAGGGTGGTGGCTGGGGTTTGTGTATTGCTTTGGGCAATCACCAACTGAACCAGAGCTCTTCTCAGTTCTTAAAACTGCACCTGAGCCTGTTCAGTTCCATCTAGGTAAATTCCCTGTATGCCCTTTGGGAAAGCTGTGGTTTATTCTTGTATCTGGACCGTCACAAAGTGTTTCTCACTGCGCTCTCTTGGTGCTCCTGATGGCTCATTATGGAATTGTTCCTTTTTGTAGCTTTATGAGCTCTTTATCCTTTGTGCATAGTTTTGTGTTGGGAGAATATAAAGTACATAGATGCTGGATGGGAGAAGCCAGCACAGTTCTCATGTTCTTTCTTCCCCACCGAGGTTAGTCCCTCTTTGAAAGTTGTGTTGTCTGATTTAGTTTTCCTGCTCTTGTTCTGTAACAGCCCACCTGTGGGATGCTTTGATTGAGCTGAACAAGAAGACAGAGCAGTGCACTCAACACACTAAGGACTATATATGCATTTTTCTAGCTGGCACAGGTGTAGCAAATTGCCCTTTTAGTCCTGTGTACTTGTTTTTCTCACTCAGTCACGGGTAGTTTCTGCTCCTTGGTGATCAGAGAAGAGCCCTGGATCCCCTGTTGCTGTCTTGTGCTGTGATTAGGGGGCATGTGGCAGTGGCACTGTCCCTTCTGTGCCTGGGGGCTCTGCTGTACAAAGCTGTACTTAGCTGATTTGAAATAATGTTTCCAGGTAACTGTGAAAAGCTGTTGTTTTTACAATGAGCACTGAGAATTTGTATCATCTGCCATGTCAGAGCAGCAATGTGTCTAAGCTGGTGGCTGGTCACATAAGGGTGTGAAGATGCAGCACTGAGCACTTGAAGAATTTGAATTGGTGTAGTTCTGTAGAAAGCACAAAATCGAGCTAAGTTCTCCTTAAGCTGACTCCCTAAGTTCTCCTTAAGCTGAGTTTGTGATTTCTTGGCTTTATAGGGTGGACATTTTGCCCACCAGGCAGTTCAGATGCACACAGAGGAATGGCTGTGTGAGGTGTGTGCTTCTGATTCCTGTGACCAGATGTATGAGCTGGTTTTATGCCAGTATTTTTTATTATATGTTGATGAGGAAAACTAGAAGAGATAAAGTTCTTAACAAATCCCATGTTTTAAATGAGTGCTGTTCAGGTAGAGGCTGGATGGGAGGTGAAGTTGATTTCCCTTGTTTTAGTAACCACAAGTGGTTGCTGCTGGATCTATCTAGGAATGGTGCAGTGAACCACTGCTTACAGTATTATAATCACTTGTAATTTTGCTGGTGGAAGAAGTAAAAACCTTTGCCCTAGGGGTTGGTTCTGGCTGTGGGCTTGACCACAAGCCCACTAGTGGAGCTGGAGCAGTGAGGAGAGACTGAGCTGAGGAGTGACTGAGCCATCCTGCTGTGGGAGGTGGCCATTCCTTGTGCCCATCTGACTCCTCATTGAGTTTGCTGGCCTGCAGAAAAATGCTCCTTCTCTTTTTGGGTACAGTTTCTGCTGCAGTAAGTTGGAACAGCCCAGGGACTATCTGGCAGCAGTGACATGTTGAGGTGGGAGTGACCTTCCTGCCAAGCATGGTTCCCCTGGAAGTCACGGCTCACTCCTGAGCTGCTGTTACTGCAGTTGTGCTGTGCTTGCCTGGCACCAGGGGTGGTGAGTGTGGGTTCAGCCAGGCAGCTGTGTCTGTTGCAGTTTGTCTTTCAAAGCAGACAGCTTAAATATCAGATTGATGCTTTCTCAGTGCTGTGCTGTGGGCTGTAATTCCATCTGCTGCGACACGGTGAAGGTGACACCTGGAAAGGTATGCGCTGCTTTCTGGATGTCCTCCCTGAATCTTCTGCATGCATAACTGGAGGCACCATTTTACCTGCTTGTTGGCTTGCTCAGCGTGTGGTTGCTCAGGAGCCTAGCAAAACACTCAATATTTTCTCTGAAGTGCTGCTAGAATTTCAATGTCATATTTCATTCATCCTGACCACTGCAGTTTCTGCAGTACCACTGCCCTTTGTCTTTACTGCTTTAGAACAGTAGAAGCATCTGTTTATGCTATTGATTTGGCAATTATTAGAAGGACATTATTCGTGAAAAGGAGGAGTGTTAAAACACCTCTGCCTGTAAGGTCTGTGTTTTTAATAGTTCTGCAGATTCATCACTGATTTTGGAACTTGATAGCAAGTTGGCTTTCTGGATCAATCTCTAAATTAAAGTTACTAGACAAGGGCAGCAGGAGTACTTTGTCAGAGAATTTCAGCTTGATCTTTGCAGATGAGCTGAACTGTA
This sequence comes from Erpornis zantholeuca, assembly GCA_013400515.1. Lineage (NCBI taxonomy): Eukaryota > Metazoa > Chordata > Aves > Passeriformes > Timaliidae > Erpornis > Erpornis zantholeuca. The sequence goes on from VZTN01036666.1 coordinate 125,995, forward strand.
GATAACAATTTATTTAGCTGAGCTGGTGGGAGTAAGTTAATATACACTTATTAATTGTCATGAATTCTGCATTGGTGGTGCAGATCAGCATTTGGGTAGAAATGAATAAAAAGGGTAACACAAACTGTTTGCTGAATAAAAAATTACTGGCATGAGAGTTGCATTTCATTCAGGTGCTGGTGGTGAAGGAGTACTGAGTTAAGCAGCAAATTTCAGGCCTGTAAGCTCTCATGATGGCTTGCTTAATAGCAGGTGTACGGTACTGTAAGGCACAGTGTCAGATCCATTAAACACAGCTTTGACGTAAGGACGAAAATGAATAGCTGAGATATTTTAGGTAATTGCCTTGAGCAACAGTGATGGTTGTATTTGAGCAGCTTCAGTGAGTTACAAACAAGCTTCATCTGAGGCCAGATCAAGCAACTGATAATTTGCACAGTGCCTGGTGTGGTTTGCCTGGAGAGCAGCACACATGGTGTGTGCAGGCTGTACTCCTGAATTCCTCATTTTCTGTACCCACAGAGGAGTGGGTGTTCAGATAACACTTTCCACCTCCCCAGCTGCTTTAGTTTTACCTCAAGTGTCTTGCAACAAATACTGGTTTTGACTGAGGGAGACTGACTCATTCAGCTGCTTCTTATCCCTTGGCATATATAAAGGCTACAAAACCTGCTAGTGATGGAGAGAAAGTGTTACTGAGGCATCTTGGCAAGAAATACTACTTTACACTGTCTGAAAAAAAAAAAACCAGCTTCTTCCTTTTTCTATTCTGATGGAAGAAGGGAAAGAACAACTAAGGTAAGCTGGACAGGAATGTCTTTCTAAGAACGTGAGCTATAAATATTTGGATTATGCATAGAGAAGACTGGCTTTGAAGTAGCTTGTTTTTCAGAACCTTGCTTTCTAAGTTTATGGGGAAGGTACTGGTGACCTGGGGCATTCCAGGCCCCCCAAGAAAATCTCAGGAGTGAAATGTTTTGTGCCTTAAAACACCTGCAGATCCTGCAACTTCTTTTGCTAGGTTGCTTTACAAAGAGGACTTATTTTTGTGAGGTGAGCATAGGTTTAGCTCACCATCTTCTTTTCCTGATTACATCCCTTGCATTGAAAAACTGAGAGAAAGAAAACACCTTGTTACAGATGAACAGGAGCTGGGGCTTGATATGGCACAACACAAAGAAACGTTATATCCTGCTGTGCTAGGTTTGTGTGGCCTCTACTAGATTTTAAGATCTTGTTTTAACCAACTTGTACTTTCCAAGACAAAGCTGAAGCTCTTACAGATTTGTGCCTTCTGCTGCTTCCATCAACTTGCACGGAAGAAAAACATGTGAAAACGGAGGTGGTTTGGCTTGACTTGACTTGTTACAAAGCCCCAAAATAATATTCTGTGCCTTAGGCACCAAATGCTTAAAATCCTGTTTTGGAGTTCACATTAAATAATAGGCAATGTGGCAATGCATAGAAGGTAAAAATGGAAAATCCAGTGCCAAATTACATCCTTTTGAAAGTATAGCATAAGCTGTAGGTGTGTGATTGCTTAGGACAGGGCTGTCCATAGGATGTAGCCATGCCATGTGGATGAAGACAGTTGGGGTGGTTAGAGCTCATTGACATGTTATGTTGGATATTTAGCAATTTGGGAAGCTGAAGTGAAATCCTCAGCAAAAGAAATTCAAGAATTGCCAGAAACATCATATAATCAATGAAAAACATAGCTATTGCTCTCAGTTTTTGCATAAGAAGCACCTGGATGAATTGGCCACGTGCAGCGTGGAAGGGAGCCCTGGTCTGAGCCGCAGACTTGAGGCCACTGGGTGCTTCACCTGGGGTGCCCTGGGGAGAGCCACTGCCTTGCAGAGCAAAACTGGGCACCAGGAAACGAACTGCTGATCACTGAAGGAAACAGTCATCTCTGGTGTGCTGCAGCATTGTCTGTCTGGCAGACACCTAGGACAGGCATCTCCATCTGGCAAGGGCTCGGCCCTCGAGGAGTGGCTGCTGCCATAGGAACCGCGGTCTGTCCGACCCTTCTGCCGGGATTAAACCCGAGACAGCCCCATTGTGGGGCTCCCATGTCGAGCTTTGTCCTCACAACCCACCACCTGCACTGCTGCCGTGTCCTCTCTAACACCCCTATTACAGCTTCAGAATATGGCTTAAACATTATGCTGCAGTCTGCTTCCAGATGCTCAGAGTGATAAAGAGGGGAGTAAGGATTTTACCCATCTTTGGGGAAGCGATATGTGCAACCGAGGGTCACAGCAGCCAGTCTGAGCGTCGCAGGGCTCAGCTTTGTATTCAGATGCGCTGGCCTGCGAGCCGCAGACATTCCAGATACTTGTGTTCGTTTTGGCTGTATCCAGGCACGCACTCACAAAGAGCAAGATGCGTGCAGTGAAGTATAAATCCCGTCCTCTAATGACTCAAAGCACTGTTGTGTGCGCATACATGCTTAACAGATTGTATAATTAGCTGGCTTTGTAAGCTGGCAGCATGTATGATTCTGCAGTAGCTCCCTAAAAATCCTGTGTGGTGTAGGTAGTCTATGCGGGTCCTTAAGCCTCTTGTATCCATGCAGTGATGACTGCCGGGCGTACGAGAGGGGGCTGAAGGGCTGCCCAGGCCCAGTGCCACCACCTCTGCCTTTCCCTGAGCCCTGGGCTGCCAGCGCCTCTTCCCCCTTGGCTGCTGGGCTGGTTTGGCTGGCTGCTGTGGGCTGTGGGGACAGGGGCTGTCCCAAAGGCAGTCCCCACGCAGTGTCCTTGAAGACAAACTCAGCAGATTGTGCAGCCCAGTGCTTCGGTGTGCACACCCTGAGCTACCGCCAGAGCCCCTCTGCTGGCCCGTGAGTTTGATTAGGCATTGGCCCAGACTGCAACCTGGTTTTGTTTGGAATACTTAATTCAGAAATGTTAATCGTGGCGGCCACAAGGCTGACTGCAGAGCTCTCCCAGCCCTGCAGTACGGGGACGGAGGTGTTGCCGCCCCGGGAGCAGAGCGGGTGCCGGCTGAGGGAAGGCCGGGCTGTGCTGCCGTCAGGAATGCGACAGGTTGTGCCGGTGTCCGGGAGACGCCGAGGGTGGGAACAGCACCGGGGCCCAGGGCTGCGTGCTTGGGATTTCATTGGAGCCGGGGAGGAGCCGGCAGGGGAGCGAACATGACCTTGAAAGTCCTTATCGAGATGAAAAGGTGCAGTGAGGGAGCACATTCCTCCGCGCACAGCGCCCGGCCGGCCGGGCTGACAGCGAGCGCTGCGGCTGCACGGCTCCGGGAAATGCCTTCCCACAGCCCGGCTCTTCCCCCGAGGGCTGCTGTGGGCTCAGGCTGTGTGAATCGAAGGGATAGGCTTCTGGAGTTGGCGGTGTCTGTGCATTTATAAGTAATAATGAGCCCGAAGGCGGTAGCAAGGCGAGCTCTGGCAGCTGCAGAAGATGGGCCACTTGAGAGGACCGGCTTTAATTATGATTCCGTGGCAGGTGAAGCTCATCTATGAGTTTGGTGCCCGGAAATCTGGGGAGCAGCCAGACAGCTCATCACAACCAGCAAGGGGGGTTGTGGTTTTCCCCAGTTCTGCTTCTGTTCCAACACTCCTCTGGTCCTGGCATGCTGTTGCATGCCGACTGCCCCTAAGCCAGCTGGGCATGCCCTGGTCAGAGTGGTCTGGGTGCTGCTCTGCTCCGTAGCTGTACTGAAGCAGTTTGTGGGAGGGCTTGAAGGGTGCAGAGCTGCTGGACTGGGAAGAGGAGCAAGGAAAAGCTGTGTAGGGTGTAAGGTGGGAGAGATGCTTTTTACAGGAGCAACAAACCTTTAGCCTGGCTCAGTTGCTGATGTCTTTGTGCTGTGAATCCAATACAATTCTCCCTCTCTCCCCTGTGCTAGCGCATGTACTTGTACAGTCACATGCTAATTCAGGTTAAATAACTGCATCTCCTAGAAATTGATCATTTCCTAAGATGCTTTTTGGATGCTTCTAATCCTGAAGCATGTCCCAGGAAAGTGACACTGTACAGATAAAAGCAACCCTTGCACTGCAAAAAAGTAATCAACATTTACTACTCTGAGTATGTGCTGTAAAATGAAAAATGCTGCATTCCTGAAGAAATCTAAGCATTGTTACAGCTTGACTGTAACTGTGGCACTTCTGTAGCTGAGGCTGCGCTGCAGTTTTGGAAGCAGATACTTAAAATTCATTGGTTTGTGGTGGGTTTTTTTTTCCTCTTGACGAGGATAGAATAAAACCTGTCTTTCTCCCTGGTTATAGGAACATACCCTTGTACTGTGTGGGCATTTGCATAAAACTTTATCTCACTTAAAAAATTCAGATTTTTTTTCTCAGTTTTAGAGGATCTAGGTGTGTACTAGGAATTTGGATGTGTACTAATGACCTTGGGACATTTGTTTTTAGGTCCTGGGGAATAGTGTGGCCTCAGCCCAAGGGAGGTGGAACTTGCCCAGCTGATGGGGGCAGTCCCATTGCTGTAGTACACGAAGACTTGTCTCCCTGTCAAATGAACTGAATCAGCTTGCTGAGGAGTGCAGTGAGTAGTCGTGCCACCACCTCTGATGCTCCTGTGGAAATAGTATTTGTTCCTGTTGAGTGGCAGAGTTTGTCAGGGTTGGTAGTCTGGCATGTGCTGTATCTAGTGGGTTACAGAGAATGTGCTGCATGTCCAGAGCCTACTTCTGAACAAAGCACAGGATGGTGTGAACACACCTTTTCTGTCAAAGCTGGTGGCCTTGCTGGCTAGCTTCTTCATTGCTCTGAGCCTCATGCCATGGCTTCAGCTTTTGTTTGCCACGACACTTGATTAAGACAAATCTGGCATCTCTGGCCTTTTTCTTTGGCATTATCTGACTTGTAAAGCTGGAATGACATGCAACCTGGTTGTTGGGATTCACCTCCATCCCTTTTTAATGTGGAGCAGTTAGGATGGTGGTAGTGAAGCTGGTAGTCTGCTGTCAGACAAGCTAGGAGCTTGACTGAAGCACATACCTACTGCATATGTATGGAGAAGTGGGAATACAGAGATAGGAAAAAGACACAATCTTTGGGTTTAGCCACCTTCACCAGGGTATACTGGAAAGAGGAAGATTGTTCCTTTGGATGGAGGAAGGTTCTTATGCTCTTGCTCATAAACTAAAGTAAAATAGTAGCTAAATATTACTAATGAGACTATGTAAGATGTGTCTCTAACACATACCTGGAGCATAAAGTGTGAGCACCAATGATGAAGTGATATGTATGCCAAGTCTCTGCTTAGTGGGAAGAAATGCTGTCTGTTTTGAACTGAGGAATAGCTAAAAATCTGGATTCTCAGCTGGCTTGTGCCATTTCTGAGCTGGCAGAAGGACTGTTAAGTGGGCTTTAAACTACCCAAGACAGGTGGAAAAGGGGAATGCAGGAGAGCAAGTGGTGTTATAACTTCCATGTTAACACAAATTTGATCTGTTGGCAAAATATATTCATAGTGGATCATTAAAAATAAACGGTGTTTGTAAGAGTAAATCAATCAAACTCACTTGGTGATGCAAATCTCACTTTTGCTGTTCTCAGATGCGTGAGCAGCCTTCAATAGTTGTTGATTTGTATCGACTCCCTTGCAATGTGTGAAGTACTGAGCTATGTTTAGTGCTTTGTACAGTTCTGCCTATAAACACAGTTTGGCATGATTTTTTTGTGGCTTAACTACATGGTAAATCAAGGCTTTGTTACTTTGGATGAAAAAGATACTAAACCTATTAATTTTATACTCTTACCTTCTAACCCTTCATCTCCTAAAGCTTTACTCTCACAAGGTTGTTCTGGACATTTGTTCTTGTTCTGACATTTCTGTTCATTTTTATACATGATGGCCTTTTAGGATCTGAGAACACATTGCCTCAACACTTACAACAACAGTAGTAGATCGTAAAGCTCATACTGTGAATTCCAAGTGCTTCTGCGCTTCAGCAGTGCTGCATTCATGAGCTGAGGGCTGTGCAACCTGGGCTTTCTCCTCTTTAGATCAGAAGCGAGTTGCCATGCTTTAATTTCCAAAAGCTGTCCTCAGTGCTTACTCACAAGGCTTAGTCTGTTGAAATAGTTTTGGTTTGCCCCTTTTGAAGGAATGGCCTGGATTTTAATCTGCAGGGCAATGCTTATGCTTAGGTAAGTATTCTGTATCTTGAATTCACAATTGCTTTGCAAGCAGAAGGATTTTTGTTCTTCTGTGTTCTCCACTGTTCTGACATCATCTTGACCAGGCATCTCCTCTGATCCTTGCAGTCAGCCAGAAATGCTCCTGTTCATACCTGGTACTGCTGAGTTTCCAGTGGCATTGAAGGGGTCCTGTGAGTGCCCTGAGGCCCCTTGAGGGTTCAAGTGACTTGGTAGTTTCCTCTGTGGAGCAGGGTTCTGCTCTGTCTGGCCAAGATTTTCAGGGTGGCAGGCTGATGTCAGATCAGAGCCATGCAGTGATGTTTTCAGAACTAGGCATTGCATAAGAGCTGAGTGGCTGCAACTGCTCTGACTTAAGGCAAGGAGCAGAAGATGATCTGGTGATGCCCTGCTGCTTGCCTAGACTGTGTTCTGCAGGGTTGCAGACCAGGGAGCCTGCTAACATTGCTGTTTGGGATTGGGACCATCAGATAGCTCTATAACTCAGTCAGAACATTTATAATGCAGAAACGTCAAGCAGGCAGCCCTGCCAAAGCTGCTGTATGGGTGAGCAATTAGCCCAGTGCTAGCAGGAGGTGAACCAGGGAGCAGCATGCAAACCATGTGCATGTAAAACAAACTCCTGTGCTTCCCTTGTCCTTTCCAAATAGGTTTCCCTACTAGCAGTGCTTGTTTTCTGCGCTGGGAAATTAGATGAGTCCAGTGATGCCATCTTAGGGTTGTGTATTGTCACTTCAAATGTCATGTAAATAAAGGGCACAGGAGCTGACAGTGTTGCAGGAGGCATTTGCTGTTCACAGATAGAACATGCTGGTGAGAAGTACAGCAGCATGCTTTTCTTCTGAAAGAATTCAGGTTTGTAATTATTGTACATGAAGTGTAAATTCAGTGTCTGATGAAGCCCAGTTGTAGAGTGAATCCCAAACCTGTTCCCCATCATCCCTGTCTGGATGGTCAGCCCGGTGCTGCTTGCTGCACTGCACGTGTTCCTGCATGCTGAGGTAGGGCAGTTGTTCCATACTCACCTCCTTGCTGAGATCTCAAATATTTTTCTGAGAGTAGCTATTGGTTCCCTGCTCTAGGAGCTGTATTGTGGGGGTAGTGTGTCCTATACACCTCCTTATCTTGAGGCATCTTGCCAGTATAAACTGCTGCCACCCACACTAGGCAGCCTTTCGGGGAAGCAGGAATGCAGGCTGTAAGAGCAGAGACGAGTCTTCAAGCTCATAATCTTCCAAATATGTCAAGGAACTAGTATGACTGCTCTGGATGCTTGGTAGACAATTTACCCCCTACTCTGAAGCGACCAGTCCCCTTATTCAAGAACAGTTGAGCTTCATGTGAGGAGAAAGCTGACATTTTTAGTTAATCTACTCAGGCTGTGCAGGTGGCAAGGCTGCTTTTCATACTAGAAGAATTGAAAGCAAACTTAAAATCCAGCTATTGAAAATTAAAGGTGTTTGAATAAGTTGCATGGTTAAAGTCCAACTCTTGCATGCTTTTAATTCAGTAGTGTTGTACTGTTCTCATCAAGTTGTACCTTACTCTTTTATATCTTTTCTGCTTAATTGGTTCAGGAAAGCATGCAGGATATCGAGGCTGGCAGGCAAGTTAATGTTGTGAGAAGCCTCATCTCCCATTTCCTGACTTTTTAACCTTGAACTATCCCAGGAATTTTTGCATTTGAGTGATTAAGAAGGTATGAGTGACCTTCTGCTTGCAGAACCGGTTTGTTAATCACTGGGAATGATCTAAAATCTGCAAGTGGTTTTTGATAGCCTTCTCCTTGCAAATAACTTAGTTGTTCTTTGCTTCCAGAGGTAAATGACCTGTACTGAAAAGAAATACACAGGCAAACAGACTGTCAGTGTGTGCAAAGTAGAGCTTGTAAATGTGCGAGCCTTTTCAGCCGTGGATAGAACAAGCAAGCAGCTGACTGAACTGGTGTTCTAGGCGTACTTTTTGTGCCTGATGGGGTCATAAACTGTGTGTTATAAAGCCTAATGCCTCTGTGAATCTGTTTGACTAATAGAAATGTATTGCTATTAAAGGTATAAATGCATTTGTGTTCAGAATACCTGAAGTACAGACTGGTGCCTGACTGTCAGGTGTCTTTGGTGTCTCCTGATCTCTTTTGTGGAGAATCTACTTGGTCAGTATGTGACTAATTTCTGTATAAAATAAGAATTTGGATGTTACCTGCTCATGTGAAAGCAGTAAAGGATCTAATTGGCAAATTACACACAGCTCAAGATCACCTTAATGAGGTACAGGGGTTACCCTTGTGGCCTGGCCAAAGAACATAATTGAGTTCTTGAGTGTCAATAGAAATGTTTAAAATTATGATAGCTTGAAAAATAAGCTCTGAAGATAGATGTTGGACTTGCTTATCCTAGAGGTGGCCCAATGCATGAAGCATCAGGGGCCAGGAGGAAATACAAGAGGAAAGAGGTCTTCAGGAGGCTGAGAAGATGCTCAATAACCACGGCAACGAAGGCAACCACACTTCTGAAGCAAACAGCTCTGCAGTTTCAGTTGCTTGAGGAGATGTGTTGTTTATTTTAAGCCATTTCTCTTGGTAATTTTTATGTTGTAGTTTAAGCAAATTTGTTTGGTTTACACCAACAGCTTCAAATACACTGTTTTTCTCAGGCTTGACCCCATTTTACTGTAAGAGTGTAATTCCATTCCCAGTTATCCTTTGTCACAGCAAGACCACACACTGGCAGTCACTGAAATGACATGTGTTTGAGGTAACTAAAAGTTTAGGGTCACTGGGCCTTTGTGTGGGTCTTGGCAAAATGTCTGCCTTCTAAAACTTTGAAATATCATATTTGATCTCTCGTTACACTCCTTGGAGTATAGTTAAGAAGCCTGTGAAATTTGTGATCACTTCTTAAAAGCTTCTCCTTGTTACATGGGAAGCACATTCCTGTTCATGGTTCCCCTCTGCTAATGGTGGTCCTGAACTTGCAGGACCAAGGCATTTCTGCTCCTCTGGGTGTAGAGGTTTCCCCCTCCAACTCCCCTGCAGTTGGTGAGGTTTTGGTGTAACTGAGGTGTCACTTGGCCTGGAGCTGCCTGCTGTGTCACTGCTGAGGATCCTGGCTGTTAGAGGCGACCTCTTCCCATCAACTCTTCCCTAAACTGCTGCTGGAGTGGGAATCCAAGGGAGCATTTCGTCGTGCACAGGTGTGTGGAGATGGGGGCAGAAAAGATTTGCCAGCAAGATCATAAAACAGGGCTTCTTCACGGCCACACCTCCAGCCTCCAAAGGCCATCCTCCCTGCAGTGAGAGAAGATGCTCCCAGGGAAAATAGTTACTATAGTGACGAATAGCCCTGGTGAGTTTGAGGGCTGGATCACCAAGTTGAGTAATAAATGTGTAGGAGTCTATTTTTAAAAGCTTTTGTGAGGAGGAGATTGCAGACAAATTTTCTAGGACTACAGCAAAGTGATAGGTTTTTCTGTGCTGAAGTTTAAAAATAATCATCGTCTGTCTTGAGAATGGGATGACCTCATTAAAAACAAAGAAGCTTGTATGTCATCGTGTGGAGCCTCCTGGCAGTGATTCTTGCAGCAGCCTTCTGAGTTCCAGTAGCAGCTCTGCTGGAAGTTTGAGTTCCTCAAAACTCCTTATGCACAGCTACCCCAGTGTCACAGCTGGAACTGAGGTGCCTTTAGCTCATTTCCTATCCTGGTCTGTGTAGCACATCCTGGCACATAATGAGCAGTGAGTTTTATTCAAACAAGAAATGAAGAAATGCTGTGTAAAAAAAAAAAAATTAAAACATAGAAGGCATTGAAAATAAAACCTGACTCCAAGGTTCCCCTGCAAAATTCTGGGTTGAAAAACTATTTCATTTTGTAAGAGAAATGGTATGAGTGGAAGTATCTGCCACAACTCATAATTGTGTCATCTGGCTTGACTTCTTGCCCGTGAGGCCTGTGTGCCCCACACACTTGGTGTGTATCTGTGAGCGCAGGAGGGAAGGGGGGAGCTCAGCAGGGCTGGTAGGATGTTTGTCAGGGTTTGGTGGCTCATGCTGTAGCTGTAAGAGGAGCTGACATGATGGTCCTGAGCAGTCCAGGTGCTGCCTTTGTTCCTTGTGCAGTGAGCTGCTGCTGTGGATGCAGATAACTGCAGAAAATCCCCTCGTCTGTCCTCTCTCCTGTAGAGCCTCATGAAGGATTTCATAGGAGGCCACAGGATCTGTCCTGGACTGATTAGATTAAGGCTCCCCTGTTTAAATGCCTTTACTTTGTTACGGGGTCTGAGGAGCCCTGCAAACACAGGGCCTAGGTGGGTTTATGCAGGGTGTAGAAGCTCGGCACTGCGCTGTTGGTTTATAAACCTTCTCGTCTCGGTGACCCAAGCGCGGTGTTTGCTGAGTGCACATCTGCCTACGTGCACTTACGTCCTCGTGGCTGTGAGCCTCACCCTGCTCTTGGGCCTGGTGTACTGCTGTAGGCCCCCAGTTGGTACCAAAATGCAGTAATTACAAAAATAGCATTTCCTGGTTTAGGAAGTTCAGAATTGATTTCTGTTACCATTTTAGTATTAACTCCAGATTTGTAAGTGGCACAGGTCACCCATCTCCAGCTCCCGCCAGGAACCTCTGTACAGCCATGTTTAACAAACCTTCTGTCAATCAAAAACTGGTTATACAAGGATTATTTGCCTTCAGTTTCTTGTGTAATGAGGTTTTTGATTGACAGCAGTGAAGTTAAAGAATATAGAAAGGCTTTCTGAATCTAAGATGAGCAAGTTTCCATTTAATACTGTTTGCACATGATAACATTGGCTTTCAGTTTTATCTGTGATAGAAACTGAAGGTGATCAAAAATAAGAAATATAGAAACCCTTCTCATTTTAAAATAACTTGACTTAGAGGTAGGAAGCTAACTTTCCATTTCCTGCTGTGGGAGTGGGATTTGGACATCATTTGCTGTACAAATAGTTGAGCTACTGTGGGCAAACATTTTGCAAAGATGGAAGTGTTTTGGAATGTTCACCACGGCTGGTGGATGAGCAGTGGCTTTACTCCTGTCCTGCCTCTGCCTGAAGACTGTCAGATGCTCCTCAGATTAGGAAATTGGGTGATGCTGTTCTCTTTTACCTCTGTTACCAGGATTAGTTTCTGAAACAGTGACCTTGACCTGCTGTGTGTGGTGGTTCCTGTGGGTACCTGTTTTTCAGGTGTCCTAATGAGTAATTGCACTTGTTCAAGTAAATTTGAATTTCTTGAATGAAACGAAATTTTAAAACTACATACTGGAAGCTACGAAAATATGATGGAAATGGATAAATGTAGGTCAATATGTCTTTTTCAAAATACTAAATTTTCCTAATAATGACCCCAATTAAAACATAGCTATGGGGAAATGGCAGTCACAAGTATGATGAATGTGAGATATGGGTGAGTTCCTATGAGGTGAAAATAGGGGTGACTTCTGGGTGAGCTAGAAGGCCAGAGTTAGGCTATGATTTATAAATATCTTCTCCATCTCAGGCTAGTTTCTTTTGTAGAGCTACACCAAGCTCAGCCTCCAGCTTAGACGCAGATGAAGCACTTGAGGAGTAGTTCAGGTCTAACTGATGTCTGATGGGTGTCAGAGCAAAGCAAACATGGCTGGAAGATGCAAACAAACTCTTGTCTCAAAGTGTCATCTCTTTTAACTAGGCCAGTTTGGGTTTCATAAAAAGTGCTGTGTGAAAGGTGCTGTGCTCAAAAGTGTACAGACCTTAAGTTTACCCCCTTGGTTCCCTCTTTGTGACTGGAGATCAGAAGGAATAGTCAGGATTTTCTGAACTTTTGGGTGCATTGCTTTCGTGTGAAAACTGGGTGAGTGAATCTGCAGGTTTCCCTTAGGAAGGGGAGGGTAAGGAATGCACAAAACTTTGCAGGTTTCCTCCCTTGGTTCTGAGCACGGTGGTCAAAGGGGTCCATTTTTGTGCATTGCTGCTTTGAGTCCAGCTACAGGGAGGACCTGTTGTGTGGTAATGTGGTTTGACTGAGTTGATGAGATTTTTTCAAGGCAGCTAGGAAGCTTTGTGAATTGAAAAGGAGCTGTTTCAAAAGAGTAGTCCTGCAGATGTGTCCTAGCTTTAACTTCCCACATGCAGAGGAACAGTCCTGTTTTATGCAGCAGTAATGCACTAACTAAATCATGTCCTGCTGTGAGAAAGAAGCTTCTCCTTTTGCTCTTTAATCCATCATTGTGAGTATGCTCAGGGAGACACTGCACTTTTGGACCCCTTCTGGAAAATTGGTTTATTTTAGTCTTCATAACAACCCCTAAAATCATATCTTAAAACAAGGAAATAATCTCTTTATTCTCTTTATGCTGTATTCAAAGGCTTGCTACACAACATATTATGTGTCTTTCATCTAATTGTACCATTGCTACCTTGATTTGTGCCAGTTTTTTCCACAACAGCTAGGAAAGGAGCTGAGAAAGGCAAGTAACATGGTTATGAAGCTGCAGTTACTTGAGGAAAATAGCTATTTTGTCTATAACAGAGAGAATTACACTCTTAGTCATAAAACTAATTATTCTTCTGTTTGCTAGTTGAATGACAGATTTCTCCTCTGTACAAATGAGATAGTTGGAAGCTTGTGGGCAGCCAGGGTGGAGGGCACTAGTCTGTGCTTGGTGATGGTGATGCTCCTTGTGAGATATGCTGAAAATATGAGACTCAAAAGTGAAATAATTGTCTGTTTCTGAGCCCTAGTAACTGGCAAGTCTCCAGTTGGCTTGTGTCATTTCTATAGCAGGCTGATCCTGCCTTGCTTTTTTTCCATTTTCCAAAACTCTAACTGAAAGAACTGGCTGGATGTAGTTCATGCATTGCATTTCATATGGAAAATAGGAATAAGCATCCTTCAGTTGCTTGGTCCTGGCTTCCTATTGAGTCTGACAGTTTCTGAGCACTTTTCTAAGGAATTCAGCTGCTTCTAACCAAATAGGATTGGACAAAAGCTGAACAGAAACTTTATAAGTTTGGTGTTACACTTTGGAGGAAAAAAGTTGGCACTGCAGTGCCGTTCCCTGGTGAAAGTATTCCCAAGACCTAAGGCTAACAGTGGAGCTCCACACTGGACTTCGTTTTTTATCAAGAAAAGGTTTAATAGGAATGTTAGATGTGATTCTTGAGCAGAATTCTGCAAGAAACTCCACTCAGTGTGTAATACAAATTAATTTACTGAGGTGTGTTTTATGTCTGCAGCACACCCTCACCTAATGTATTTTAAACATGGGTTTAATTATTGCTCCATGTTGAGGGATTCTTGCTTAGATCACTCACCAGAAATGTTGAGCACTGTAGCTGAGACATGGGAGATGCATGGCTCCTGGTTTAATTGCTCTGTGGGGCTGAAGGGAAGCTGATGTGCAATGCTGGGGACTGCAAACCCAGGATGGAATTGCACCTCTTCTTACAAAGCTCTCTACAGAACAGCAGAACAGCAATCATGCCACCAATTCACAGCAATATTTGGGGTGTTGCTAACCAAACGATGCACTAGAAAAGAACCCTTGGCCTTCCTGTGGCCTCGCAGCCCCACCTTGATTCCTGGGGGCAGCTGGGGACACCACAATATTAACAAAGACATTAATCCATTAGAGAGCATCTGAATGAGGGCTATGAGGATGGTGAAGGGTCTGGAGGGGACCGTGTATGAGGAGTGGCTGAGGACACTTGGTTTGCTCAGCCTGGAGGAGACTGAGGGGAGACATTGTGGACTGCAGCTTCCTCATGAGGGAAGCAGAGGGGCAGGTACTGATGTCTTCCCTCCCATGAGCAGTGACAGGACTCGAGGAGACAGCATGAGGCTGAGCCACGGAGGTTTAGGTTGGATATAGGGAAAATTTTTCTCAGCCAGAGGGTGCTGGGGCACTGGCCAGGCTCCCTAGGGAATGGTCATGGCCCCAAGGCTGCCAGAGCTCCAGGAGCGCTTGGACAACGCTCTCAGGGATGCACGAGGTGGGATTGTTGGGCCCAGGAGCTGGACTGGATGGATGATCCCTGAGGGTCCCTTCCAACTCAGCATATTTCATGGTTCTATGATCCCAGCTCGGGGATGGGAGCAGGCCCACCTAGTTCAGCATTTAGCACTGTGCCCTCCCTCCTCCCTACCTGTCCTGCTTCCACGTGAACAGCTAACGTTAAATAAAAGCGGATGCCATTTTCAGAGAAGGTGAAAGTGTTAACCCTGGTGTTTAACTTAACATTGCCAACACGTTTGCTACAGCACTTTCATCTCTGTTATCTCCAGAGAGTGGCTTGTATCTGACCTTGCTCTGCATTTTTACCCTTGTGCATCTTTGATTTGATCAACTCAGAGCAGCACATATTGGGTACTCAGGCTGAGGAAACAGCTTGATCCACAGGGAAGAGCATGGATAAGGGATAGCAATCACAAGCATTGAGGTTCTATTTTATTTTCAGGTAATCTTCTATTTTCTATACAAACACACTTTTGGTACACAGTCTAGATTAAGAACTGGAAAAATAAACCTTTCAGTGAAACTTTATTGAGAAAGTTTCACAGTTCTATGTTGTGAAGCTGTGAGTTCTTTTTCACTGTAGAGCTTTAAATTAAACTGAAATTTTCTGGAAAAATAGTGATTGAAAGACTGCTTTATATGGCAAAGGCAATACATCAAAAGGGAAATGCAACAACAGGTAAATTAGAGGTGTTAGTGGCTTACTTGGCTTTTACAAAAATGTTCCCACTCCATTCTTACTGCATACCAGACTTATGGGTCATAGTTAGGGGGGAATTAAATTAGTTGTTAAATGTTGATTTTATGTTGAACCTCTTCTGGTTGGAGGCTTTTTTCCTAAAATTCCTCTTAACAATGAGTGGCTGTAAGATGTTAATATGGGAGTACCAGCTGGTCGTTTAGTGCCTCCAGATGACGCCTGCTCAGAACTTAGTGAAACTCTGTCTGTCAGACCCCCTCAACTACCTTTGGATATGGAAGACGTGCTGGAAACCTCTTCAGCCTCTTGCAGTGGCTTGCAGACCTGCTCTGTGTCCCCCTTTGCCTCCCTGTGACGTGCTGCTTGTCTAAGTTGGGTACAGCTCTGTGGGTGCTCGTTCACCCCTTTGTGCTCCGTGTGCCTGCCTAGAGGGCCTGTGGTGTTGTACAGGGTCTGTCCTGTGCTTCCTGCCACAAGGGCTTCTCTGGGAGGTCAGACTCAGCTCCCACCATGAAGTCACGGCCCTCCTTCCACATAACACCATGCAGAGCACTGTGGTTGTGTGATGGATCGATGGGTCTCTGGCATATTGGGCTTTTGGCAGCTGGGGATGTGAGGCACCTGCAAGATCAATTCCTTCTGGCTTGTGCCTCCCTGCAGTGCTGTTTGGTTTGTAGTTTTCTTGGTGCAAGCTGAACCTCACTAGCTCTGAGTCAAAGGGAGGAAAGGGACATGGTTTCAGTGATTAAAATCTGTGGGGTCACTCAAGGAATGGGTACTCTAAGCTTTGTGTTTAGCCATACAAGCCTTCAGAGTGTTGCTGGATGTGGTCTGTAATAGAAAAACTCATCAGAGCAGTGCTATGGAAATACTTCCTTGTTCGGACAGAGTGGGTTACACGTTTTCATGATACTGAGAAACTAATCTCATTTGTCATTAATGAAACAGAGCATATTGCAATGCAAATGAGAGAAGTTGCATGACAAGTGGTCCCACAGTCCTCAGCACTCGCTATTGATTGTTCAGTCTTACTTATTCATGCTATGCAAATTGCATTTCTCATCTTGCTCCTTCTTGTCTACATATTTTTGGTACAGGACTTGCCTGCAAACAGTCTTGTTCTTTCATTTGAGAGACAGGGATTGTTTCTGGCAAAGTTCTTAATGTTCCTTTGTCGAGCAAGTACTGGCTGAGCCGGGCAAGGCTCTGGAGCTCTGTCAGAATGAATTCATAACTTCACATGGAGAAAGGGGAGAGGTGGTGGTGTATTATTTGATAAAAACAAAAGCTTTAAAGTCGTTTTTGACTCTCTTTGGTTTTGGTACTGAAGCTCTTGTGGCATTTGTATTCTGGCCAGTTGTTTGGAACAGACATGTTGGAGTGTTTTTTTATTCATGCTAAATATTATTTTGGATTTCAGGTATACTAAACCACTGACCTTTGCTGACTGCATCAGTGATGAATTGCCCTTAGGATGGGAAGAAGCTTATGACCCTCAGGTTGGAGTCTATTACATAGACCACAACACCAGTAAGTGACATGCTACTGTGTTTTTGCAGAGTGATTTGTGCCTGTATTAAAATATACTGAACACAAAACCACAAAGCTCCTAACAGCATGTTTTAGAGTAGGTTAGATCTGCTCCTCATGTAATCAAATCCTGTCCTTCTCCATCATACAAAGTACTTCCCTCTGTAAACAGGAATTTGAGACCTTTTGGGTTGCAGTCTTCAAATTGGCAGCCAATACTATGGACACACCTCTGTAAGATTCGGTTCTGCTGAGGAGTCCAACTGGGTAGCAGTGATCTGGAGTTTGTTCTTAGCCTGGAATTTGTCCCTGTGGCAAGACCATCAGAAACAGTGCAAAGGTCTTGTGTTGATTCCCCTGGCAGGGGTAAACTGAATGAGCAGGAGCTCCCTTGGCTGCAGGAGCTCACACAGCCTTTGCTGGAGACAAAACCCTCACATAAGCTTGGGCTATCCTGTTGATGGTTCAGGTCTGTGGTGTTTTTATCCTGTGTCCTCAAACTAAGCCACTGCTTATACCCTTTGCTAGATTGCTCGATAGACCAAAAGAGTTAACTTTATAAGCTCATTTGAATTATAGAAAAGACAGCATTTGATATATCATTACAGACATGACTGGAATATATGTAATGGGCTATGCTAGAACAAATCCCCTGAAAAAGTAATAAGCAGAATAAATCAGTGACTTTTATTCTCTTTACAGAACAGCTCCAGCTGCAGCCCAGAAACTCACAGCAGAACCATGCCCAGGCCCTTTTAGGGGAGCTTGCAACTCGTGCTAAGAGAGAAACTTGTAAAAGAAAAAAGTGCCTTGAGGTTGTGGATTTGAACTTAATTTTTTTTTTTTTTTTNTCTGGTGCATTTTTTTTCCTTGGTGGATTTTTTTTTCCCCTTGGGTATCTTCATCTTCACACCATTCTCTTTTTCAAAACTGCCACAGCTTCACCTGGCCTGAGACTGCACCTTCCAGGCTTTAGCAACTTCTCTTGGGTATTAAAAATGCAGAATGAAAAAAGCCTATTCCCAAAAAGCACTAACTGACCTCTGCAATACAAAGATCATAAGTTTCCAGATTTAAAGGTGACACAAATATTTTTATTTAGAACTCATGTCATCCTAAAATCACTGGATTTCTGTATCTTTAAATTGCTTCATCCTAAGTATTTTTCTGTGAGGTTGGGGACACTGATTTTTCTTGTTATAGGAAAGTGGAAAAGGGTGGGCAAGTCTACAGAATCACACAAAGGAGATCTTCAGGGGAGAGGAATGGGGAAACTTTGCTTTAGAAGGTGCTAAGTTGCAAGGCACAAATTTGGATCTGCTACAGGTCTATAAAACCATGTCTGGTGTCCATTTCACAGTCTAGAAATGGGAAAATAGCCTTGACCTGAACCTGTGGGCCATGGAAACCTGTTGGACACCTGTAGTGGTTCAGTTAGCAGAAACTCCAGCATTGTTAAGTTTGTGGTTGGACTCAGTGATCCTAAAGGTCCAACCTAAATGACTGAATGTGGCTGGGACAAACCAATCATGGTCTTATTTATCCATTTGAGTTGGCCCAGGGTGAAGGTCTGTTGCAGTTCTGTGCCACTCACAGGCACCACAGGATTCAGCAGCATGCAGAGAAGCCTTCAAACTGTGCTGACACCTGCTTAATAACAGTGCCTTTTTAAAAGTTCCACTTCTGTGGGATGTTCAGAGGCTGCAATATTTAAATGAGAATTTCAACTAAAAGGTTAATAAGAAGAGAAACAAACTCATATTTCTTATGCCAGCTCTAATCCAAATCGTGATGGAGCAGAATATATCCATTTACCTGAACATAATCAAACAGCTCATCTCTGTTATTTATGTTGAAGTATCCTCTGGAAAGTGTCCAAAACCACCTTCTTCTCCAAGGTCTCTCTCAGATTCCCTGGCAGGAAGGAACTGAGGGTGGAAAGAGGATGGAGCCATGTTGGGTCTTGCTTATCCTCCACAAGTATTTGAGACTAGTTCTCAGAAATAAGCCCAAGGACTTGAATTAAATCTAAAGCTAGGAGCCATTAAAAGAAGTGAGATGGAGAACAACTGTAACCACCTCTCTGAGGGAAAATAAATACAATTAAGTTGAATTGAGTACCCAGAATATTCCTAATACAGGAGTAATGCAGAGCCTTGAGAGTGTCTCTCTGGGAGAAGTTTGGAATGTGATTTGCACAAAGAAATGATGCTGATGCAAGCATTGTAAGGCTACATTCCTCCAAAATGAAGCAACCAGATTTATTTATGACAAGCTCAACATTAAATTAAAAATTCACAAGACAACAAGTGATGTAATAGCCTGCGTTTCTATAGTTCTTTCATCTCACTTCCGAATGTATTTTGCGTTTCTCAGTAGCCAGGGCCCAGTGAGAGCCCTTGGCCAACATTTTCATTGATTGGTTTTATATGTTTGAAAACCAAAACTGAAATCAAGGGGTTACAGTTAGTGCTGTGATTAGTGTAAAGGTTGAGGTGAATATTTAGAATAAATCTGGACACAAAGCATTTCAATACCTCAGTGTGTTGTCTGTCCTCTCTGTGAGCTGTCTGCTGAGCATTCCCTGGGTCAGATTCTGTATGTGCTTGGAGCACTGGCAGTGTTTCACCACCCCACAGAGGTGTTCAGGATTGTAGGCTTTTGCAGTCTTCATCCTCACTGCTTGTAATAGAGGAATTTTCCTGCAGCATCTTCCACCACTGTTCTTGGGATTATAGGAAGAACGGGCTGCTAGTCTAAGATAAAATTGGAGCTGACCAGGCTTGAAGACTTATGTTGAAGTAGAATGATGACCCAGTATCCTGAACCAGACTTCAAGAGCCACCAGTGCTTTGCTGCCATACTTTTTATGCTGGAAATTAGAGAGCCCTAAGTCACAGTTGCTGGTGACTGTGCAGGTGTGTCCAGGGAAGCTCCATGTCTGGGAATGTGGGGGCAGCTCCCTGGGTAACTCATAGCAGACTTTCCCTTCTGGTTCACCTGTGGAGTAAAGGCAGTTATTTCATCTGGGTGTGGGTAATGGTTATGTGGAAAATGGGGTTTGGGGGCAAGAATCACAGCAGGAGCATGGGGATTTCAGTCTTCCGGATTCTGTGTCCTCCTGATCTCTCTTTTGCTCTAAGACAGACCACAGTGCTGTCTGTGAGGGCACCAGCACTTAGAGCTGGCACAAACAGCTCAAGTTATTATGGGAGCAGGTTTTTTTTTTGATTTTCCTCAAGTTATTTTGGGGCAGTTTTTCAGGTCCAGACTTAGCTTTAATATTAAATCAGCTGAAATGTTGCTTCTGCTTGCAGGACCTGTAAATGACTCTATTGAAATGCTTCTACAAACTATACTGGGTTTTTTGATTGCATTTTGTGACTTCTCCAAGTTTTGCCATGCAAGTTGAAGTGCCATGTGTCCTTTTGGGTCTTGAGATATTGTTAAAAACAACTTATTGCTGGAGTAGCCAGTTAATTTTCTCCTCAGCATGATCATAGACAGCTTGTGAAAAGGGTTGAGTGTCCATCCCTTGGGCAAACCCCTTTATTTCTAGTTTTGCTGCTACAAATATTATCTAACTTCTCTTCCCCACATCCTGTGTACTGCAGTGTTAGTCTTATGCCTGACTTACTTAAGAGCTGCTCATACCTTCCACTCTGGCAGCTTTTACTAAATATTTAACGAGGCTCTTAAGATATGCAGATTAGATTCCCACTGATAGTTTCAAGCAAGTCCTTTCTATTAATTATTCATTATGTGGTAACTAGGCATCCTTATTCAAGCATGTTGGTTTAGACAGTTCAGAGCACTTGGTCAACTAAATATTGGAACCTGCTCCAAGCAAGAACATGTAATAGACTTGAAATAAAAATGAAAAATGTTTTGGGCACTTCTTCACAAAGCAGAGACAAACAATGACAATAAATTTGCCTCGTTAGTATTAGGACTAGCTGCACATCTGTGACCTTATGCCTTTTTCATGATTAGAAACCTGGAAAGCAATGTGTTGGTTGTGTTGGGGTAACGAAGATGGAAGTGCTGTAAGTGCTCATGACTGCATTCCCTGTGTTACCCTAAACTCCACCTCCCGTATTCTTCAGTGATTTACTGCTGTGCCTGCTTTCCCTAAAGGAAATGTTTACTCCCTCTCTGAGATGATGTTCATATAATGTCATTTAAGATGCTTTCACAAATACATTCTGTGATTTAATCAGACTTTGTTTTTACTTACCTCTGGAATCTGAGTGAGCAGGTTTTCTTTCCCCTCTGCAATAAAAGCCACTTGGCAGCCAGAGAGGATGGGCAGAGTTGTAATGGCATGTTGTCAGGTGCAGTATAATGTAGTCATGTGGCAATGCTATTTTCTGAATTTTTTTATCAGTGAAATAGTAGAGGTATTTTATTAGTAATGTTATAAAACAGTTGCAATAAAGATAAGTCTAACAGTCAATGTCAGTATCTTAGAGCTGTGTGTGCATAATCTTGGGTTTAAGAGCCAGAGCCATGGTGGCTTTAGCAGCAGAGGAGTTGGAGGGTTGTATGATAGTTTCGTTGTGAATTGTTCTATCCAGCATGGTAGGACTCATTGGAATTCATGGTGGATCAACAACCACCTCCTTAGAAAAAAGGAAAATGTCGTTATTCCACTTTTTTATTACAGGGCTGGGGCAAGATTCTATTTTAAAATGTCATAAACAGTGGAGCTTTTCCAAGCAGCAGAACAAACCTGCATTGTGTTGATCTTGCCTTCTTCTGTCTTCTCTCCAAGAAACTACTCAGATAGAAGACCCTCGGGTGCAATGGCGGCGGGAGCAGGAGCACATGCTGAAGGATTACCTTGTCCTGGCCCAGGAGGCCATTGCTGCACAGAAGGAGATCTATCAAGTGAAACAGCAGAGGCTTGAGCTGGCCCAGCAAGAGTATCGGCAGCTGCACGATGTTTGGGAGCACAAACTGGGCTCTCAGACCAGCTGTAAGTAGTTAGTGAACTCTTAACCAGTGACTGCCTCAGCTGTGGACCCAGCGGCACAGTAAAAGGCGTGGATGGAGCACTGGGATGTTGTGCCATGTCACCCTCCACATTTGATCAGTTTGTCCCCAAAGGAGTATCTGCCCAGCGCCTGTTTGGTAAAGGCTGATTGTTATGAAACACTCCTGTGTGGCTCAGTCGCTGGAGTTGATGTGCAGATTTTCTGCATGGACTTCAACAAATGTTAAAAAACGTGGTGTTTGTCTCTGTATGAAAAACTTAACTTAATGTGGTATTTTTCTTGATTCCCCTGTTTAAAGTACAGAAACAAGGCAAGAAGTCTCTCTTGGATAGTATTCCCAGGCCCTTTTGTAGTTTTGTATCCCAGGTAGTTGAGTGATGGTCTGGTGGAGCTCAGGGTCTGTGTTTTATGCCATGATCAAGCCCCCATTGGTGGATTGCCTGTCTATGTGTGATGAACAGCAGTTTGTGCTCCATATTCTTTGTTGCACAGGAAGCATCAATACCAACAATGCTTCAAGATTTGGTGCAGAAATGTTTATAGAATGCTGTATTTCCTCCTTAGTGGTACTAGTTAGGAGCTGGAAAATGTCCAGAACAGGATTTATTTCCTGCATGTATTCCAGAATTTTTTTATAAGCCTCACTATTGCAGATGTTCAGTGTTCTTGCCAGCCACATCAGTGGACTGGCCTCCCCCTGCATCACTCTTGTGAGTTGTGTCTGACAATGGAGAATTCCACTGGCTGATCCTGGGCCTGATGTTAAAAGTTTTTAAGTAGTTTTCTGTCAGCTGAAGGAGTTTTGTTTGACAAGGGTCCCGTCCCTCATTTCTAAAGAACTGGGTTTGGTCTTTTCTTAGGAGTACTCTACCCAAGTCCTGTTGTTCCAGAGCAGTGCACTGAGACTGTGAGTTACATTGGCGAGATGTGATCTGTCTTGAAAAACACAACCAAACAGAAATAACTAGAAATGCTTTCCCATGTTTTATGGGGCATAAACTGATGGCTGCAAGGATCAAAATTTCTCCCTTGCCTACAGCTACCTCTAACAACATTGCACATTGGGGAGCTTCTGTACCTTCTGAGGCAGAAGGGGTTTAACCACTGCTGAGAAGAGAGTTCTGCTCTTAATGGGACATTGATTTAATCTGGTGTGACACACTGTATGGCTGGTCATATCCTCAAGGCTGTGAAAAGGCTTGCGTCGCATTTTTCAATTTCTTCTCATTCTTTGCTTTTCTTTGTTTCTAAGCATTCATTGTTCGCTCAATGAGGAAGTCTGAAAAAAATAATTAAGTAAACCTTCATGCAATGCCTGTCCCTTCAGTTCTGTTAAATGCCTTTGGAAATGCAGGAGGCCACACTATTGAATGGAGTGAACGCGTTTGGGAGTTTGATTTAAGTGTGTTAACCTGGAACAAATCCAGACTTTGGAGATGCAGGACATGCTTTGGCCCCTTCAGTCTATGTTTTGTGGAGTACTTGACTGTACTGTTGCCTTTCCCTGTCTCTAAGCAGTGAGATGTGGGAATTGCATAACTGGCCAACACCAGCAACACGTGGAGATCTGCGTGTGCAGGAGTGATGGGAGATCTCAATCTGTGGTGGGGCTGGTAAAAGCATAGGGAGGAAGGCAGAGCTGCTAAACTGGCTGCTGTATTTGTTCCAGTGCTCTCTGGCTCATCGTCAAGTTCCAAGTATGACCCCGAGATCCTCAAAGCAGAGATTGCTACTACAAAATCCAGGGTGAGTAGTACAAATGGACCTTTGCTTGCCATGAGTAATGTTCAGATATTTCAAGACCTCCTGGCAAATACCGAAAGGAGATGCCAAAGCAGTTGGAAGAGCTAATGTTGCCATTTTTAATCTAGGAGATCATTTATCAGAATTTTCTAACATTGCAGTCTTAGGAATTTGAAACAGGTTTTTTTTCCCCTTAGACTCTAGCCTGGCTTGGCAGCTGGCAGTGCAGGATCCGCTGTGGGACGTGGAGCTGTGTGCTGGCTCCTCCGAGTGCTGGAGAGCTGCGGGTCCTCCCCAGGGACTGGCAGCTGTTGTGTGCTGGGCTTAGTGCGGGCTGTCAGCAGGGGAGGGTGTGCTCTCACGCAGAGCTCAGTTCGGGAGGAAGAAAGGACTAAAGTAAAGTAGGTCAGTGTGGCCTCTGTGGAGGAATATAAAACAGCAAGCTGTAGGGTCAGTGGATTTACAATATGTGTTATCATCCTGCTGCGTTACTCGTGCAGTGGGGCCCTCTAGTTCGGGAGCTTGGAGGGTGACTGTGGTTGCTGCAGTGTGACTCCTGTCCTGATGCTTAGTTATTTTAATGACTGGGAAGGTTTTAAACATTTCTGAGTAAAGTTGATACGTGTTTCGTTGCTGTATTTTTTGAATTTTTCTCAACTTTTCCACTTGCGTGGTTGGTACTTCCCTTGAGCCCTTTGTTAAGAGCTGTAATAGCAGCTGATGGATAAAGCCCTAGCCAGTGATAAAGTCCTGATGAGGAGGCAGTCAGAGCTGTTTGCTGCTCTTGAGATGAGCTGATTATCTGGAAACTGTTTGGTGTACAGTTTACACAGAGTAAGTTTTGAATTGAATGGGTAGTGCTGTACCTAAATACTCATATAAAATATCATTCTAAAAATGTGACACCTTGCTGCAGGTTAATAAACTCAAGAGAGAAGTAGCTCACATGAAGCAAGAGCTCCAGTACAAAGAGCATGGATTTCAAACATTGAAGAAGTAAGTGTGTTCTCAAGATCTTTTTTTTTTTGGAACATCTCTGGTTTGCAATGCATCCTCCACTACATTTATAAATAGCTGCCTAAATAACATAAGCTGAAATATGCTGCTGATGATATCTTTAGGCTGAAAGCAGTACACAGCCATGGGGGAGTTCTCTCAAATTAATGCCTGTATGTGGTTGACCACATTAGAACTTACTTCATGGCAAAAAGGTTTTGAACCAGGATCTCATCAGTTAACTGATACTCTGTTTTACCCAATAAATGTGTTGCTCAATATGGAAGACAGTACAGCCCACTCTCTTAATTATAAGAGCCATTGATTTAGGGCACTGAGGAAAAACTGGAGGTGGAGTGGAAGGGGAGGAAAAGTTTCAGGTACTTACCTTTGTGTGACTAGACATCTTGCATCTTTTAGATAAATATTTATTATGAGGGTCAACCGTGGTAGAATTCCTTTGAGGAAAGGGAAGGATGAAGTGGCTTGTAATTAGGTTGTGCAAGCAAATACATCTGTGCACATGAGTCTGTGCCTGGTGCTTGAAATCGTGGTGATTCTCATAGATGGCTAAGCTGATCCTCTCTAGGTTAGAAGGAAGGCAGCTAGCAGCGGTCTGCCCTAACACACTGTTTTGGGGTGTTTGTCTGCACCTTTGCCCTCCCTAAGGAGTCAGACATGATGATATTGCTGAAATCAGAGTTCTGAAGCTTAATGTACTGCTGAGCAGAGTAACTTAGGCAGTGGGGAGTGGGGTCCTTTGTTCCTTCTGTTGTCCTTGTTATACTTCGGAATGTGTTTTTCTTGTAAATCCGTGTCAAGATGCATGCATCTGGGATGATTTATTAACTGGATGTTATTAAGTGTTAGCTTACTGGTTTTTTGAAATTTCTCTACAGAATTGACATGAAAATGTCTGACACTCAAGGTGGCTACAAACTTGATGAGGCACAAGCCATTTTAAGTGAAATGAAGGCTCTCAAGAAGGCCATCACATCAGGGGAGAAGGAAAAACAAGACCTCATTCAGGTAGTTAAACAAGATGACTTTATAGTATTTTGTGTCACCATTGCTAGAAGATTCAATTTCTGAGAAGTAATGTAAGTATTTTATATTTTAGGTAAGTAATTGAGATTTTTATTAACATAAACGAATTGTGTGTTGTGGTTGGACTTCAGCCTCTGCAGTTCTTCAGATCCTGGAAATGAGAAGTATAAAATACAGTCCAGCCATGGCTGTGGGAAATGGAGTCCAGCCATGCCTGACCTTGGGTTTGCAGAGTCTGAGTGGGCACAGAAAACATGATCAATTCTGAGTCATGGGGTTAGGCTAAAGTTATGTAGTTGCTGAGGTACTTTGGGCAGAAGTGAGCTCACCTCATGACTTTTTGTGGTTTTAGAGCTTGGCCAGGTTAAAAGACAGCTTTGTGAATGACAGAGGATCCCAGTCGGACCTGTGGGCCAGCAGCGTGTCTGTGGAAGGCTCCAGCCCTCTGCTACCCCAGCAGTACCTGGATGTCAGCTCCCAGACAGACGTTTCAGGAAATGTGAGTAATGTGTGAGAGGCCCTGTGCATGTGGAGACATTTCTCTGAACTGTGTGTAGAACTACCTCACTGTGAGTTTCGAAGCATGGACAAGTTTCTGTGAAGTCATACCTTCTCCTGGTTTAAACTGCAGCCTGACTTGGTTTTTGTGTGCAGTCAGTGTTTCCTTACACTCTATCAGAGTCTCTATCAGAGCAACCCAGGTGGGAATAAAAAGGAAGGAAGTTTGATTTTGCCTGTAGGTGTAGCTTCTTGTGATGCAAATATTCCATTAGCTCTTTATAGCAATGATAAGTTACGAGACAAGAAACATTCAGCAGGTCTGCATGGGCTAAGCTCTGATGAGGACTCTTCCATTAAGAGTGTTTGGCTTTCATTGGGTTACAAGTGAGAACAACAGCTTATGTGCAGATATTTTGATGCCCCCAAAGTTGTAGTGCTCGTAAACCTTCAGTCCCACATGTGCAAGGAGATCAGAAGTGTCAGGTGGGTGCCAGTGTCGGTAAGCACTCAGTCAGTGCTGGGGGTACATCTTACTTGCCACAGGACAGCACAGAGCCTCTCCTGTGAGCCTTTATTAAATGTCTGCAGCCACTTTCAGCCAGGACCACACATGTTAGTGAAGATCTGCAGATTTAGGCATGATGGAATGTCCCTTGACTTAAGACTTTACAGCCAAAGCCAGATGTCATCCAAAATAAAATAGAGCGCAGCACTTAAGGATGCAAAGAGTGTTTTAAGAAGGATTACAAAGGTATTTGTGTGAGCTTAGAAATAGAAGCTCAAGACAGATGTGGTGGATTTTCTCTTTTTTTAGGCCAGAAAGGGCCTTTGAATCTTGTTGGGGTTTAAGTATTTGAAGGAATCATTAAAAATGTAATCAAATGCAGTGTGTTCCTGTTCTGTGATTGGTTTAGCTAGGAAGTGACTTTGACAATCTCAAGTGTCACTTGTAACAGTGTAAAGGAAATATCAAAAGAGGAGTGGTTCCTGAGTTGCTGATTGGATGTTTTGTGTCTCAGTTTATTGCCAGCAGCAGTAACCAGCTCGCCGAGAAGGTGCGACTACGGCTGCAGTATGAAGAGGCAAAGAGAAGGTAATTCTTTGGCTCATTGCTCCTTTTGGTTGTCACACAGCTCAGTCTGAGGATATGTTTCACCAGAAGAGGTGCCACCAGGCTGAGACTCAGCATGACTGCTAAATAACTGTGGTAATTTTTGAGCCGGTGGGACAATAGACTTTTTGGGCCAGCGTTATCTTTCAATAAATAAATAACCATCCTAGAAATTACTAAGGCGTGACTAATACATAAAGAATTCAGTCTGGCCACACCTATGGGGACATAAGTGGTTCTGCTACCTGTTGCCAATGCTTCCCCATTCCTAATAAGGAGACTGCACTGCAAGGCATCTCCTTACCTTATTCAAAATGAATGAATGTTTGCATGCCTAAGTGTGATAAGGAGAAATGTATATTGTGTTAACACCTTACATCAAAATATGGTCAATGGCTTCATTTCCAGACCTTATCTGTAAGAATGTAAGTTTTCACCTTTGCCCTCTGATGAATGAAGAATAGATTTAAAAAAAATTCTATCTACTTAACAGGCCAATTTAAGCAAAAACTTCCCAGGATTTACTTTTTAATAGATAATAGCTAACACAATTACGTAGTTAAATGAAAAACCACCGAGAATTATTACTTAGACTTTGGCTGGCCTACTCTTTGTTCAGTGATGTAACCATTGCTGTGGGTGACTTCTTTCTTCATTTTTAACTGCTCTAGAGGGACTTTGCAACTCTAGAATAACAAAGTTCAGATGCATGGTACAATCTGTGCTTGGGATATATGCAAAGAGAAGGCTTCTTCTCCAGTCTCTGGTTAGAAATTAGAACCTTTAGGCTGAGGTTACTCATAATGCTCTCATGTATTGGCATGGCCAGTAGGCCATGTTTCTCAGTGGCATAAAATTTGATCTGTGTCTGTGGCAGTTGTCAAAGACTGTGTGTCCAGCTGCTTCTGACATGAATTTATACTTCTCTTCTTAGGTGGAGCAGTTTTATCAGAACTGTTTATTTTGCCAGTCCAAGATTTGCCAAACTACCTTGACATTCAAATGATTCACTGAGTTCTTAAAGCAACATTAAAAATATCCTTCCTTCAGATTCAGTGATTAATTTTGCAGTGTTAAAATCGCTTGTTACTTTTAAGCTTTGCTAAGGGCTGCAATTTAAATCACACTGACTTTACACCTTCAGACTGAAGAGGAATACTCTTACTTTATCTTGTATCTTTTCCAAGGAGGGGCAAGTGAATAGTGACAAGCTTGAGAACATATCAAATATGCTCTTTATAAAGAGAGAGAACTTTATAAAGACAGCACAGTAGTTTATTTAAAGTGACAATGACAGGCATACAACACACCTTGCAGTAAAAGAATACTTACTGCTCATACCCCATGTTTGTCTTAGGTTATATTTAGGTTTTTCTCAAAGTTTAACAAACAGTATCATGAGGAAAGATGGATCTGAATGGACATGAATAGTTGATGCTGAAATGAAAAGGTCTCCAGCTATCAGAGCACTGTGGTTTTGGCACAGTATTTAGTAGGAGCTGCAGAAAGAAATACCTCGACTGGTTTAAAACTGGAACAATTCTATGGATATAGTGACTCACAAGGAACCTTCTGTTCCTGTGAAAATTCTTCCTTGTGATGTTAGAAGTGTTTCCTGTCCCCACAGCAGTATTAAAATGTTCCAAAAACACAATAGAAGACTAAGTACTTTGCCCACGCACATACTGTGAAGGAACCAAGTGATGGAAATACATGTGTTTTATTAGCTCTGCAGTGTCTGGAAAGGTGAAACTTAAGGCTTGAAATCAAGATGGCCCCAATACTAATTAGTTTAGAACTACTAGGTCTGTAAGGGGCTGAAAGCAGGGTCTAGCAGACACTGTTCACACCATCGCTGTGGACCAGACTGAAAGTTCAGGTATAGATGAATATCTTACTGAACTTCACCACACCAGAACTGCCAGGACCCAGTGTCCTTCCCCACCACTATGTCCTTTCCTGTCACAGCTCAGGGAGACAACAGACCCTTAGAGCAGATAATGTAAAACCTGCAAAAAAGGACACAGGGGGCAGCTACAGTGACAAACCTTTGGCTTAACTATATTCAAAACTGATAATGGGTATCATGTCAAAAAGGTTGTCATTGCTACATCTCAGCTATCAAGGAGATAGCTGCTGCAGCATAAATGTAATCAGAGATGCAACTAAACTCTATTGTACAATTCCAGACATGTAGCAGTAATTCAGTTGTGTAGCACTCGCACCCTGCACTGTTCTAATTTCTTCAGCAGTTAAACTTTCAGCTTGGGCTCTGTGTGACTGGTGGTAACTCAGGGATTTTAGAAGTATGTTTTTTTAATCTCCTAAAATGAAATATTTTAATGTCACATTAAGCAGCATTACAACAACAGTGGGTATTTGACTAGTCAGTTTTTAAACCACACCTCCCACTTAGTTTGTGGTTTTTTTCTCAAGAACAGAAGCATATCTGATTGAAGGATTATTAATTACTGCTTGTAGATACACATCTTAGTGTATGCTCCTGTGGAGATGCATGTCTCCTGAACAATCTACAGAGAGACTACATTTTTTAAAAATTTTAAAAAAATTACATGCTATGCCTGTGTTGCATAACAATAGAAGGTACTAACTTTCCCTAATTAACAGAAAAGAGACTTGTTATGACAATGAATAAATCATCTAACTGCCTTTTCTAGGCAGAAAGAGAACAATTAAATAAAACTTGAGCTTCCTGTTCTGTATTTGTTCAGCCTGGTGGCCATTCAGAAAGGTGGTGTGACCTGAGCCCAGCATTGCAAGCCCAGCCTGGCTCAGCAGTGGTGCAGTTCAGACTCAGGCAGTGAATGCTGAAGGGCTGGAGTGTTCAGCCAAGTGCAGACCTTCAGCAGTGTGTTTCTTTTGTAATAGTGCTGTTTTATTGGAAAAATGGAATAGTAAACCTCCTTTTAACTGAGGAGGGGAAAAATAACAATCACGTACCAAAGATAAAACTGGAAGTTAGTTTAACAAATCTTTTAGAATTGGAAATGCATAGAGAACAAATTCCAATGGAAAAGCCATATCCATGCAAATGTATGCCAAAAGTGATCAGATTTATGCCAGCCAATCCTCTTAGACTCATATCCCTTCAAAATGCACAGAGGAATTCTTGGATTATGAATTAATGCCACTGTTAATTCTTCGTTGAAGCAAAGTATTGCACTTAATCAGGCACTCAAAAACAAAACAGCTCTTAAGACGACCTAAAAATAGTTGAGCTGAATATCTATCAATTATGGAACTTTAATTAGAGTAAGCAACCTGCTGTGGGAAATGGGTTTACAGAAAGTGATGCTGCTCTTCAGAAAGGTGATCTCTAGTCTGTCTCCTGTGATGGTGGAGGCAGGCCACTGTGTGTGAGCTTAATCCTTCACAGGCTCTTTAGGGGCTTGAGTTCCTTTTGGCCTCTTGGAAGACAAAGCTTTATTCTTCAAGACCATTCAGGAGCCTTGTAGCTGCTGCTTCCCAGATCTGCCTCTTACTGCTTACTCCACGCACTTTGATTTTGCTGTTTGGCATGCGTTTGCTGTGTGCTGGTTCGCTGAAGGAAGCACACACCATCCTCTGCACTTCTGCAGCATAAGCCACATTCTAGAGAGATCAATCCAGAACAGTATCTGCAACTGCTTGCTGTGCCTGATTTAAGTCCAGTAACTCTGTCACCAAATCACAAAGCCCTTTTGAAAGAGAGATGAATATTGGACATTCATTTTACATGTACAACACTTCACCGCCCTTTCTGTATTTAGTAAAAGCAAGTGAGGGATTAACCTGAGGTCGTCATGTGAAGGGGCACATATGCCTTGACTCTCTGATGTTCAGTCTGGTGAATTATTTTTGCAAATATCTCTCAAAATACTTTTTCTCCTTGTTTGCCTTCTAAGCTTTTCAATTTTTTTTCACCCCATCCCATTCTGCCCTTCCCACTCCCTGCTTCCCACTTGATTTTTTGTATTTTATGAGTTCAGAAACACAAGTCCTTGGTAATTCTTATTCAGCTTTATCTGTACTATTGTTTCTCATCAAACTACCATGATCAGCCTGTCAGGTCTTGAAGAGTTGTAGGTCAGTGAGTGCAAAGGAGGCAGCTTCCTTTCGGAAGACTGACATTATTGCCCTTGGTTCTGTATCCTGTCCTGCTGCTGGTTTTCTGCTTCCCTCTGTATGTTGCATTGCAGAGTTGCCCATTTGTGGACCTAAGTGAGCAGTTCAGATATTTGGGAAATTGGGAATGGGCAGATAATTTGGAGTGAGCAGCCTCCTTATCTGTCACGAGCTGTACTCACCTCTGCTGTCAATCAAAGCTCTTGCTGTTGCTTTTAGGCATCAACTTCCTGCCTGAGGTGATGTGGTGTGGTGCTGAAGGACTGGTGATACAGGCTTTAAACTGAAATCTGGAGTGATACCTCTAATGAAAGTAGGCTTTGATTTTGATGCAAATAAGCAGCTCTGAACTTAAGCAGGATCACATTGCCTCTCCAACTCCTCACATCAAGTGCAAGTTGCACCAGAAGTGGTGTAGCTCCTTAATGTGTCCAAAATGCCTACTGTTGAGTCAACAGGTGGATTTTTGCAGTAGCAGCATGGAGATATGATTAACTTCCTCATTGTAAAGACAAAAAGTAGTTTCTAAGCTTTTGACTAACCACTGATCTTTATCTGAATCGTCTACGGGGAGTACACAGTTATTTTCCATAAAAGTGATTAAAGACTAGGTAATTACCACATCATACCCTCCACACAAGCTACTCTGAGGTCATAGCTGTAATGAACATGAAACACCTATAGCATATCTGATTGCCTTTTCTGAGAATTTTTGTTATATTATTCCCTGACTGATGGACACTGCATATTGGCTAGAAACTTCATTTTCCATTGTGAACAAATGTGAGTTAAAATCCCATTCTGCATGTCCATATGCCAGGGGTGATGTCACTTGCCACCTTTTAGGTAAGGGGGACATGAGGGTGGTTGCCCTGGAGCTGAGCCTTCCTCAGGGCAGTGGAACATGTTGGTCATGGTTCACCTTTGCATGTCTGCAGCAGGAGATCAGGGAATAACTGGGGTTTTTTTCCCCCTGCAGAATAGCAAACCTGAAAATCCAACTGGCTAAGCTTGACAGTGAGGCCTGGCCTGGCGTGCTGGACTCTGAGCGGGATCGTCTGATACTGATAAACGAGAAGGAGGAGCTCTTAAAAGAAATGCGATTTATTAGCCCCAGAAAATGGACTCGAGGAGAGGTGG
Source organism: Erpornis zantholeuca (assembly GCA_013400515.1). NCBI lineage: Eukaryota > Metazoa > Chordata > Aves > Passeriformes > Timaliidae > Erpornis > Erpornis zantholeuca. Next base: position 158,055 of record VZTN01036666.1, read on the forward strand.
AGAGACTGGAGACAGAGAGAAGGCGCCTGGAGGAAGACCTTCAGGCTGCCAGAGACACTCAGAGCAAAGCTCTCACTGAGAGGTAGGTTAGTGGGCACAGGGCAGTGCCTTGATGAACAAGAGGTAACTGGGAGCAAGCACCAGCATCCCCTGGCTGACTGCCCACAGCAGTGCCCTTGCATTCCCAGGACACTCTGCTCAGAAGGCTTCTGAAATCATCTCCCAAACAGCCCATCTGCAAGTCTTACTGTCCCTGTGGGGAAAGGTTGTTGTTCCTACAATGGATCCTTTATGGGAATGTAAAAAATGCTCGAAATAGCCCAGTGTAGTGTAACATTTCTGTATGCAGCCAGCACCTCACAGCAGTTTCTACACTTTGCTGTGCAGTCTGGGCCTTGGTAAATGTCAGCACATGGAATTTTAAATTTTTTAAATTTGCTCTTTGTTCTGAGCATCCTTGTATGTGATTGCTGTAGGATCCGGTATTTGACAGGCCTGTGGGGCTTGCAGGGAATATCCCCTGAATCTAAACTACCTGAAAAAAATGCCCTAATTTCTCCCCTAATTCTACCTGTGTTGCAGGGGCATATCTCACGGGAATGTACAGTGAGGATGAGTACTGCATTAGGCATTGCCTGCAGTGTTTTAAAGTCTGGATATATTAATGTGGGTGGCTCAGCAGTGTTTCTGGTAGCTGCAGTCTCTTGAACATGTAGGAAATAGGCACACTGCTTTCACTCTCTCTTTGGCTCTGTATTTTCATTTCTTCTACACAGTCAGTGTCCAGATGACACCAGTTTTCTACATAGGCTTTTCATGGTTTTATCGTGCTGGAAAAAATGTAAATGTCTCAGCTGTGAGACTTTTCCTGGCATAAAGTATCTGTGGTTTGACAAATGTTTCTGGTCTTGCCATTAGGTGAACACCTTCATTTGGCATTTTTGGGAATATGGTCACATTCTAGAATGCCAAAGAAATAATAGATTTATGGAGAAGGATTTTGTGTCCAGAGGCCCATTCAGTTAGTGTGAGCACCTGAGTGCACATGTGTTTGTCTCAAACCAATTCACGTGGGAAATAAAGCTGAGATGTTGCTAAAGTCAGTAATGTAAAGCTATAATGGGATGGTTAATAATTAAATCAAGTAATCCTTAATCATCCATAGATTTTAGTGAAAGGAAATGAAGACACTTTTGTTTTTTATTAGGAATGCAGTAGTGTATAGTGAGTAAAATCTGCCCAACTCTTTTGAGGCTTGATCCTAGAGACATTAATTTTTATGGTACCAGTTGTAGTTATTTTCTCCTGTTGTGAAGGTTTTCAGGATAGAGTTCTGCATTTTAAAAGTTTCTCAAGTTGGTAAGCACCTACACAACTTGACCACATTCTGTCCTGTGTATTCCTATAAACTTTTGCAGGATTTCACAGAAAAAAAAGGCAGATGTTTCCTTTACTCCTCATTTAAAATAGTAAATGCTGCTTTAGCTCATCTTTTTCTTCAATCTTCTCTTAGGTTGAAGTTGAACAGCAAAAGAAATCAGCTTGTCCGAGAGCTGGAGGAAACCACCCGGTTGGTTGCCATGTTGCACACCCAGCTGAAGAGGTAGGTGACCCTTCCAGAAGCTGTGGGTGCTTTTGCTGCACATTGTGCCACTGCCTTTCTCTGCTAACAGTTCCAGCTCCCCACTGAGAGGTCCAAAAGGCCTTTCAGTTCCAGCAGTGACCTAAGGCCCCTGTGTAGTCAGTGGAAGGAGAAGCCTTAGGATCATACATCAGTTTAGATGAGTGCTTTCAGTGGGCCAAACAGGCTTGTGGTGGTGCCTCTGTCTCACAACAGTCCCTTCTATTTCAGTAATATTTAGGTGACTAGGGATAGCTGAGATTTTTTAACATAAAGTATGTTAAAGACAGCTTAACATGCAGCAAGTGGAGTGAATCTTACTAATGCAACTACACGTTACTGTATGAGTGATAATATTTCTCTAATTCCAAGTGTGCTGTTGTTTACAATACAGACAATATAGAGACATATCCCTAAATCTGTTGTGGTTCGTGTGGTGTAAAGAATGGCTTCTAGTTCAGGCTGTAGTTTTGGAAGAATACAGGATTGCTATTTCCAGAGTAATGCATGACTGCAGGCAGTATTTTTATCATTCTGATAGCAAGAAAGTTTGGTGGGGTTTTTGCTTGGTTGAGGTTTTTTTTCCTGCCAGTGTGTACTGAATTTACTCTGTTTGTAGCTTCTGCTCCACTTGGATTCTGTTTCATTTTGTGAAGATGACACCGAAAAGACTGGAAAGAAATCATAGTGCAAGACTGACATGTAAATAAAGCCAGCATGGAGAATAGCTATCCGTGAGGCTTTTATGCAGTGGATATGCATCATATTTCCATTTCACCTAGCTGATTAGGGATCTTTTGAGGTGACCAAGAAGCATGTGAAACTAATTTCTTCCTAACCATGTGCCCAGTGTTCTTGGCATGCTCCTTCATAAGAATAAGTGTTTGTTATTAACCCCATAATGCAAAATGTCTGGCATCCAAAGGCATGCACAAAAGGAAGTTGAGCCCAGTTTTTTGACAGGGAAAAGATTAATTTAAAACCCCTCCCTTTTCATAGTAAAGTACACTGAAAAGCTGTAAATTTATTAGACACCAACAGATGTATATATACTGCCAATATGCAAAAATATCAGAAGCTTTTTTGAACAAATGTGATGCAGTGCACATCTGTCATACAAATGCAGAAGACATTTTCTGCCAAAATTATACTAAATACAGCATACTTGCCTTTTTCTCATAAGGTCATGGACATAATTATACAAATGTAGCTTCCATCTTTTACCCTATAAATAATAAATAAGATATTATTAGGCTTATTAGTATCTCACTGTTTTTCAATGGGGCAACTTGAGCCACTTAGAGATATTCAGAAGTTTTTCAATAGCTAATCCCTATCCAAACTGAGGGTCAATAATGACCAAGGTCTTCAATATGCAGAGTAGGATTGTTGGTTTAAATGGAATTTCTAGAGGTGGTGCATGTTGTAGTCACTAGTGGAATAGTTGCTGGGTATCCTGAGCACAAAACTGTGCTGTGGTGTCTGGAGTTTCTCATCTGAACAGACTTCTATTCAGCACCTGCTTAAAATTAATTTTGTTGTCAGTTATGTTCTGAACCTAGAACTCTAGGGATAAAAAAGGCGTGTGAATTGATCTCACAGCCCAGCCCCAACTTTTTCCCTTGCTCTCTTGGCCCTTGATTCCATGTAGCAGTCTTTCACATGGATAAGTCCTGCCAGCTTTCTGGGAGCTGCTGGCTGTTGTGATCTCTGAGGGCCAGTTCCAGGCAGCTGTGATACTGCCTTTTGGCTGCAGGTCCAAGACTGAGGCAAAAGGAGGAAAATTGCCATGTGGTCAGACAGTTCATTGCAATAACTTCATCTTCTTGCATGGGCCTTGCTGGTTTTTGTGGTCTGCTTTGGAGATTAACAGGAGCCATAGGTACTTTCCAGAGAGATGCGGGAGGAGGGGGATGTCACTAATTTTAATTGGTTTGAAACTGTTCATTAGAGTTGTTTTGGCTAAACAAGAACTCCTAAGAGTTTCATATGGTGAGTAGAAAAATGTGTATGATTGATACTGTTTTATTGAGCAGTGACCCACTGTTTCTGCTGTGTAGACTGTGTTTCTGGATTGCTCTGGGGACTAATGCGTGTGGCCTGAGCTAACAAAGCAACACCCTGTGGGCTTAAAGATGAGGTGACATTGCAGTGTTTTAATGAGAAATCAGAATATGGAGTGTCATGTTTTTCTGACTTGTTTCCTTCAGTCTCTCCACCAGCATGCTTTCCCTCTCCTCGAGCAGCAGCCCTGGTTCTCTGGCATCTAGCAGAGGATCTCTTGCCACCTCCAGCCAGGATTCGTCCACCTCAGCCAGTTTCACTGATCTCTACTACGAGCACCTGGAGCAGTTGGAGCAGCTGGACTCAGAATATCAAAACAAGCTTGACTTGCTCTTAGAAGGAGCCACTGGGTTTAGGCCATCAGGCTGTATCACCACTATTCACGAGAATGAAGTAGCAAAAACTCAAAAAGCAGATACCACGAGTCGCATGCAGGCTCTGAGGTCCTTGTCTGGTACTCCCAAATCCATGACATCCCTGTCCCCAAGGTCCTCTCTCTCTTCTCCGTCCCCACCTTGCTCTCCACTGGTGATAGACCCACTCCTAAGTGGTGATGCCTTTTCAAGCCATATGGATTTTGATGATGCAGAGATAAGTGCAAATCTGTCAGAACTCAACCTAAACACTGGGAGTGGCAACTGTCGACTGGAAGAGCCTCGAGCAGGAGATAAACATCTAGGTCAAGGTATGGTAAGAAAAGATTTGCATGCACTGCATGCATTTATATTTAATGTAGTTCATAAAGCATTGAGAAGCGAGTGTTTCAGAAGCTGTCTGTCATCTTGTTATCTTTATGTTGAAAAATGTTTTCAACTCTGTGTTCTGTCTTGTTTGGGTGGGAGGGTTGGTATTTTAATTTGTACATGAAAAATACCGATCTAATGAGTCTTGCAGAAGAGTGATTTAGGTGTGTTTTTATTGTACACAGCTGCATGTGTACACAAATCACAGGGATTTCAAGTGCAAATATAAATGGTCATGGCGGGATTCCTGGTTTGATTTGGCACTAAACTATGCAGAATGTCATCTACTGTTTTGGGTCTGGGAGACACAGAGTGCCATACTGACACAAAGTTTTTGACCAAGCTTTTGAGGAGGGCTGAAAAAGCCATTTAGCGTAATAGTTAACAAATTATAATAATAATAATAATCCTTTCCCCACCACCTCGGTATGCATAAGATCCTGCTCTAGTTCCCAGTAATCAGTGGCAATGAATTTATTAATTTCAGTTGAGCAGACATGTCAAGGCTGTGTTCAAATTCTGCTGTTTTGGTCTCTTAGCAACAAAAACGTGTTTAGATTGTAAGCATGATAAAATAAGACATTTAGAGATAGTGGATGTTCTCATATATGCATATGGCTTGTTGGTGGGTGGGAAGAGTTCATCCTTTTTTGGAATGGATGGGCTGAAGCGGATGGAAAGCAATTGGCACAGCCAGGGCACAGTGCTAGGGCCTCTCTGAAGCCCTTGTAACTGCAGTTGGGTTAAATCTGACGAGTGTAAGGACTGGATTTGTAGCTGCAGTGAGGAAGAGCTTTAGAGGCAATATAAACTTGCAAGCTATAGTCCTGTGAACCAGCAGTACAGTTTGTTTCTGTTTTTCGTAGGACTATGGAACAGCCTGTGTGAATAAAGGGACCTAGTACCACGTTATCACCACCTTCTGCATTAAGAAGGCTGACACTATTTAAAACACAATGAAAAACACAAGTGCAAATCTTCCCCTTTGAGCTACCATTTTCCTACAAGCAAGCGGTATATGCATTTGAGTAGGAAACACTAATTATTCTTTATTAGAACTGGGTGCTGATTAGTTTTAACCTTTTTAGCTCTTAGATTTGCCAAGGCTGTTAAAGTGAAAGCTCAGGTGTTAAGCAGATTAAGTGATTACTGCTGTTAGCCAGTCAGCAGACAAAATAATCACCATAAGTAGTTTATTTCAGGGCAATAACGAGATGAGATTTTACTCCTCAGGCATTTTAGGGGTGGGGGGTTCAGTGTGACACCCAAAATGGCTCTGGGGTGGTCAGTCCTGGGCAAAGCACGGTTACATGTCCTGTAAGCAGAGCTGAACAATATATCTGAGGGGTTTGCTGCTGCTTTCTGTTAGAGCAGAACCTCTGCCACCTTCAAGACTTGAAGAATACCTGAGCAATTCAGGGGAAACTAATAGCAAAACCTGGAATCTGGCAGAGTCCCTCATTCTCTGATTAAATGGTCTGCATGTGAGGACAGTGCATGACATGGCTCTTCAAGGCCCATGGAAGGGAAAATGGCAGGAAGAGAAGAGCAAACATCATATTCTTGATATGAGTAAAAAAAAAAGGTGAAAAAACACAGGTAGTGTTATCCACCTGCTTGGAAAAATGCAGGAGAGTTGAGTCAATTCTGAACTCTTCCATAAACTTTCTTATTAGTGTGATATTTCTTCAGAGACTTAAGGCTAAAAACCGAAACTCCAAATTTTTTGCTAATTAGCTGCATGAAAAGGTGAGATTTCCAAGTCCTTTGCAAAACCAGTAAGGAAAGGGATGGCTGGAATTGTTGTCAGGGAACCATTTGTCTTTATTCAGCTTTACACTTTTGCACTCTGCTGTGTAGAACTCACTTCATTGTTGTGCACTTACTGTATTGACCCCCTTGGCCCCGAGGTGCTCGGGGGAGGTGGTCAGGAATGAGGCTTTCTGGCTCGAAATGACTACATGGCATTGGGAGCTGAGGGAGAAAGAAAGGTTTGGTGTGTGGAGGCCAACCCACAGTGTCTTTCCCAGTGAGCAAGTCCCATGTAAAGGGATTCCCAGAGCAGCATTTGGTGTGTAGAACTCAAAGAACTGGGTTTAGGAAGCCAGCCAGTGGGGAAGAAGTTATTCTCCTATGAAAACCATGGACTAGGAGGTATGAAGCAGCGTTGAGGAAAGAAGTTTTGACCCTGCCCACGTACCTCTACCACAGCCTATGATCCAGAGCACTGCAGGGACCTGGCCCTGGCACAGGGCAGGAGGGAGGATGGATTAAACTGGGAATGCCAGTATTAAATGGATCCATTTGTTTCTGTTAATGACTGATACATTGTGTTACAGGTTGCCTTTCTATTCATGTGGATTGGCCTATGGGGAAAAGGTCTGGACGTTCTATCTCTGTCCAGTGGTTCCATGGGAGTGCCAAAATGAGAAATGCCATTTGGTGGTAGTGTCAAAAAATCTGTGGATAAAGGAACCCTAAAGGCCCTAAACAGGTGTCTCCAAGGATTGAGGTTACCTGTAGCACCCTCTACTGTTGGTTTACAAGTCCTCATGTCCTTACAAGTCCTTAGGGTATTCCACAACCTTTGCACACTATCCACCAGTTTATTCAAAGCTGGTTTTAATTCTTTAAGTGGCTTTATGAGACTGGGAAGAAAACAACACAAAAGAAATTCTGAAAAACAAAGTCAAACCCCAGAAACCCAACCAAAACCCAAACTTGCTTTGTAATAAATAAAATACACATTGGAAACCATGTATTGATTGGGGGGCACATGCTTTTCTAAGTCTATGGGAAAAAAGGACGACTTCTGAAAAACAAAAGCCCCTTGGAGAGGAGCATACTGCTCTGCTGCTGTGGGATTCCAGCTGCTCCCAGCGTGACACATGGCACCCCCTAGTCTTGGAGCAGGTCTCCCACATCCCTGACAGAGGAGGGAGAGCCAAGAGCTGGGCACGGCCCAGCCTTCGTTAGCCATGCTGGCAGATGGAGTTCTCCAGACTCTTGGCTGCAGCTCCTCTCCACAGAAATGTTCAAGTGGAAAGATGCAGAATATGTAGGTTTCCAGGGAGAATCTTTCCCTGTTTTGTAGCATAAGAAATTTATGTGAGATAAGATCTCTGTGCAAAACTTCTTGCTTCACCTTCTTTAGTTTCTCTCCCCTATCTCCTTTTCCCTGTATTCCTGCATATGACTGCTCTTTTAAATCCCATAACCTCTCTTTCTCTCCATGTTCAGCTAGTTAACCTGGACCTACCTTTTGTCCTGTGTACACAAACCTTTTGGGTTTAGGGGTAGGCAGGTGGTGGTTTTTTTGCCATCTCCCTCCTGAAGCTAAGCTTGGTATAAGCTCTCCAGGTTGCATATGCAGCTCCACATGCTCCATACCTGTCCAGAGCCTGGTCAGCAGTGCGTGCCTGGCCACTGTTCTCTGGGTAGCTGGGAGCAGAACAACTGCTACCTGCCTGAGGGTGCCTCACAGTCCGAGCTGGTTTATTGGTTCATATTTATAAGTTCACTAGAATTTAGGAGTTCTGCTCCTTCTGCATGTTGCCCATCATGTCATGGGTACCTCCCTGCCTTTCCAGGGCTTTGGAAGCCTTTCCTGACATTGCCTGCCCGTGCCCAGGGAGGTATTGGGCAGGCAGCTGTAACACACATGGCCCAACCCATGTGTCCTCAGCCTTCACACTGCTGCAGGGCCCAGGGGTTAAATGGGCACTGAATGTGCAATGAAACCCTCTCTCACCTCCACCATGCAGACTATTCCTCCCTTTTTCCTGGGATTTTTTTGTTCTCTGGGGCAGTTGAGCACATTCCCTCCCTTCATGGCCACTTTCGAGCTCAGCCTGCCCTACCTTTGTTCTCTCTGCTTCAGAAATGTTCTGCTGCTTAACAGTACCTGAGTGGGAAAAAAATGCAGTTCAAGGGGAGGATAAGAAGAAAAGCTGCTGCTTATCCAGACAGTTAGTTTTCATTAACACCTGCTTTTGGTTTTTCTCTTGTGCTTTTGTGATAGGTATAAACACAGCTGGAGGGACTGCACTGAAGGTGGCAGGTGTGTCCGCTGCAGTGTCTGATGAATCTGTTGCTGGAGACAGCGGGGTGTACGAGGCATCTGTTCAAAGGTAGACATCAGATCTCTCTCCAGGATGAAGCCAATGACTCAGCTTTGCACAAAAGTCAGCTGGAATACTGCTGGTTATGACCTTTTTTTTAATTCGGTGGCTAAAGTTCTCAATCTCAGGTTTCTTAATACTTCTGAAAAAGCTATGAGCAGGTTGAATTTGATTATCAAAATGCTTCCCATAAAAGTAGCTGGAAGCAAGTTCCCAGAGAGCTGTTTAAACAGCTGGCCTGTTTGTGAAGGTGCTCATAAGCTGTGGCTGCTGCCTTGGTGGGAGGAGCGGAGCTGAGCCATCTGGCAAGTGTAAAGCTCCCCTCCTCTCAGTCAGTGACAGCCCTCAGTCAGCATGAGGGGACTTTGGGATGTTTAAGGAAGAGAGCAGAAGCACCTTGAACTGCCTGGTGGATGTGCAAGTGCTGTGATGCAGTTCCCAAGTGCTTGGAGCAATAGCAGGAGGTGGTGATGCCTGCAGGACTTCTCCCACTAAGGGCACAGCTGGGAGTCACTGCTCTTGCTGGCTTTCTGGGTTGTCTGTGGGGGCTTTGTCAAAAAGTTCACTGGAAGGTACTGATCTTACTGGTACCTGGTTTGGCTGCATCTAACATGGGTTTTCCTACTGTTTTTATTAGCATTGAGGTGAATTATAGGATTGTTACTTGCAAAACACAACTATAGAGGTGAAAAACAGCTAATCTCAGATGCCCCCATTCATTAGTTATGTTCATTAATTCCATAGGTAAATGGGTAATTTTTATGTTTACAGCACAGTTCACTTTGAGAAGGGAGTGCAGATTTTGTAAATGAGAGCTCCTGGGCTCAAGCAGTCAGGCAGTTGGGTGTCCTAGGGCCCCTGTGCCCCCTGGGTACACAGGGTGTGTGTGGGGTAGGGAGCTCTGTGGACAGGGGAGTGGGACAATCACAGAAGGCATCCCGTGCACACTCACATGTCTGATGTTAGTGTTGCTTGGGTTATCAGCTTACCAACCCCTGTGGTGCCTACAGTGCCATTTTGGTGCCTGTCCAAGTGGTGAGGGTGGGATGAGCCACCCTCTGCAGCTGAGATGTAACCAAATGCAAGAGAGTGCTAAGCAGTAATACGAAAAACAAGTAAAAGAGAAGAATGCTAATCCTGTTTTCATCTGATACAGCATAGCCTCTTGAGTCAGTTAGACAATTAATGTAGTTTTGGGGACCTGCAGTGCATAAAACTTGGGAGGAGGAATACATTGGGAGGGAAATGATGCAGAATAGCTGTTTCCAGCAAGGCCAGTCAGTGTACTCTGTCACTTTGAATGTGCTTAAGGAAGTTTGATTTCTTAAAGAAACAAAGGAATTACTTAAATCTAATAAAAGTTGAGAATTTTTGCTGTCATGATGTAGGACAGGATTGCAGTTGTTAAGTTGTATTTCTCTTGCTGGGCAGTCAGCCGTTTTTACTAAAAACCAGTCAAGGGAACCCTTTTAAAATCCCCCACTGCCTTATTTTTGCAGTCTTTTGTGTGGCCTTTTTTTTTTTTTTTGGCAGTGCAGAGGGAAGACATATGACTTTCTACTGATAAGCACTGTAATACATACCTCTAAGGCTGATTGCACTTACTTCTTAAATGGACTTTCTTTTAGCTGCTAATTTTACAAATCCGTATACTCAGCCCCTGAATGGAAGGGAAAAGATCTTGTATCACCTAAATGCAAACACTTCAATAAGAGGCAAATCAAATCCTTAACTGTCGTTGATTCCTTTCAGACCATGTGTGTCAGAAGTGATGGTGTTTGACAGTGATGATACAGAAGCAGTTGGAACAGCCAAAGTGCAAATTGCAATGAGGTATGTGCAACATATTTTACTGGATTTCCAATGGAAAGAATGATAAATGGGATTTAAAAAATAGTGCTTTCTGTGCTGCTTTCTTATCCTGTCCTATTAGTATTGACTAACTAATGCTCTTTTTTAATGTAATTAAGAATTACACTTGACTCCAGGAGGTTTTTGGCCCAGTTGCCCTCTTTAATGTCAGTGGAAACCAACTGGTGATACTGTGCTGTGAGGGTGCAAACCAGCAATAGGAGCACTGGCAGTGCTGAGCTGGAGAAAGCCTTTGGCTGGATTGCAGAATCCTTAAGGGTGCAGCTCAGGTGGGGAAAACTGCTGAGAATAAGTGGCAGTCACAACCCCTGACCTCACGTGGATCCCACAGTACTGGGTAAGGAGTAGGAAGGCAGGCACAGAGGCATCCTCCTTAAATGACTTTTTGGAAGTTATGTGGGATTTGAGAAGAAGAAGTAGTACAAAACTTGTTTCTCATGGCAATCCAAAGTAAAACATTACTCATGGCATCCTCACTGTTGTACTTCAAGTATTTTTACTTGTAACTTTTCTATATTGCAGCCACTAAGGCCTCTCAAAAAATTGTAGGTACAGTGCAGCAAATTAACTATATCCCAGGAAAAGTAATGTGTGTTAGGTCAAATCTACAGTCCATTTTATTTGAATTCTTAAGTTCTGGATGTTCTGGTAGCAAAACTTCATGTAATACGAAACTGGTTTTGTTTTAAACTATGGGGAAGCCACGGTCCCATGATAGTGTTGTCTTGTTTGTCAATTTTCAGTATCATTTGTGTGGAATACTCATTCATGGAGTCCAAGGCAGACTTCTCTAATAATAATGCTTTTTGATGTCTTTCCAATTCAGATATGATGACAAAAACAAACAATTTGCAATACTGGTCATCCAGCTGAGTAATGTTCCAGCACTGCTGTTACAACAAGATCAAAAAGTGTAAGTGGGTGAAATAAACATACCTGATATATGTATTTGTGTTGGAGCCCAGTGAAAATGAAAGTGAGAGTGGCTTATGATTTTTCACACTCATAAAAATTTACCCTTTCTGAAATGTTTCTGTACTCTGTGTGGTGACACTTAAGAACTAATGAGCCTGTAAACTGAGTAAGGTGCAGTTTCTTCCTCAAAGGTCTGTATTTGCTAGGAAAAGACTTGCCTGGAATTAGCACTGGCTGGAGAGGTTCTTCATTGTAGCAGTGCCTCGAGCACCTGCACCCAGTGGAGGGGGAGCTGGTCCTGATGCAGAACTTCTTGGACACCTGCACAGGGGTGGGAAAATGTGCAGCTACTGCTAGACTCATTTCAAGCACAAGGTCTTTAAATTCAGCTGTGTGCTGGATAAGCTAACAAAAATTTGATTCATTTTTGCTGTTCCTACCTACAGAAAGGTGTGAGCAGTGTGATAGGTTGCACAGATGTAAACAACCATGTAAAACAGGATCCCATGATGTCTGATTATGAGATTTATAAGTATGAAGTCAGTGGCAACTCGTGCCACTTCACATCTCTGGCGATGTGACGAGATGTTCCTTTTTTCTCAGTTGACTGCTACTCCAAAGAATAGGAGAGGACAGCAGCGTCCAGAGTGCTTAGGATGACTTTCACTGAGGGATGTGTGGGGGGAGCTGCACACCTGTAGGGCAGTTGTGAGCACAGTGCTGTTCCCACAGGAACATCCGTGTGGCTGTCCTGCCCTGCTCGGAGAGCACGAGCTGCCTGTTCCGCACGAGGCCGGTGGAAGCTTCAGACAATCTTGTGTACAATGAAGTATTTTGGGTTTCCATCTCCTACCCAGCTTTACGCCAGAAGACTTTAAGAGTCGATGTTTGCACTGTAGATAAGTCTCACCTTGAAGAATGTTTGGTGAGTATCCAGCTCTATTTTAATAACTTTGTGTTTGTTTCCTCTTTTTAATTAAACACGATGTTACACTCTTGAGGTACAGCAATTCTGTGAAAACCTTGCTGATAATCTTTAGTTATTTGGTCTCTCCCCCAGAGTGTTCTTTGCAGTGACAATTTTCATCAGGAAAAACAATTATGAGATAAATGTTTTGTTACAGAACTACCTTGTCAGACCACTAGATATTTCTCCTTCAAGATTTGATGTTAAACTCTAACTAGTTTTCTTCCTTTTGGAAACATTTAGTATTGTAATTGAGAACCAATTACTTTGGTATTGGACATATCAGGTTGTGTACCAAATGTAATGCAGTAAAAAATGACCAGGCAGCTGAAGAGAAATGTGATATACAAAACTAAAACATCTGGGTTTGGGCAGGGATTTTTGTCAGCCTTGCAAATTTCTTGAAAGGGAGTCATCCTCTCCTGTTCCTTTGTCTTTTTCTTTGAAGCTCTGGCTGTAATTTATCCCTGCTGTAGTCACTGTTCATACTTCTGGATTCTTGTACACTGGAGCTGTAGTTGAACACTTGCTACTTAGATTGGAACCTCTTGACAATGCTAAAAGTAATTAAACATGAAGCATTACTAGTGGTGTTGAAATGAGATAAACAGGCAATTTTTCTTTTTGTCATATTTGCAAAAATCAAGCAGTACTGGATTTTCACTCTGAGTTCTTTTGACTGATGTGGTAGTTGTTCATTTTAGTATTACACTAAAACTGTGTTTTTGCTCTCAATAGGGTGGAGCACAAATTAGCCTTGCTGAAATATGCCGATCCGGAGAGAAATCAACCCGTTGGTATAACCTCCTTAGTTATAAATATCAGCAGAAGCAAAACAGGAAAAGTAAACAAGGAAACAGCCACTCTGAAGTACCCTGCACTGAAAAAACAGTAAGAGCAGCTGCTTAAATTGAACAAATCTCTTCTAAGCAGGACTAGCAAGAGGGCTTGTGTGGCTGTTACAATAGAGAAGTGGAGGCTGGTGTGTTTATATTTACTACTTGAACATGTTGTTAAGTGCACCAAAATAATTGACATGTTGATTCCAGATATGCCTTTGTCCTGGGCTAAATACTTATTGAAATCTGCTGCTCAGGAAGCTCTGAGCTGCACACATTGGGGGAGCTGGGCCAGCTGTGCTCACGGGGCTGCAGTGAGCTCAGTAGGGCTGAGGGCTGCTCTGGGGCTGTTCTCATCACAGAGGCTGGGCACTCTGCAGTCTGTGAGAGCCACTTCTTCACAAGAAGCCTCTTGCTCTCCTCAGGACTCTGTCTCAGCACTCTTAGAGCAGACAGCTGTTGAACTGGAAGCTGTGGAGAAGAAACTGGAGGAAAGCAGAAGCACTTTAACTAGTGGAGAGAGCTGGTAGGTTGCATCCCACCATCTCGTTGTGGGGTAATCAGAGCATTTGGGTGCAGAGGAAAAAGCAGATGATACTGAGCTGTGGGAGGCTTCTTCTTTCTCTGTTTTGGTGAAAAATCCTGTTTCTTCTGTTCTGGAGGTTGTACTTAGAAAGTGAAAACAAAGGTGATAAATGTTGAAAATTGTCAGTAGCACTATGCTAATTTTGTTATTTGTACAGTGTTCTATGGATGTCCTGATGAAAATTCCACTCTGTGGTGCAGGACTTTGCTTGAATTTTAATGTGGCTGTTCTTTATATGGTTCAGATTCAGCTTTCCTTAAAGAAGTCCAATATTTGAAATAGAAAGCAAGCCTGATGAGTGGGATTGATGGAGGAGGCCTGCTGTGAGTTCAAAGGAGCTGAAAAGGGTGTTAAAACAGTGCTTCAATTTTGTCCAGTAACACTTTTGAACTAAGATTAATGGCATCCCGAGAGCTCCGCTCAAGATGCACTTGCCTTAAGCTCACACCACGTGGCTGAACCTTCATCTTGCTTCTTTTGAAGCCAGATCAGGATGAAGTTTTTGGCAGTAATGTGGTTTTCTGGTGCAGCTTCTGTCCTTTCTAAGCCTGTTGTTTGTGTAATCTCAGTGGCTACAGCCACAGGTGCACCTGGCAGCTTTGGGGATATGTTTCTGTCCAGCAGCTTAAAGGAGGTATCTCCTGCTCCAGCACCCCAGTATTGTCCACAACGAGCCAGTTCAGTAACAAAGCTGTTGCTTTTAGGCAAGACGAAGAGGTTCCTGACCTGGAAGAACAGGATGAGATCAGTGAAAATGAAGCAGAGGAGGAGGAAGATTTCTGTGCTGGAAAAACGGTGTGGGAAACAGAAGAAAGTCTGAATTCCCAGCTGCAAGCTGAGATAGCAGTGAAGGTACAGTCAAGGGCCTTTGGAACAGAAAGATATGTTAAGCTCAGCGGACTGTGTTGTTACTGAGCTGAGCAAGGATACAGCAGTTATTTGAAAGTTTACATTGATGATTACATGTTTATCTACCTGAAATCTTTGTAAAAAACTCTGTGTGACCATTTTTCCCACAGTTAGTACAGCACCATTTCATGCCTTCTTTCTGCTGCTCATGAAAACTGTTTTCATTAATGTGACAGTGGGTTTGACCTTGCTTAATGCTGATGTAGCTGTAGTTAAACAGGGGTGTGCTGTACACAGCTCTCTTGTACGTCCATTTGGATCTTTGCTGCAGATGCACAACAAGTAAGATAATGGTCTTTAAAATCATACCTGCTCTCTGTGGGATTGCCAGGTCACAGTGATGTGTGGATACAGGCAAAGCCCTTTGGAATCAGTTGTGTTGTACAGCAATCAGTGGATGCAGAGCCCTTAGGGAGCAATCCAGTTTATGCAGCAGAGCTCCAGGAGCGACGTGTCCAGGACACCCTGCATGAGAAGGGCTAAACAATGCCTGGGTTTGAATGCAGCAAAGCAGACGTGACACAGGTGGCTGTCAGACAGCCCTGGGGCTGTGTCCTGGGCACATGGAAAGCTGGCATTTACACTGCACTGTGTGTCTTTCAGGTGGATAAAGAGACCAACACGGAGAGCCTTGCACAGTCCTCAACTGTAGTTCGTCCAAAAGACAAAAGAGCAGCAAATCCACCCCAAACTCAGTTTGTCAGGGGTAGCACCATCATCCGCTCCAAAACATTTTCCCCAGGACCACAGAGTCAGTATGTGTGTCGGGTAAGGAAAATGAAACCCTGAGCTTTTAAGTGCTGGTTTTCACTCGGTCTGAATTTCTCACAGGAACCCGACTGTGCTTTCTTCTCTCCCCCTGTGACTTCAGAAGTTGCTCTGTCCTCACCTCCTGGACAGTATCTTGCCTTAGAACTAACAGAATTAAGCACAAATTTATCAGATCTATATGTGCACATATATTTGTGGTTCATGCAGCTTGTTAAGATGCCCAAACTGACCTGGAAGGGCTGCTTTAAGACAGTGATGAATAAGCTGCATATTAAACAGTTTCCTTCTGCTTGAAGTGTTCTGTGCTAATTCAGTTAGCTCTGTCCACCTGACTTTAGATGAGGTGAACATAAAACGTTAATGGAAATGAAAAGGTAAGTACCTGATAGTATAAGCAAAAAGCTGTGGAAACCTGAAAATCACCAGTGTGCTTTGTCTGAAGGTAACTGAACAGGCCATGTGTTGGGTCAGATGTCACCTCCCCTGCTTTGAAATGTTTGTTCACAATTATTTCCCAAATTGAGGGTCAGAATAAACTATGAATATCTTGTCTTTTAAGTGGAATTGGCAAACAAGCAAGCACTGTCTTTTACCACACATGACCTGTCCCAAGTGGGCAAGCTCTTACTACAGCTGAGCTGAGCCAGATTTGCTGTGCAGGTTCTCCCTGGTTCAGGGGCAGGTGCTCCCAGAGGAACAACCCTTACTCACTCTGCAGCAGTGGCTTTGAGTGCTACAGGTGCTGTGTCCCAGTACTTCCAGATCCCAGTGCCTGCTCCCCTCCTCCCACAGCTTTGAGAAGAGACATGAGAAGGGAATTAAACCCTGCTTGAGCTGAGCTCTTTGTAAGGGTCTACAGGCAACCACAAAACAAGGCAGGCCCTGTGTAACATGGCAACTCTTCAGCTGATAAACCCAGGAGGAGAGCTTTCAGGTAAACCTGCCTCTTCCACCACTAGCTTAAAGTACAGGTTATAGAAAAATGCAGATTAGAGAAAACAGAAATCTCTGCTAAAATAGTCCCATGTTTTACATATGCTATGAGAGAGTAATATTATTATTGCTACGTACAGCTTATTTTTCTGGGCTTTTTTGCCCAGCCTAGTTACTTGCACAGGAGAAGAGCAGTGGGGTAGAGTCCCATATCATAGCCTAACTTGGTGTCTCTCTTTGCTCACAGCCTATTCCCAAAAAGGGACAGAGCTGAAGGCTTGTGGCAGGATCTGGCTGTGCCAAGTGCATGTTGTGTACTCATACTGGAGTGACAGCTGTCTGCCTTTCACAAAACTTCATGGTTCGGCTTAAAACAGCCCCTGGTCTCGCTATTAGTGTGTCTCTGCACTGCTTGTATTTCTTTCATGACAAATTTGTGGTTTTCACCTTGCTTTTCAGCTGAATCGCAGTGACAGTGACAGTTCCACACTATCCAAAAAGCCCCCCTTCGTTCGGAATGCCATGGAGAGACGAAGTGTCAGAGTGAAACGGGTAAGAACCACCACTCTGTTTTCTCTCTAACACAGACACTTGCAAAAACCAGAAAACTGTTTTAAAGGAAAGATTTGCAAACATAAATCAGTTGTCACATGCTTTCATTCACAACCTTTTCTTTGTGTGAGAAGTCTCTCAAGGATTCTTTGAAATACCAGATTATGACAGGAATGTTTAAATTGGAACTCGTTTAAAACAATTAATTTAGGAAGTTGGTTCCTGGTATTTTCCATCTTGTCAGAGAAGTAGCGCAAACAGTTTTTCTGTCTTTGTTGTTCCGAGATTCGTAAGTATTTATAATAAATTTGAGGAGCTGGAAAAGAAGATGAGGAGAACAATGTCTCATGCTCAGGTGACCCCTGGGTGATGCCATGGCACATAATAAACACCTGTGCCCACTGTGATGGCAATCACTAAAATTCCCCCAGGATACTGACACTGAACTCCTAAGGAGATGAGTTTTTTTGGACAGCTTGTGTTTGAAACTAGCAGAAGGCAGTATGTTACTGGAAAGAGCAGTCACAGGTTTTTCTGCAGCACTGTGGATTCATTTGAAGATGAGACATTAAACTTAGGAAGAAGGTGTGCAAGCAAGATTTGCTTGATTTGGAGAAGCTGCCAAGGAAGAACTTGAGTGGAAGCACAGAAATCAAAACACTTACCTATAAGACTTCCTTGAGTTTGTGCTATCTGTCTCGAGACAGACTGGAAGGCAGGATCAGTAGAGATGGTTTGTGTGAAGAGCAGCTTTGGAAAGAAGGGTCCCGTGATGTGTTTGACACTGTCTGGGTGGAGTGGTTGGGACAGTTCTCCTCAGTTCATACACCCCTTCTTTTCCAGCCTTCAGTCAAGGCCTTCGGCACAGAGCGCCTGATCCGCACCTCACTGGACCTGGAGCTGGACCTGCAGGCTTCAAAAACCTGGCATGACCAGCTGGTTCAGGAGATCTCAGTGCTGAGGGAACTGAAGGAACAGCTGGAACAAGCTCAAAGTCAGGGTGAAAAAGAGTTGCCACAGTGGGTGAAGGACGATGAGAGGTTTCGGCTGCTGCTGAGGCTTGTGGAGAAACGAGTGAGTAATACCTGCCTTGGGGTTTCATTCCACTTGTTAGAGAAATGGGATTTTGGAAAGGGGGGACTTTGGGAAGTCAATAAATGAAGCCTCAGCACTGTTAGTCACTCTTATCTGCCACGCATGGCTCCAGCAAGCTGTTAGTCCTGAGCCCTTGCATTCACCAGCACAGAGATTTCTTGTCCTAGTAGAGGTACAAATACAAGAAGTCACAAATGCCATCTGTTCTGCCAAGTGTGGCCCCCCCACAGGGAGGTGCAGGAGGTGTGGTGTGTGGTGGTTGGCACTTACTTCACTCCACATCACACCTTCCCCCATGGACAGAGCTCCTTCCAGGTTCTGGGATTTCTCGGGCACCTCTGCTGGCACCAGGCAGAGACCAAGGTGTGCTGGCACCAGGTGTAGGTGTGAGGTGCTCCTTGGGGTGCTGTGATCTTGGGCGTGCTGAACTTCTGCCTTGAAAGATCTATCAAGGAGATACAAAGAGTGCTGACAGAAGCCATTATTCTTATGGCTGGAAGGAGACTTTACAAAAAGCTCTCTCCATTAGAATGATTAGTTAATTTCATAGACCAGCTTCATTTCAGCTTCTGTGGCTTGTGACTTCCAGAGTCAACAGTTTCCAAACCCCTCAAACCTGCAGCTGAAATACTGCTGTGTTTGGAGACCAGTTAGGGTAAGATAATTCCTCCTGGAAAAACAAACAATGCTTCTGCATTATTCTTTAGGTGCAAAATCCAGAACACAAGTGTGAGCTCAAGGCTGATAAAATGATGAGAGCTGCTGCCAAGGATGTCCACAGGCTGCGAGGGCAGAGTCGGAAGGAGCCTCTGGAGGTACAGTCATTCAGGTAATTACAGGTAAAGGGGAGGACAAATTGACTGCTACCGTGATTTTTCTGTGGATGACTGAGATGCTGATGAGGAAGACTAATCTCTGCAGAAGAAGTTAACTGTTCTGCTTAAATAAGAACTTCTGTATTTTCATATCAAAGTATAAGCTCTGAGTCAGGGAAAGTAGTTACAGCACTGCACATGATCAAAGCAACCATCATTCTCCAAGTCATTCCCCGCCTGGAAACAAATTCTTTAACACAGAAGCAGCCCTTTGCTTCTCTAAGTAACAGACCCAGAAAGGGCAAAGGCCTAAGCCTTTCTGAAATGGCTTTTGGTAAGGTCACTGTTGTGGGTTTAACTCTAGTCTCATATCTGGCAGGTAAATAAAAGGTGTAGGTTGTGAGAGAATGTACCTCTGCTCCTTGTGGGGAGAGCTGGTGGGATAAATTCCCATGTGGATGATGGACATTTCTGGTAAGACTTCTGTTGCATTAACAACTGATCATCCTTTTTCAGAGAGAAAATGGCATTTTTCACACGGCCAAGAATAAACATCCCTACACTCTCTGCGGACGATGTGTGATCACCATAAAGTATTTGCTTTCTTGACAATTCTACAAATGCAGATTGGGTTTTGAAATTATTTATGTGGTATTATGAAGGTACCAAGGCATTTGTATATTAGAGCTTTTGTCAGTATGTGGATGTTTTGAAGATTTTTAGGTTAAAGTAATATCATCACAGAAACCAGCATTAAAGTGACAAGATTGTATAGTTTGTATATTTAGGAATGTATTTTTGGGAAATAGAATTTTAAATAAGAACAAATGCAGCCTAAGGTGCTGTTATTCTTAAATAATGCTGTTTAGACTTTTTGTACAGCTCTACCTTTTAGAGGTTTTACTGCAATAAAATAAATTTGAAGGAACCTCACCCCTACCTTCTATGATGTTCTGCATCAGACTCTCCTCTGAGTGATGTACTTTGTACCCTGTGGGGAATGCTGGGAGCCAGCTGGGACTCCCAAGTGCTGTGAACGAATTCTCTGTGAGCTGTGAAGCATTTGTGTTTCCTGCCAGGTCATAAAAGTAGGTGTGAAGTTCAGAATACTTGCACTTTTAACATTTGTACTGCAGCTCATGTCTGTAATGGGTCTGTTAAGGTAATGTGGGGAGCCCATTGAAACCACTGCTGTGGGAGGAGGGCTGCAGGTTTAAAGTCCATTTTAGGTTTTTCCAATAAAGTGACCTTTCTGGACAAACCTGCCTTCTTGCTTTTTGTCTTGTGTGACTCTTCTCATCCCCTGGCACCTAAACTGGTGTTCTTTCCTGTCACCCGCTGGATGCGTATAGCTTTTCACATGTCTTATCACACGAGGTGCTGTGATTGACACATTTCATATAATCATGGAATATCCTGAGCTGGAAAGGACCCACAAGGACCATCCAGCCCAGCCCCTGGCCCTGCACAGACCCCTAACAAAACAATCCCACCCTGGGCATCCCTGGCAGCCTCGGGGCTGTGCCCATTCCCTGGGGAGCCTGGGCAGTGCCCAGCACCCTCTGGGGAAGAGCCTTTCCCTAAATCCAGCCTGAGCCTGCCCTGGCCCAGCTCCAGCCCTCCCCTGGGTCCTATCACTTGCTGGTTTTCCTCCCTGTCTGAACATTCCCTGCCCGATTTGTACCCACCTGCTGGGGACAGGACCCGTTTCACCTGTGAAAGTGCTGGGTGGTGACACAGCGAGAGGCTGGGGGGTGTGGGGGTGCCCCCCTCCCTCCTCTTCCATTTTCCCCTTTCCTTCCCTCTTCTCCTTGCTGTGCTTTGTCTTATGTTGCCCTCTCCTTCCTTTTCCTCCTTTTCCCCCTTCTCCTCTCCCGTTTCCTCTCCCCCGTCCCTGTGGCTGTTCCCGTCCCGGCAGATGTCGGTGGCACTCCCGTTCCCGGGGCAGCACTCCCGTTC